>VWZX01007087.1:162934-422594 GCA_013399015.1 Galbula dea | reverse complement strand
TGTCTAGTGGAGTCCCTCAGGGGTCAGTACTGGGACACTGGGTGGAGTGGCTGACACACTGGGGGGTTGGGCTGCCATTCAGCGAGACTTAGAGAGGCTGGAGAGTTGGGCAGGGAGACATTTAATGATATTCAACAAGGCCAAGTGTCGAGTCTTGCACCTGGGAAAGACCAACCCCATGTATGAGTAGAGGCTGGGGGCTGAGCTGTTGGAGAACAGTGAAGGGGAAAGGGATCTGGGGGTCCTGGTGGATGGAAGGATGACTATGAGGCAGCAGAGTGCTCTTGTCGGCAGGAGGGCCAATAGGAATCTGGGGTGTATTAAAAGGGGAGTGGTTAGTAGGTCAAGAGAGGTTCTTCTTCCTCTTTACTCTACCCTGGTGAGGCCACATCTGGAATATTGTGTCCAGTTGTGGGCCTCTCAGTTGAAGAAGGATAGGAAACTGCTGGAGAGAGTCCAGTGCAGAGCCACAAAGATGCTGAAGGGGCTGGAACATCATCTTTATGGGGAAAGGCTGAGGGAGCTGGGTGTCTTTAGCTTGGAGAAGAGGAGGCTAAGGGGTGACCTCATCTATGCTTTTAAATATGTGAAGGGTGTGTGTCAGGAGGATGGGGTCAGGCTCTTCTCAGTGAAGCCCAGTGACAGGACAAGGGGCAATGGCTGTAAGCTGAAGCATAGGAGATTCCGTGTGAATACACATAGAAATTTTTTCACAGTGAGTGTGCCAGAGCCCTGACACAGACTGCCCAGAGAGGTTGTGGAGTCTTCTTCTATGGAGGTATTCAAAACCTGTCTGGCCACACTTCTGTGTGACCTGGTGTAGGGAATCCTGCTGTAGCAGGGGGGTTGGACTAGATGATCTTTCAAGGTCCCTTCCAACTCCTATATTCTGTGATTCTGTGTTTCTTTACCCAGCCTGTATCTGTGCTTGGGATTGCCCTGACCCATGTGCAGGACTTTGCACTTGGCCTTTTGAACCTCGTAAGGTTCACATAGGCCCACATCTCAAGCCTGTCAAGATGTCTCTGGATGATATCACATCCCTCCAGCATGTCAACCGCACCACACAGCTTGATGTCGTCAGCAAACTTGCTGAGGGTGCACTTGATCCTACTGTGCACGTCACTGTAAAGATGTTAAACACCACCACTCCCAACACCAACCCCTGAGGGACATCACTCATCAATGATCTGTACTCAAACATCAAACCATTGATCGCAACTCTTTGCCAATTCCATATCCATTCTGGCCAATTCTGTATCCACTTAGTGGTCCATCCATCCAATCTATGTCCCTCCGATTTAGAGACAAGGATGTCATGTGGGACAGTGTCAGATCCTTTGCACAAGTCCAGGCAGATGACATCAGTTGCTCTTCCCTTATCCACCCATGCTGTAACCTTGTCATAGAAGGCCACCAGATTTGTTAGGCATGATCTGCACTTAGTGAAGTCATGCTGGCTGTCACCAATCATCTCCGTATTTCCATGTGCCTTAGCATAGCTTCCAGGAGGAACTGCTCCATGATCTCACTGGGCACAGAGGTAAAACTGACTGGCCTGTAGTTCCCTGAGTCTTCCCTTTTCCCCCCTGTTTAAAAAAGAGAGTTATGTTTCACTTTTTCCAGTCAGTGGGAATTTCACCCCACTGCCATGTCTGTATATGGCTTCATCAACTTGGTCTTTCTGGTCAGGCGACCTGTAGCAGACACCCACTACAGTATCAGCTGTCCCTGCCCTCCCTTTAGTCCTGGCCCATAAGCTCTCTGCTGGCTCCTCATCCACTCCCCCAGGGTGAAGCTCCATGTACTCTAGCTTGTCATTGACATAAAGTGCAACACCTCCTCCTCATCTCCCCTGGCTATCCTTCCTAAAGAGCCTGTATCCTTCCATTCCAAAACTGGTCACAGGAACCATCCCACTATGTCTCTCTGATGCCAATAAGATCCTAAATAAGATCACTTGGTCAGCCATTTCCTGGAAAGGTGTGACCCCATACAGGTTACTCAAGTGTGCATATGAGTTCACTAGCTTTTTCTTCCTGTGAATACTGGAGGGTGGTAAAGCTTTTGGTTTCCTATGATGAAGAAAGTGAGCCTCAGCTGCATCTTCAGTGGATGAAGACCTGAGGGCACTCCTACACAATAGTAATCAAGTTCCAATGCAAAATCAAGATAAAATAAATTGTCCCTATAACAAGTCCAGTCTTTCACTATCAAAGTCACTTGTCAGAATGAATGAAACAATGCAGAATGTTCTGCACAGTTTATGTCCTGTCACTTCTATTGTTTTATTCGGGTCAAATCTCCTCATGTGTCATCATTGTTTGCAGCTCAAAACAACACCAGATTCCCTGAAGAAGAGCACAGACTTATCAGAAAAGGTGTGGAAGTTAGCTGTCAGCATGCAGGCTTCATCAACACAAAGAGCTGGCCATCAGAGTCATAGGTTTGCAGGACATTGCATTTGCTTGATTTCCAGTCTGGAACTGTGCTTATAAGTGTTTTTTTGTTCCAGGTTGTAGACTCCAGGCTTGTCTCTGTTTTTGATGCCAGAGAGCTGGAGCTGGTTATAGCTGGCACTGCAGAAATAGATCTGAATGACTGGCGTAACAACACAGAATATCGTGGAGGTAAACTGCCTGCTGATGCTTACTAATATCTTGACTGTTTTCAGTCTAACACAGGAAGGACTCTGTCCATCTTTTCCTTCTGTTTTTCCCAAGGGAAATGCCTGATTCTGTTCAGGAAATTTTTGTGAAAAATAACTCAGAAATAAAATAAGTAACATCTCTGATTTGGATCAACAGATACAATAATACTGAAATTGCTTCTGCTACTACTATCCAGATTTTACCCACTCAGTTCCTACCAACTTAACAGGAGTTTTGACTATTAAGGATTGAAAAGGATTAGTATTAGATTTAAAAGTTACTCGCTCAGATGGCTCTAAATGAATTCCTGGCCTCACTGAGAGGAGCATCACAAGTCCTCTTGGCTTCAGCAAGGAGCTGAATTTCACAGTTCCCAATTGCACTTCAACAACATACAGATCTTGCTTAACTGTTCCCCTCAGCCTAAACTATGTCAAGTTGGATTTTTTTTCCTTCTCCTTTACTGATTGGCCTGGTTTTGCTTTAAACACTGAGTATGATTTATCCAGGATAATTGTGAAATATACCAGTTCTACACTACAAAAAGGAAGTCCCCAAGGTTCCCATATCCTTCCCTAACATACAAGGTTTAAGTCTTTGCTGCTTACTGCCCAGCCTTTGTGTTTCCTTGAAATGTGTGACTTACCACAAGCACAGCTGGTCTCTGAAGTTATTCTCCTCCTGCTTTTTCTGTTTAGCTACTGAAACAGATTCAGCCTTGGTTTGTGCTGGCTTTCACCAGGCACAGAGCCCCTCAGGTGGGAAGTTCACCAGGGAAGGGCTTGTGGCAGCAAGCTCCTCTTCTTATGTTGAACACTATTGCAATCCGAAAGAGAATTTATTTGGGAACTAGAAATTATTAAGTCATTGGTCTTTTCTGTCTCGTGCAGGTAACCCTTGTTCTTGCCAAGAGATTTATGAGAAGACCATGTCCCTCAAATATATATATTTGAGTTGCAGGGTTTGCAGATGAGTTTGTGATACTGTAATACCCACAGCCAGAACAAGTTGAGGCCTGGGGCCTGCTGCTCATCAAATGCAAGATGTATCATTAGGTCAGGACCTTTTCAGTAGGAGATCTACTGCCTGATGCTAGTAGGAACATATTTCAATGTTACACTTAGAGGGGGTGATTTTAATTTCTCTTTCTTGCTCTTGGTTTAGGTTACCATGACGGACACATAGTAATACGGTGGTTCTGGGCAGCAGTAGAGAGATTTAACAATGAGCAGAGACTGCGGCTGTTGCAGTTTGTCACTGGAACATCAAGTGTGCCGTACGAGGGCTTTGCAGCTCTTCGAGGGAGCAACGGGCTACGGCGCTTCTGTATAGAGAAATGGGGGAAAATAACCTCCCTCCCAAGGTATGTCCCAGCTAAGATACAAAAACAGAGGTGCTGGCAGAAAAGCGAGCCTCGTACTTTGCTGCATCTCTCTGCCAGTGAAAGATAATGAATAACAACCCCCAGCGGCGCTACAGGCTCTGGAAGGTGTGGCTGGAGAGCTCTCCAGCAGAGAAGGATCTGGGGGTGCTGATTGACGGCTGGCTGAACATGAGCCAGCAGTGTGCCCAGGTGGCTAAGAAGGCCAATGGCATCCTGGCTTGCATCAGGAATAGTGTGACCAGTAGGAACAGGGAGGTGATCTTGCTACTGTACATGGCACTGGCGAGGCCACACCTCGAGTACTGTGTGCAGTTTGGGTCACTGCAGTATATAGGAAGGACATGGAGCTACTAGAGAGGGTGCAGAGAAGGGCAGCTAAGCTAGTCAGGGGTCTGGAAAACAGGCCTTATGAGGAGAGGCTTAGGGAGCTGGGGTTGTTTAGCCTGGAGAAGAGGAGGCTGAGGGGAGACCTTATCACTCCCTTCAGCTACTTGAAAGGCCATTCTAGGGAGGCGGGTGTTGGCCTCTTCTCCCTTGTGAGTAGTGACAGGACTAGAGGGAATGGGCTTAAGCTGAGCCAGGGTAGGTTTAGATTAGATATTAGGAAGAATTTCTTTACTGAAAGAGTGGTGAGATATTGGAATAGGCTGCCCAGGGAGGTGGTGGAGTCACCGTCCATCGAGGTTTTTAAGAAGAGGATAGAAGTGTTTCTTCAGGGGATGATTTAGGGGTGACAGTAGTGTAGGGCTATTGGTTGGACTAGATGATCTTGAGGGTCCTTTCCAACTGTGATGATTCTGTGATTCTGTGACTGTATTCAGGACTCCTTCTAATGTCAGGAAAAGGGAAGTAAGTGTTTCAAAGCACAATTCGTCTCACATGAACACAGACTTTTATAATGGCTGAGTCACACCTGGTACATTCTGGTGTATGCTCATCAACCATAAAGACTCTAAAGAGACTATATGAAGAACTAGAGCCTACATGAAAGCTAGAGGTAGGCACTGAGATTTAAAACCAGATGAAAACATGTAAGGTCAGTGGGATGGCTAATGCACTCTGAGCTTCAGTTTAGCAATGTGGAAAGAAAGCCTGAGCGCTATAGTTTGCTATGTGTGGGCCAGATCTTCCTTTTGCAGCATATGTATTATCCGGTTCTACACAAGGGTTTCAGAGCTGGCCAAGGGAATTCCTGCCTGTAGATAGGCAGCAACTGGCAGTCACAGGCTCGTGCAGCATTTCTGCAGAGCTCTCTTGGCACTTCTGGGATGGAAAGGGGCAAGAAGGGAGGGTGGACCTTGGCAGGTGCACAGAAAATGCCTGGGGCTGACCCATCAAGTTCTGAAAAGGTAATTGGCCTCTTTCTGCTCTGCTTAACTTTCTTTGTGAACCTAGGCATTACTTATGACCTAGATTCAGTTAGCCCCCAGATATTCACTTTAACAACTTTATGTTTGCCTGCTGATACTAGACTTGTTGCTCCCCCTGAAAGAGCTCTCTTTTCCAGGTGAAAGTTGTTAGCACTTTTAGAAGTCTTAGAGCTCTGCATTTAATTTAGCCAGAGGAAAATGAAATAACACTTGCTCATGGGGAATAAACACAGCTTGATCACTGTGAATTATTACCTGTATTTTTACAAAATTATGGGGTGCTGCCGAGTATACAGAGTGTTAAGAAATACCTAAAACACACAGGCTAAACCTGGAGGCTCCCTAAGTCCTTAGGTAAGCAACTAAATAAATGTTGCTTTATTTGAAAAAAAAAAAATGCTTGCTTATGGATTGGTTGTTCTCATTTAGATTTACTTATATATTTACTTAGACTTAGAGGCTTAAAAAAAGTCATATGTCATATCCTGTAGTCCTTTTGGCCATTATGATATGAGTGTAGCTAACTTTAGCTGTTTAAAACAAACCACAACTAATTCCCTTCTCCCTCTTAACAATTCCTACAGTTCCACAGTGAGAGTTACCCTTGCTCTGTGTTTTCAAAGTCCTAGGAAAAATAAAACAAAAAAGCACCATCTTTCTTACAACTTGGCAATCATCAAATTCAGTCATTTAGGTGCTTAGGTATAGGTAGCACCTCTTAATTAATGGCCTTAGTTCTTAGGCCCTGACCCAATCAATAAATGCAATCCTGTGAGAGGTGTTACAGAAGCTTGCTTAAAGCTGATACATTTGGCTTTCTTGACATCCAGGTAGATGGTGGGTCACTATAGGGGATATAGGTTAGTCTTGGTTTTGGGGTTTCAGATGCTTTACAATGTATTGAGATAACTTTTAGCTCTGTCAAGACAGTCCAAGAATCTTTCTGTATTCTCTCACTCCTGCTCTGGATGACTGAAATAGTTAGGTGACTCTCCCTTACACCTTGTCCCTGCGTTTTAGCAATGGAGCATGCAACTGTAATTTGCTCATAGAGAGGCAAAGATGGTAATTCCTAAACCAGCCAGGCTTTTGCACTTGGAACAGCAATGTGGCACTCCCAGAAAAGAGGCACAGTGTATGTTTCTAAAATGCAACCCTTTTCAAAGAATCACCACAAACACCTAATGCCTTGAGTGTGTCTTGAAAGCAAGGACTTTTCAGGAAGGTTAATCCAGTAATTTCATTCTACATTGGTGGACTTGTTCATCAGTACCAGTTCCCCTACATTAACAGGGTAATGGGGGTGTAATATGTCCATATAAGACAAATAAGGGTTAGATGACACCAGTGTTTTATTTCTGGAGTGTGCACATGTACTGGACACATTATTCCTATCTACCTTTACTTTGAGACCACACACATTAGAAAATCAAAGTACTGTACAGCTCAGAGATAATGCTTTAATCCCACATCTCTAGATGATGAACCTAAAGCAGATCCAAAGAGGCCCTCCAAAGAAACTGACAGATTTACAGATCTGTCAGTATAACTCTGCAGTGTGGTTTTGTCCAAACTGAGGCAGCATGTCGTATGAAATAACAAGTTCAAACACTTGCTCATCGAGGTTGAGTTGAGTTTTACTCATTGAATATGCAAAGCTTTCTCCCAAAATAAAGAAGTTATATATTTTACTTCTTGTAACTGATTGCCTGAGTAGGGTGGGATGGAGAATTCTTCCAGTTATAGGGTCTTCTGAAGCTGGAAGCCTCTCTTCACCTTTCCTGTGTCATACAGATACTAAATACTGAACCAGTTCTAGCAGCAGTTCCACAAGAACTTATTCTTTCTTCCCTACCAAACATTAATGAACAAACACTGGCTTTGTAGATGGAATTACACAGTTTCATCTGATGTTGTGGGACCAGAACTCCTGGCCCAAAACAAAGCTGTGCAAAGAACTAGCAGTATTTTTTACTACAGCTTTAGGAGGCAACAGTTCCCTCTTCTTAAATCCTCAGTTGGCAAAAGTTTTTCCATGCCTACAAATGCCACTGCCTCATCTTCTCGTTGCGCTCCTCACCTGGCCAAAACTCCTGTCAGGTGCAAGGTTATTTCTGTTTGAGTATGAATTAAGTAAGGACCTCAGCATGTATCCTGGTGGTTCAAATAATCACATTTGACACAATGAGGTCACTTACCCCAACAAAGCTGAGCTGCAACTCTCATCAAAAGAGATTTTCAGTCACATTTTCAAATTACTACTGTGCTGTCTATAGGTTATGCATAATAAAGATTACCAGTGCTAGTAAGTATCTGATCTTTTGTAAGGGAATTCTGTCCCTGTCTATGAGATGATCAAGTATTTAACCACCCCAGAATCCTATATAGCAATTGCAGAAAGATTGCATGTGACAACAAAGAACTTGCTTTCACAGTGGTCTGAGACAATGTGTTTTGTTGTCTTTTATCCTTCCTTATCTCACATCCTTCTTCTCTTTCCACTGTTCTCACATGCAATAAAAATTAAGCAGTGGTTCCCAGACAGCATAGAAGTATTCCTTCTTATAGACAAAAGGAACAAACGTTGTTACCTGTGGGTCCTGAGGTTGATCAAAGAGGGTCTCGTGGGTTCATCTAAAGAAAGCAAGGTGAAAAGGAGAAATGCCCAGTTTCTGTCTGACAGACATGGTTATGTTAGAATGCAAATCTTACTTAAGTTGATAGGTTCAAGTTATAAGATAAGAGGTGGTTCTGTGCACATTTACTGCCTTTGAACTCTCATCATTAGGGGGATTAAAGGAAGTGACAAAGAAAAGAAGAATGCAAAAATTGTAAAAACTTGTAGTCATCATTTTTAGAGAGAATTCTGAAAAGATAATCAATAGCAGAGCCATGTGAACAGTGAGCAAGATCAAAGGTTCAGACCCACCAAAACTACTTTAAGCAATAAAAATAGACTGCCAGGAAGAATGAAATTTTGAGTGGTCCATTTACTGGAGGATGGGGGCACATGAGGGTCAGAGTTGGTTTTCTTGACTTTATCTGGCATTTTCTTCTAGAGAAGCCAGAATCCTTTCCATAAAAGCTCTTAGCAATGTAATTCTTATTCCAGACCTCTGACTCCCTGAACACTCTCTCAAATGTCAGCATGTGGAAGGAGGTTTAATCGAGGGAAGAAAGAGTTTTCTCATGGCCATGGCTGTTTCTTGTACTGCTGCTGCAATATTTTCGCTCCAATATGTGCAGCAAGCATCCCCTGGATTATACTTGCTGTAGTCACTCTCACTGGGATCAGTCAGAGGAGGTCAGTACTGTTCAGGAGGAATTTACCCCTTTGGAGGACATGGCACAGTTAGGCAACAGTGGATGTTGCAGAAAATATCTTTGCCTCTTAATTGCCATTGTGCACACAGGCAGTCTCACACAGGATATGATACCATGGAGTAGAGACTGATTAATTTGTCTTTAGTCCAGTTTGGAAAATAAAGGTTTCAGCTTTCAGTTGCAAGAGACCAAGGTGCTATGACAGCCATACTGAGGAAAGATGGGACACTGAATGAGGAGTCCCAATCAACCTTCTCTCTTTATTTCAGGTGAGGCAGAATATGTAGTTCAGGTAAACAAGTAGACACCATGTCTGATCTTTGCAGCAAAGAACCAGTAAGGCCCATTGCTGGATGTTTGCCAGACAATTTTGCATGTATCCTTGTATCTTGTAAGATAGTTCACTGGCCTCATTGGAACTGCAGTAGATCCACATGAGATTCACAGACCAGAAATTGAATTCAGGTTTTGCTTTTAGTAATATATTGTGGTTTGCACCTCAAGTAGGTGGAAGTGTAAACCTAACCTGCATAATACTCCTGAAAATTAGGTTTCATTTTTTTATTTGATGATGTTTTTTGGAGTGAAAGGATTTTTTTCTAAAAAGTTGTTGAACTGGAGACCACAAGAGTGTTGCTTAGCAAAGTGCTTCAGTGTTTCTAGACAAGTTAACTTTTTCCTCCTTTCCTTCTAATAGTTTCTGCCCACAATACATTTCTTGAGACCTTCTATAGAAGAGCTCACTTCTGTAAACCTCATAATAGGAAAAGGGATTGAACTTTTCTGTGCTTGACTAGGTCAAGGATGACTAAAAGGCAAGAGCACTGCAAGGTTGTTTCATAACCAGTATGAAATGAGATGGATTACGCTCAGTCAAGATGAACGTCTGCAAGGAAGTAGACACCAGAATCAGTGGCTATGGATATGTCTGCACTGCACAATAGGATGCATGACAGCATATTTGAGATGCTGTGGTCTCATACAGCTAAATGTGCCATGGTTAAGTACCATACAGAGAAAGTACTTTAGGTTCAGCAAAATTTTATTAGCAGAATCCACACCCAAGCCACCATAGAATCATAGAATTATCAGGATTGGAAGGGACCTTAGAGGTCATCTAGTCCAACCCCCTACAGTGAGTAGGNGTCCCTTCTGTGTTGAGGGCTCCAGAGCTGAACACAGTACTCCAGATGAGGTCTCACCAGAGCAGAGTACAGTGGCAGAATCACCTCCCTCGACCTGCTGGCCACGCTTCTCTTGATGCAGCCCAGGATGTGATTTGCCTTCCGGGCCGCCAGCGCGCACTGCTTGCTCATGTCCAGCTTCTCATCAACCAACACCCTCAAGTCCTTTTCTGCAGGGCTGCTCTCTATCTCCTCGTCCCCCAGCCTGTATTGATAGTGGGGATTATTTCGCCCCAGATGCAGGACCTTGCACTTGGTCTTGTTGAACCTCATGAGGTTCTTCTGGGCCCACCTTTCCAGCCTGTCCAGGTCCCTCTGGATGGCATCCCGCCCCTCCAATTTATCAACAGCACCACCCAACTTAGTGTCATCAGCAAACTTGCTGATGCTGCACTCAATCCCGCTGTCGGTATCATTTACCAGGCAGCTGAGGTTTTCAAGACCAGCTGTCTCTGAATGGTGCTGTGCTGCCTATGGTAAACATGTTCTGAATGGACTACAAGAATCCTTCAGTTAATTAACTCCCAGTGGTTGATATGTATTGGCAACAGATTGGAGAAACAACTTGCACTGCTAAAGATTGCCGAGATAAACAAGAAACAGCACAGGGCTACTCACAGATAATACAGGAGCTGCCATGTTTAATTTCAAGAGATGTATTAAATAATGCTTTAGTAATGTTCCTTTTTCACTAACTCACATGTTCCCAGCTCACTTCTGCAAAGTCTGTGTTTGCTGTACGCTCTCTTTGAGAGTGACCAGCTGACAAATCTTCATTCAGAAGGGAAAAAAGATGATAAAAGCTCTCTTAAATGAAATCCTGTGATGCAGGGAAGATTATGTGCCTCTGGCTATTTCAGTTGCCTGATTGCTTTTAATGATTCACCCTTGGTGCTTGATAAAACTCTCCCTCTGAACCTGCAAGTCTCAGGCCAGCCCCATCTACCAGTATCATGTTTTTCTCACTTTGTGGGTGGCCTAAGAAATGACTAGCATGGTTCTTAAGTTGTTTCTCCAAGATAGCTCTTCTGCTTCAGTTTTGAAGAAATAACATTGAATTAAAGTATGAGATAGAAAAGTTAAAACAACTTCATGGCTTCTTCTTTATTCTTTAATATAAGGTCAGAACCGTAGGCATTGTTAGCCACTGATGCTACATTTCCTTTTGTAGGGTTTTGTCAATTGACATTTATCAGAGGGAGAAAGAGGGAACAGAAATATTTCTAGCATCATGTAAAACTCCAAGCTGAGTGAAGAAAACCCCAAACAATGTTAATAAAGATGTGCTTCCTCCCCAACCCCCCCCCCCCAGTTTGTTGAGTCATCTCTACTATTTTTCAGTCAGTTGAAATATGTGAACTGGTGAGTCAGGGACTCTGCTCTGCATTTGTGTAGCACCTCTCACAGTGAAATGCAGTCTGCATCTGTACCTAGCTGCTGCTACCAGAAAAGCTGCATGGAAGGCATGCATGGAACTCATTTCATGGCTTATATTGAAGGTGCTTCCAACTGGAGTAAACCATAGAATCCTAGAATGGCCCAGGTTGGAAAGGACAGTAAAGATCATCTAGTTCCAACCCCCCTGCCATGGGGCAGGGATGCCACCCACTAGACCAGGCTGCCCAGGATCCCATCCAGCCTGACCTTGAACAATGCCAGGGATGGGGCAGCCACAACCTCTCTGGGTGACCTGTTCCAGTGCCTTACCACTCTCTGAGTAGAGAAAGTCCTTCTAATTTCCAGTCTAATATAAATGTATAAATATAATGATAGAATTGGAGGAAGAGAGGGTCATCAAGTTGGCAGCTTGCTTTTCACAAAATATTTTGCTTTTGCCTTGGCTACTACAAATAAATAACACTTAAAGGCCAGACTTGCAGCAGATGACCAACAGCTGACTTACAGGAACAGTTCAGCAGCCTTCATTCTTCAGTTAGCAGATCCCCAAATGGTCTTTCACCAGTCAGCCCTGCCTTATTATAAACACATACTGAGCCCGTTGTGCCAGTAGAGTTCATCACATTATGCTTATCCACTGGTGCAAAATTTACTAGCTGCTCATGTTGGATGTACAGTGTACAGTCAAAGCAACTGACATTAAAGTAGTGGAGTTTTCTCTCTATCAGGGCTTAAGCCCCAGCTCCTCAGTGGCCTCCAGTGTTCTCCATGAAGATCCCTGCAAGATCTCCACAACATCTAATACAGGGGTAGCAGAAAATGATGTTATGTTGATATTTAGCTTGTGTCTTCTATTTGAAATATTCATGTGTATGTGCATGTACATTTCAGTACCTCAGATCTTGATGGAATTTGAGAGTTTTACTTTGTTAGAACTTCTTTTTCTCTCTTTGGAATGAACTTGAACTTCTTGGGTCTCAGTAGGAACTTTTCTCAGTTCTTATTTTTTCAAGTTACTTGGATTAAACTTAACATGTAGCATATTGTCCTTTTGCAGGGCACATACATGTTTCAACCGTTTGGATCTTCCACCTTACCCTTCATATTCTATGCTGTATGAAAAGTTGCTGACAGCTGTTGAAGAAACTAGCACCTTTGGACTGGAATGAGGGGGTTCAAGCACTTCTGGTGTTTGTCTGGCTGATGATGTCACCTTTCCTGTCCACCTTCATTTGATCTTGGTTTTCCATGTTTTTATTTTTGACAACAAAACAAACAAACAAAAAAAATCAAGATTAACAAAAGCTGTGCATGAAGAACTCCTGCCCTCTCTAAGATCTAACCTTCATGCTTTCATCCCGTTTCCAATGGACTGCTAGTCTGTATGCAATAGAAAAACAACTGTCTCAAGGTTTCTGTATATCTCTACATACCTCCATTAATAACAATGAAAATATAAATGCAAGTTACACTACACTTGACCAAATGTTAATAAATGTTTACTTCCACCTACGTTGATTAAAAAAAATTTTAAAAAACCCTCATCAAGCATTCCAAGCTTTTATATGCCCACACCTTCTAAATCAGCCCATCTTACTACTTAACCATTGAATCCAATACTAGGAGCTGGTCAAATATATCTTCATCCACCCTTATTTCCTCTGTATGTATTGCCCATCTGAGAGACACCTATGAGCAAAACTGAAGTTTTTATATACGAACTCCTGATCCACATCAGTTGCATCAGCTGGAACTGGCCCAGATACATGGTGCAGATAAGACCTTCAAAAACTAAAAAAAACCAACCTGTAGCACCATGCAAAGCATAACAGCAATTGTTATGGTTGTTTCTTGCCAGTACTGGAGAGAACTTGCACTTCAGAGATATTGGGAGGGGCACCTCCATTGTAATGTTTACCACACAAGAAGCACAAGATTGTGCACATTCATGAAGGATGTTTTATTATGTAGCATAAAGGACAAGGCTCTCTTACCTTAGTATTGTATATGACAAGGGAAAGGGGAAATAAGAAGAATGTTCTATTCCTATGAATACCATTGACTTCTGTTTACCAGATCTTTGTTTTCTGATGTTTAAAATGCTCCTTTCCAAATTAGAAGTCTAGACAATCCCATCTCCTGTGTCAGAAGCCATTTATTTTCTGTCAGGCTGGGCTAATCTGTGGTTGCTCAGGGCAGTTTTTGGTTCTGTCATTTTTTGTTTTCTTGTCCAGTGGAAATCTGCATAACCTCAAGAGTGGTTGCAGACAGAAGGTTTTAGTCTAGGGTCTATTAAAATGAGAAGCTGCAGTGGATAAGGGTGCTTGTCAGGGATGAAGGGGGCTGTAACTGCCTTTGGTTTAAGACACTGTTGCACTTCCTCTTGGAGTAAGCCCAAAGGCCCTACAGTCATGTTAGGTACCACTAAACTAAAGATCTAGTTCTTGTCTCAGTAGACATAAGCTTCTTCAGTTTGGTGTGCTTTGCATTCCAGCTCTGAAGCCACAACTCAAAAGGAAAACAGCAGTAGGCTTGTTTTCAGATCGATTTTTTCTGAGGCTATTACAGTCACCCTCACAGCTCTGATTGATTCTGTTCTATTTATTAATCTTTGCTGCCCTTGTTTTCCAAGAGTAATCTCAGATTGAAAGTGTTTGTCTTAACTAGGAAAAGGAAATACAAAGTATCTTCCTACACTAAATATGTTAAAGGATGTATGAAATACGAAGTGAGAGACTTGTGAAGGGTGAATGGAGGTAAGTGAGAAGGTAACATCATAGCATCTAGCAGCTCACGTGGAATACCACACCCCCTCAGGGGCTTGTTACTGGTGGTTTTGTGTTAGCTATGCCTCAGAAAACTGTAAAATCAGCAGATCAGTTCAATGTCTGAAACATCTAATTCCTGTAAGTTTTCTCTCTGGAGAAAAGCATTGGACCTTGCTTTCCTACATATTTTTATGGTGGTTATACAGAAACTCATTGCACTTGAAAAACTGCATTCTGAGAGTTCTAGATCATTCTCCTACTTTGATACAGAGGTCCCTTCCAACCCCTAAGTTGCTGTGATTCTTAGGTCAATAGGTATTTGAAAGGTGATAGACCCAAAAACATGTTTCTAAGCAGAAATAGTAGATTTTGTTAATGAGAGGTAAAATGTTTGGGATATTTAAATTGCCCATTCTTTCAATTTCTGTGACATTTCAGCCACTTTCATGGTAATTTACTGGATGTTTTTTACTAAGAATCTGTTTTATGGTATGTTATTATTCTTACTGCAATTGCTTATGGAGGCTACAGCTACAGGCCAGCTTCATTGTACCAGACACTGAAAAAGTTGTTTGTTATTTCCACAAATGAGCTCTCAGGCATTTCTTCCACATCACCAGCCCCACTGTGCAGCAGAGATGAAAATCTTTCCTTCTGAGTGCGTCTGCCACGTGCACATGAAGTACTTCAGAGCAAGTCACAGCAGGAGAGGCTGAACAATAAAAATCTTCTAATGTATGTAATTTCTGCTGCTTCACCACTGGGCCCCAAAATCCAGTGATTTCTGTATGGTTCTTGTTTTACTCTTTGAGATGTTATAAAGTTACCTGCACTATGTCAAATGTTGGATGTCTTCCAACAATAGAAGAAAAAATTAACTGCTATACAGTTAATTTTTTTAAGTATTTAAAACCTATATTTTATTAAGCAAAACTGAAACTACTTTTTGTAGCATAAAAGATGTTTGTATTTCAGAGAAACCATCAAACCCCAGTGATTGAAACACGGAAGGCTGTATTCTAAAATTCTTCACAACATGTTGTGGCACTTGCCACACACTAGGGTATATTAGGTGTTTTGCATCTCCATGTTTGGCAGATGTCATCTCAAGCACCTTGTGTGTTCCTGCTCTGGGAAATACATAGCACAGCCAGCTACTTCCCATCAAAATCCTTGGTCCAAGCTGTCTTTCAAGCGCACAGCCTAGTATTTTTAAAAGGTTGCTTTCACAGATGACTGTGATAACATCAAAGTAACAAAGTTGTGCAGATATTGTGTTTGGGCACCAAAGTATAAGAAAGGTATCAAGCTATTAGAGGGTGTCCAAAGGAGGGCTATGAAAATTGTAAAAGATTTGGAGAGGAAGCCTTATGAGGAGCAGGTGAGATGATGATTTGTTCAGCCTGGAGGAGACTGAGAGGAGACCTCATTGCCTTCTTCAACATCTTCATGAGGAGAAGCAGAGGTGCAGGCACTGGTCTGTTTACTTTCGTGGACAGTGACAGGACTAGAGGAAATGGTATGAAGTTGAGGCAGGGGAGGTTCAGGTTAGATACCCAGCAGGTGGTCAGGCTCCAGAACAGCCTTCCCGGGGAAGTGGTCACAGCACCATGCCTGACAGAGTTCAAGAAGCAGTTGGACAATGCTTTCAGGCACATGATGGGATTCTTGGGGTGTCTGTGCAGGGCAAGGAGTTGGACTCAATGATCCATGTGGGTCCCTTCCAGCTCAGAATATTCTGTGATTTCATTGCAAGTTTCTTTGGATCTAAAGCCAGGAATAGAGGAAGACAGTTGACTATTTTCACAGAGAAAGAAAATGCCATACTCTGCTTTTCTTGCATTCTACCATTCCAGTCCTATCCCTTTCTCTTCTCAAATGCCCTCCTCCAGTAGGTTTTCAAGAACTGACTTCATCTCTAGGATACCTGTATATCAACACTTCACAGTGTCCTTCTCCATTCATTGCATCATACCATGGGCAGAATCCACTCCCTGTCTGGAGTGAAGGAGAAGTCATGCATCTAAGTGGCATCGTAATCTTTGAGTAAGTGAGGCAGTGAATGGTGCTGACAGAAGAGAGGGAGAAACCCATCTCCCCTGCCCTGTTATTTAACTTGCCTGTTATGCAATTAATTAAATTTTTTGTTGTTGTCATGCATATGCAAGGCATATACCCTTTCCTTGTTCACCTTTTGATTCAAATGCTGTTACTCTCATAATCATCTGTGCTCTTCTGAGGTCTGTATTTTCATTTGTAAAACACTGACTGTTAATTACAGAATTTCTGCTTGCACTGTTTTCCCACAGGAAAGACTAGAAGATATTCCAGAAGGCAGATTTGTGGTAAAATAAACTATTTAGCTTTTTCACCTCAGTTCCCTTGAAATGTGGTGGTGGCTAGATTAAGATATGACGTCAACATCAGTAGATTTTAAAATGCAAGTGAAAAATTGAATAGGCAATCTTACAGCTTTTGTGAGCTGCAGTTTTCTATAGGAGCAATCAATATTGGTCATGTATATGTTTGGTTTCAGAGGGCCCATCTCTTTCTCAGGGTGATTGTTGTGGTGGCATTAATGGTAGTCAGTGAGAAAGGGATGTTTCTGTTTGTGAGATCCTGTTGCCATACTAGCATTAACTTATAGAAATGAGAATGAAAATAGGTATTCTTAATCATCAGTAGGTCTTCCACCATGCAGTAGTCTCACCAACTGTTCAACCTCATAAGCTATGCAGGATTTGATCCAGTACAAACAACCATACCTTATTGTTAATTGTGTTAAGTCTAAACCTTGCAAATGCTGTCACTTCAGTCTGCAGTACATTATATGAATGTTGAGTGGCTGTGCATATTCAGAACTTGGCTTTTATGTTCTACAGACATCCATGGCTACCACAGTGGAAGGAGTGAATGCTCCAAACTATATCTGATGTCCAGAAGAGAAATCATGAGTTTTGTGCAGGTCTGACACAGAATTGTTTTCCACCCAGTTTGCTCAAGTGCTCATGAACTTTCAATGGACTGTAGCTAAGGTTTGAGTTTGTATTCTAGTCTGAGAGATATATTGTGAGGAGGAGAGTGTTTGTTGGGTTTGTCTTTTGTTGTTCTGGTTTCACTGTAACAAATAGCTGATGACATACCTCTAAGTGAAAACAGTGGGATACTGAGATAGGACATGAAAGTCAAATAAGAAATAAGCTAAAATATGCATGCACAGAGGATGAGTTAAACTCATCCTTCACTACTAATCCTGTGACAGTCTGTGGATTTCCAGAAGGAGAAGTTTGACTGGAGATTTCTTTAATTTCTATTGAAAAAGATAATTATTTGCCCTGTCTCCATGGTGATATGAATATGGCTTCCCAGTCAAGATTAAACACTTTTGGTCAATTGCAGACACACAAATCTTTCTAAAAACAATGTGGTGCTTTATTATTATTATCCTTGCTGTACCTCAGTGTTCATTATTAAGAGAAAAAGAAAGTGACTGCAATATACTAACTCTGGAAAAGGTTTTCCAGTTACCACAAGGGACTGGATTGTTACTTTCTCTCTAGTGAGTCATGTAGTTCCTTTGTTCTCATAGAAAAACAATTACCTGTAGATAGTAGATACTAGGTATAGTAAATATTGTACCATTAGCCAAATTCTCTGCAGCTTCCAATTTATCTAACAGAAATGTCTGTTATGGTTTTTGTTAAAGACTACATAAAGTCAGTGGCAGGAAAGGTCCTCATTATTGGACTGATTTTGCTTATATTGACAGAACAATGTCACATGATTCTCAGGCTGTGCTTTCTATTGAACCATATCACTATAGAGGAATGTCAATAAAATCACTTTGTTATGGCATTGTGTGGACTGTCTATTACAAACCATTCCATAGAGGATGTATTTTACTAGAGTGGGTAGAAACTGTCACTAGTGAGAAGTCCACTCTTTGAAGGCATTGTTCTTCCAGGATCTTATCCTTTCTGACCGTTGCATTCAGGCCCTTCCTCTGCTTTTGTTCAGTTTCTCAGGGTACATGTCTAAAACTTGAGATTCTCTGCATAAGTATGCATAATCAAAGCCCCCTTGCTCTCCTAGACTACCCTAAGGCCCAGCCCTGCTTTGAGAACATGAGCTTATTCCTTGCCATAGAAAAATGTCTGGATAAACAGAGGGACAAAAGAAATGTATATGCTACGTATGCATACCTTCCTTCTAGGTATAATTACTGAATTATAGGTATGCAATGCAAGTGCAAAGATGATTTCTTAATAGTATATGCTGGGTCTGCATGAAGTGCTGACAGCAAATAAATAGCAAGATGCTTTGGCATTCTCAGTATGTCACACCCATTTCTCTACTGCTCATCACTGTAATATCTTAGGCATGTTTCATTAACACATTCCAGGATAGATTAACACACCTCAGCTACACAGTCAGCACATACCTTGCTGACCATACCTGTTTTATTACCTAAATGGCACCTCATGATGGATCATGGTACAATATGAAGGATGGGAAGGCTTAAATATGAAGACCAGTTTTTAGAAGGAAAAATATAAAGCCATGGAGGACACTCCAACAGAAATGGTAAGCATATCTTGCACAAGACACCTCAGTAGTGAACGTGAAACTGTGTGACCGTGACAGCTCTGAAGAGACCTTCTGAAGTCAGCATTGCGTTTCATCATGTGCAGAGGAGCACAAGCCTGAGGCCAGTACTGACTCTCCTACAGCAGGAACATTAGTGATGGCATAAGTAGCACCCACCCATGCACAGGCTCAAGAAATCCAAGTCTCACAGTGCAGCCTTTATTCAGAACTTGTTCCTGCATGTCTATGAGGAGGAAGTAGGGTGAGAGGGCATTTGAGACACTAAGCTACGTCTCTGAATTTTTCACATATAAAGGAAGGAGGAATCAGTATTTACTGAAAAGCAGTGAGAGAAACTGCTGATTGTTAGGGTACATCAGAGGTGTTAGTTTCTGCAGCAGTCATCCATTCATGTGGTTGGAGCTATGCCTTCTCCCAGAATACATTCTATGATATAGGTACTGAATTTCTCTTAAAATATAGCAGCAGTCTGCCTGAAGGCTCCATAAATACTTCATATGTCTGTCTTGGCATGCTAACAAAACTCCATAATTCTATAGGATATTATAAATCAATAATAATCCTTTCCCATACTCTGGTACCAAAGTCATAGTTTTTTGCTGCAGTGGACAATAAATCCACTTGTGACCTGATGTTCTTTCTTGTATAATAGGCCAGACTGGACAATAGCTGCCACTTCTGAAGAACAATGGAGAACAAAGCCACAAAGGATGCACTGTGTCTCCTCTAATAATAATCAGCTGTAAAGTTACAATCTTACTATTTTTTCATTTAATTCTGGTAATCTTCAGAATCCATTTTACCTGAAAAGACCTGTCATGTATATATCAAAATGAAGAGTGTGTGGCTTTGTTTAGTTCCTCTTGGAATTAAGTTCTGAAGAAAAAAAAAAACAAAAACAGAAGACATTATTCTGTCTGAAACACAAACCTTGATTCATATTTATATTAGGCTTTGGTATAAAGCACATTTATATTGTTATAAATCTAGCATAAATGAATCTCATCCCCACAGTGCTATGTTGAATAGAACAGAAGTGACTAGAGAACATGCACTAATGATGTCTTTTTCCTGAACTGCTGGCATGTAGGATTCCATATAATTAACTCTTATGGCATGAGAAGATAAAGGAGCTGAATGGGAAAGTTTTCTGTGTCAACAGTAAACAATAATAACACTAAGATCTGTTGATTTTCATTCTATGAAGAGTAATACACTTTAGGGACATACCTTCACCTTTTAAATTTTTTTCAGTATGAAAGTAAAACACTTATTTGGGTTATTTCCTTTCCCAGTTACAGAATTAATCAGCTGTAAGAAAAAAAAGTGATGTAAATACTCTGTGGTGTGACACTGAAAATCTGTTCTGTCAGTTCCAAAATGGACCACAGACAGCAGTTGAACTATTGCTGGGTGTGATTTCCTAAGGCTGGTTTTCCAGCATCAAAACAGCATACAAAAATAAATTGCACATGCTCATATTTTTCTGTGTTCAGCACTTAGCATGCTTCAGTCTGTAGACAAAGCAGTATAGGTATCTAACCAGGGTGCCACATTGAGTCATTGTATTTAGATAAGAGCTTTTCAGTAATGCAGCTGGAGTAGCACTGGAATCTGCTTAGGAAATTGGTTACAAGCTATGATTTGACTTCAGTACCTCTTAGGTATGTCTTAGTGTTAAATCCAATCAGTGAATTTTTAAGAGTGATTGAATTAGTAATACAGATTACTATATAAGATTATACTTACACTAAGTGAGGATATGTTTACTGACAGCTTTGGCAACTGAATATAAACTTCCTTGCTTTTGGCATGTAAGTTAACAGCTTTTTTTCTTTTAGAGTTTAACCCCTGCTTACTGTGGTATGTAAAGCACACAACACAGCTTTTGAACATCTTAACTGTGCTTCAGCTACATATTTCAGTCCTCTTAATGTACAAAATGAAGCAGGTTATCTTTACACTCTGGACACAGACATAAAACAAGGAGCAATGCACCCTGGATATTGTAAAATGTAGCCTACCTAATTTGTGAAAGATAAATCAGTATTTGGGACCACCTTGGCACTGCAGAGAAGCTGTGAAAGTGATATGAGGAGCACCCAAAAGAGTGTGTTGGGACTCATCTGATCTTTTCCAAGTGGAAAAATAATGTTATTATAATGTATGTGACACTCAAAATGAAGATTTCTGCAAAAAATGAACCTATGAAAGTATTTGAAAAGGTTACTTTTAGAATATCTGAGCACAAGTTTATTCATCTGTCCTGGAAATGATGGAATCAAACCCTATAAGCAAAAAAGAGGTGTACATATATTGCCACATGAGAGCAGTTTATATTAAATTTCTCACAAATATTCAATGGAGCTGGTACTAAAGATGCCTAGTGCTGCCACTTAGTGGAGTTGTGCTTTCCTTCCTTCAGCTGGAAAACTGAAGATTGTTTTGTGTGTGTTATAGCTAGTAAGAAGCCTAAGTTTGTACAAAAAGGTAGCATGGGACTGTTTTTCAGTGGTGGTAGGTACTTGGAGCTCTTCTGTAAGTGCCTTTACATGGTCACAAGAAGCATTTGAGGAACACAGAAGGGAAGCATCTCAGGTGAGGAATGTGTCTTCTCCCTGCTGCCTCATGTATAAAATCATCACATCAAGAAATAAGTGACTCACCAATGAAAAAAGATAGCTTGATATGGAACTTAAGCAGCCTGCAGAAATTCCAGCCACAGAAGAGCATGAATGATCTGTCTATCATTATGGAAGCTGAAAGGATGAAGACCTGGAAGACTGTCTGATGTGTCCTAAGCTATGGATGGTTAGACTTCATATTTCTGTTGTTAATGGACCATAATCACAGAATCACAGAATCACTAGGGTTGGAAAGGACCCTCAAGATCATCTAGTCCAACCAATAGCCCTACACTACTCTTACCCCTAAATCATCCCCTGAAGAAACACTTCTATCCTCTTCTTAAAAACCTCGATGGACGGTGACTCCACCACCTCCCTGGGCAGCCTATTCCAATATCTCACCACTCTTTCAGTAAAGAAATTCTTCCTAATATCTAATCTAAACCTACCCTGGCTCAGCTTAAGCCCATTCCCTCTAGTCCTGTCACTAGTCACAAGGGAGAAGAGGCCAACACCCGCCTCCCTAGAATGGCCTTTCAAGTAGCTGAAGGGAGTGATAAGGTCTCCCCTCAGCCTCCTCTTCTCCAGGCTAAACAAGCCCAGCTCCCTAAGCCTCTCCTCATAAGGCCTGTTTTCCAGACCCCTGACTAGCTTAGTTGCCCTTCTCTGCACCCTCTCTAGTACCTCAGTGTCCTTCCTATGCTGTGGTGCCCAAAACTGCACACAGTACTCGAGGTGTGGCCTCACCAGTGCCATGTACAGTGGCAAGATCACCTCCCTGTTCCTGCTGGTCACACTATTCCTGATGCAAGCCAGGATGCCATTGGCCTTCTTAGCCAGCTGAGCACACTGCTGACTCATGTTCAGCCGGCTGTCAATCAACAACCCCAGGTCCTTCTCTGCTGGAGAGCTCTCCAGCCACACCTTCCCAAGCCTGTAGCGCTGCTGGGGGTTGTTGATGATTATTTAGGGTAACTCTTCCATCATGGACAAGTTGCCTAATACATTCATACTGGAAAGAGAATTGTCCTAGGAAGATCATGCTAGGCTCAGACTGATTGATACAACTGAGCAAAGCTCACGTCCCTGTGCAACATGTTTGATCCACCTCTTCAGGACAGAACAGAAATCACTCTTTCAGTCCAGTGTATGCAGGCATAAACTGAAAAAAGGATGTTCTTTTAAACAGAGTACTTGTGGTGAAGTCTTCCACCTCTCTTCCTGCTTCTTAGCCTGCAGGCCAAACACAAGTCATGAGAATGAATTCCTTAGATGCTACTGGCAGAAAAGAAAAAATATATGGAAGAGTAAACCAGTTAATGGTATCTGTACAAGCAGAATCAATGTTTGTTTTGCCATCTGAGAGCACACAACAGCTAATAATATTTCAGTGATTGAAGCCAAACAACCAAACAACAGAATAAAAGCATATATATTTTATCAGTAGGTAACATATGAAAGTAAGCAGCTCATATGTCTGTTAGCTTATCTCAGAATAAATCAAGCATTGTTCATATCTGCATCTATTTCTCCCTGTGTAGATAGCACATATAAGCTTATGCTGAGATATTTAAGTCTAAGATCAGTGCTAGTTTAATACACAGGTGAGTCATAAAGCTTATGTTTATTCTTTCTAGAGGGAAAATTTAAATTAATACAGCATATGTCAGCTCAGTATTGTACTGGTACAACAGAGAAAATCATATTCTGTGTGAGGGCCAGTGCATAATAAAGTGGGAAAAGATTTTATTTCTCTTGGTTTTCAAGACAGTAAAGCAAGATTTTTCTTTTTCTCATTGTCTTCCTATTCTGTGGATAATTCTTTTTAAGAATGCAACAAATCCATCTTGCTTGCTGAACTTCTGATGTCTTTGGTGGTATTTTCTAACCTATGAAAGAAGAATAGGTAAATTTACATATTACACCAAGTAAAATTCCTTCCATATAGCAAGAAAGTATATACTCAAAAGTCTCTGTAAGTTAGATACAAATATATCTGAAAGTTATCTCAATCATGTAACTGTAAGTAGGAAAAAAAAGTAAGCCCATGTTTTGTTTTGTTTTATACAGAACCAACTGGTAGATTTTTAAGGCATTTAAGAATCTACAACTTATAATTTATTTCAAAATATGGCCAGAGAACTTTAAATATCCCAAAGTATTTTGAAGAAAGCCTGTTCATGTTCCAAAATCAGTACTTCCACTCCTTTTCATAGATTTTTTTTTCAGATTTCCTCCCATCTAGGAAAATGTGATTGTGAAAGTAAGAAAGAAAATACCACAAGAACTAATCTGAAACCTTCATTTAGGATTAACATATTTTAAAGATATGATCTCTTTTTCAGGCAACAACCTTTTCTCTGTAGTAAATGCCTTTGATATTTACTTTCAGGTGTAACAATTTCTTAACCCTTGCTTAATCCAAATTTTATTGTTCAGCAGTAACAGTCTGGCCCTGCTCCAACTGAAACAACGTCCTCAGTGGAAAGCACAGAGATACTATTAAGTCTGGAACACTCCATTCCTCTATATACTGGTTCAGGGATTTATTCCTAAAGTTTTTATTTCTCCAGATTGGATTTGGGACTAAGTAAACAAGTGAGTTCCAGAAAAATTCCTTGTCAGCAAATGTACTCCTCTCCCTGATCAATGACCTGGGTTTGGGCTGAATCTTTTTCCTGTACGTTGGCCTGTTTTTTCATTAGTCTCTTCTCTTCTGTGCTCTGGATGTTGGCAGGCAATGGCAGAGAGATTCTGTGGCCTTGATGGAGACAAATGATGCAGCACTGCCTTGATAAATGACTGTCACACAGAATAGGTCAATGGAACATGTACATTAGGTAAGCTGAATGGTGAAGGGCTTATGAAGTGAGGGGTGTACAGCCATTTCTCAAGCCTCTTCCAGTTAAGGTCATGAAAAATCTTTCCACCAGCCTGGACAAATGGATGACTGGGAGGTGTTCCTACACACTTCATAAAGTTTGGAGCTCAGGCATGCATGGGGGAGAGGAGCTAAGTATGCCTCATCTCTGGAAAAGATTTAATTGGACACCACAGAGGCCAAGGTTTCATTTGGTGGGTTTGAGTGTATTTGTCTCTTTTGCAGCTGCCATTGCTCCTTTTGTCCTTGCCTTCCCTCAGCCTTGCATCCCAGTGTCCCCACTACAGGCCTGAGACCTATTTCTCCACCTTTAGGGCTGGCTCTTGTGGTTTCACCTCAGGCTTCACCCTTCTGATGTACCACTCCCTCAAGGCACACCTGAGCACCCACAGAGTGAGCCAGAAAGCAGCTTTGTGAAGAAGGACCCGGGAGTCCTACTAGACAGCAAGCTAACCATGAGCCAGAAATGTGCTCTAGTAGCCCAGAAGGCAAATGGTCTCTTGGGGTGCATTTAGAAGAGTGTGGCCAGCAGGTGAAATGAGGTTCTCCTCCCCCTCTATTCTGTCCTAGTGAGGCCACATCTGGAGTATTTGATCCAGTTCTGGGCTCCCCAGTTCAAGAGAGACAGGGAACTACTGGAGAGAGTCCAGTGGAAGCTACAAAGATGGTTAGGGGACTGGATTATCTCCCTGAGGAGGAAAGGCTGAAAGATCTGGGGCTGTTTAGCCTGGAGAAGACTGGGAGGGGATCTTCTCAATACTTACTAGCATCTAAAGGGTGGGGGTCAAGAGGATGGGGCCAGACTCTTTTCGGTGGTGCCCAGTGATAGGACAAGGGAAGCACAACCTAGAAGCCAGGAGGTTCCACCTGAACATGAGGAAAAACTTCTTTCTTGGGTGAGTGCCAGAGCACTGTCCCATGCTGCCCAGAGATGTTATGGAACCTTCTTCTCTAGCGAGATTCCAAACCCACCTGCACATGATCCTGGACAACCTGCTCACGGTGACCCTCCTTTAGGTTGGTCTAGATGATCCCTAGAGGCCCATTCCAACTCCTACCAGTCTGTGATTCTCTCAGTTCCTGGGTTGCGAANAAAGGGTGGGGGTCAAGAGGATGGGGCCAGACTCTTTTCGGTGGTGCCCAGTGATAGGACAAGGGAAGCACAACCTAGAAGCCAGGAGGTTCCACCTGAACATGAGGAAAAACTTCTTTCTTGGGTGAGTGCCAGAGCACTGTCCCATGCTGCCCAGAGATGTTATGGAACCTTCTTCTCTAGCGAGATTCCAAACCCACCTGCACATGATCCTGGACAACCTGCTCACGGTGACCCTCCTTTAGGTTGGTCTAGATGATCCCTAGAGGCCCATTCCAACTCCAGTCTGTGATTCTCTCAGTTCCTGGGTTGCGACGGTACGAAGAAAAGCCCGAAAGACGGTGCCTTGCCAGCCAACAAGATATCACCCAGATGCTCTTCTCAGCTTTATTAGAATTTAAATGGGTTCACTTTGCAGGACGATTCGCCGGCGCCACCGCGCCCGCCGCTCGCCACTCGCCACTCGCCTCCTTCCTTCCCTCTGCTCCCATCGGCCGCCGCCAGGTGGCGCTGCTTAACAGTCGGTTGCGAGCCGCGGGCCTCGCCCCCCTCCCTTCCACCAAGGTGAGGCGTTAAGGGGCGGTGGCCGCGCGGCGCTGTTCCGCCTTTCCGCCCCCTCGGCGTGCTGCTTGCTGTCCTACTCGAGCAACGGCCGCAGCTGGCAGCTAGCCTCGGAGTCTGAGAACAGCCTGGACCGGCCTGTTAGCCTGTCCCGGCGGAGAGACGGACCGAGAGGGGAGGGAGAAACATCCCCCCTANCGCCGAGTGCAAGGCGTGTGCCCGGGGCCGTTCGGCTGCCTGGAGGGGCAACTCGGTGCCTTCCCTCTGCTCCGCGTCTCTTCTTTCTCGCTGCCCGCCGCGGTGAGCTGCCAGCAGGCAGGCAGTCGTCAAGCGTTTCACCTGCTGCCCCGTCCTCCGCTGCCCGGTTCGAGTAAAGTTAGATGACGGTGGGAGGAAGGGTGAGACAGAGGATGACCGCCCTGGCGGTGCTGGACCCACCTTCAGCTGTATCCATTGGTGGCCGCTCCCTGCGGTGGATCAGCTCCGATGAGGTGCCCGTCGCGCTGACCGGGCAGAGTTTGGCTTTGCTGGGAGGGGTGCTGGGAGGATGGTTGTCCTTGTCGCACTTCGAGTGAACGAGTCATCCTCAGTTGTCTGAAGCTGGCTGGGGAGATACTGTGCTCTTCCCTTGGAAGCCGGTGTGGAGTTGAGGGTATTGCTCTAGGTTTCCATCGGAGGCAGAAACCTGCCTGTAGTGGTTTTTTCTTTTTTTCTTTTTCTTGAGCTTTGTAAGCTGTGACATGGGGAAAAACAAGTGTAGAGGAGACTGCCGTAGCATATACTTGAGAATAATCTGAAGAATTCCAAAGAATTAGAAAGCTGGCTAGAAAACTTGGGTTTGGAAGTGATTCTACATGTAAGGTTTAAACAATGTGTAGTTTCAACACCTGACTGATGGCAAAGAAGGTTTGAGGCAGAAAGTCTCATAAAAAGGTTTTTGCTTCTCAAGATCTATACATATGTACATATGGAATTTCAGCACCACTAAACCCTTGGTTCTGACTGAAATTGTCAGTTCTGAAAAGAGTGACTGTTCTTACTCAGTATCACATGCACTTTATCTAATATAGAGTATTCAGATAAAAAAAGATTAATACTACAGAATATATGGCAAGATACAGTTCTTGATGTATGTTCTTTTGCAAGTTTTGCTGTCTGTGAAGCTTGGTTATACAGCAGCAAAAACAACCCTTTTGGAGCTAAAGAGGAGTTTCAAAGCAAATGTAGCTACTTGTAAGTACCTCTAGCAAATTTTTAGGTTGCCTAGGTGTCAGTGCCATGCTCAGTTAGAAACTCTGATGGACTAATAGACTAATACCTGTTTAAACATAGTGGCCTAATGCATTCACATGGGAAGCAGGTGGGAGGAACATCCCATAAAGGAAGAAAGTATGATGGGACCACAAAGTCCAGGGAATTGAAACTGAAGCTATTTAAATGCAGGCTACAAAATAGCCTAAATTCTAAGCAACATTCAAAAAGACACAGGATTACATGATACCATTGCTGCTCAAGGTTTTTTTATTTGAATATTAGATGACTTTTCAGAAAATATTTTGTAGTTCTGCCATGGATTGAGAGCTTCTCTTAGAGGTGGGTGTTGTTCATTGGCCTAATCAGAAAATAGACTAGGTGAAACTTTCCTATGTCACACAAAGCATGACTATGGAGTCTCCTTCTCTGGAGATATTCAAAACCCATCTGGATGTGCTTCTGTGTGACCTGGTCTAGGGAATCCTGCTGTGGCAGGGGGGTTGGACTAGATGATCTTTCCAGGTCCCTTCCAACTCCTAACATTCTGTGAAATGATTAGCTTTAGATGATGAACATAAAGTAATTACTACAGCAAATCTTAGTCTACAGTTTAAACAAGTAAATCTTAACATGGCTTTTTGTATGGAGTCATTTTTGGCCAGAACTACAGTTAAAGGTGACCTTCACATGAAGGTTGTGATTTTGCACCTGTAGTTTTGTTAAAATCAGTTCAGTAACTGTTCTAGCTGTTTGTCTTGGTTTTGTGCAACAATTGCACAGATTTTGCTTCAGACTACCTTTCTTCAACTTCACAACTGTTTCCACTATTTTCTCTTTTAGAATATAGAAATGTATACATTTGAATGTATGTGCTTGGGTTTTTATTCAGCAATTTTGAATGCTTTTTCACTGCATTTTGATTTTAAGAAGTGGATACTTCAACACAAGTACTCCTATTAAAGATGGGGGGTTTTTTTGCTAACTCATGACAAAAGCATAGTAGTAAATGGAAAGTCTCCCACTTGTAACTGTCTCTGCCATTTTATTGCAAATGTATACTTAGCAGAAATTGCTTCACTTTACATAAAGTGTGTAAATCTCTACTGATGGGTAGAGTTTCTTTACAAAAGACATAGACAAATTCACACCCAGGTGTGGCAGGTGAAAAGCAGTCCTTCTGCATACAATATAGTCTATTTTAATTCTAATTTGGTGGGTGAATTTACTAATGAAAAATACTTTGTATTTGTCCTTTTCTCAGAATTGGGGAAACAATTTTAAAGGTGAACTTTAAATAGAGGTTTTGAGATAACAGTCATATGAATTGTGTTTAAAATTACAGGAGGGAGAGAAAAGAGTAGATTTAGCACCTTTGCTGGGAGCAGGGCTTCTGCCTGAGAACTCAGCAGGTTTGTGTGCTCTTTGGTGTCTGATCCAGTCAGTCAACACATGTATGTTGAACGTGCCATGGCACTTGGGGCCTCTGCACTCTGTTCCCTTGTCACTTACGTGTGGTGGAGGTGGGAAGAGGGAAAATGGAACACGTTACTGTGTTGTAGTTCTAGCAGTGCAGGGAAGGGAGGTACTGGGGCTGCTGGCCTCTGGTGGCATGTTAGGGGACAAAAGTCCTGAAGAAAGGATTGCTAAAAGTGGTAGGTGAACCTTGCAGGAACCTGGGCACAATGTCACCAGAGGGAGTTGGGTGCAAACCTGGAGGATATTGGGCTTCATAAGTTCTGATCACCAGAAAAAAAAAAACCTGCTTTGAGAATGTAAAGCTTATGTGCTTCAAAAGGCTGTTTCCTTGTCCAGTAGTTGAACAGGTGTACTGAAATACAGCTGCTAGGAAAACCAAGTTAACTTAGGAAAACTACCAAAAACTTGGTTATAATGGCTACTTTGGAAAGGGATTTATTTCAAGTTGCTTAGGATGACATGGAAATACCACTTTTTTTTTAATCCAGGCAGGTCTTCACAGCACTATTGATTTTACTGTCCCAAAATCAGAATGTTTTCACAGAAATCTTCATCTGCCTAATGTTTAAAATCAAACTTAATTTAGATGGATGCTTTAAGGGTGCCACTTCTTACCAGCTTGGACGTGTTTTCAGATGGTGGTAGGTTAGTTTGAAGTAGTATTATCTTTGCAGAGGACAATTGCTTAACTCTTCTTTCCCTTACTATCTGTGCTTAAGCCATATTTGTACTGTAAAGTGGGGAACAATATATTTTGTATTATGTAGAGCTGCTTTAAAGTATCTGGTATATCTGTATTTAGTTGCTCTTCTCCTTTTCCTGTACAAAAGCTCCTAATTGCACAAAAAATACTAGTAGACTATTAATTCTTCAGCTTATTGATGGAGTATTGCACTCTTATCTTTTTATGTAAAACAAGCTATGTACATATTGGAAATCATAATTTGTATGCAGAAAATAATAGTCCTTACTCCAGAGCTGAGTTGGAGGAGGAAGGCTTAAATGACATAAAAGGCCTTGCTTTCTTCTCACTGGAATGCAGCAGTCACCTTAAATGACTGCTCTAAAATAAGGAACCTTCTGCTAGCAAAACATATGCAGTGTGTACATGTAAATGTATGTCAAGTGCAATTCAGTTGATTCTCCTCATTCCCAGT
The DNA here is from genome assembly GCA_013399015.1 of Galbula dea. Lineage (NCBI taxonomy): Eukaryota > Metazoa > Chordata > Aves > Piciformes > Galbulidae > Galbula > Galbula dea. The sequence continues at coordinate 392,858 of VWZX01007087.1, read as the reverse complement.
TGGTTTTTTTCCTTAAAGCAGATGAGCTCATTCTCCACCCAGAGCTAAGAAAAACAAGTATTCTAGTTGTCTGAGGAGACTGAACAGAATAAGGAAATAGGCTTTGTTTCTAAGTAGTGACCTGGCTCTAGTTTCATGTGGAGATAACTTGTCTTGAATTTTTTTTTCCCCCCCACAAGCTCTGGCATGAACTTGTTTATTTCTCAGGTAGCTTTTAGCACATCTCAGTGGTACATGGCACTTGTACAATTTTGCACATCAGTAAGAATGTAAATGCTATCACTCTTCTCTCCACAACTCTACTCTAGAGTAACAGAGCTAGGTTGAAACAGTTGTGGAACTTTGTGAAAGTAGACAAGAGGTGAAGAGTTGCAAGTAGTTGGTTCCACCATTTGAGAATAAATTTGTGAGTAAATTATTCCTGAACATTAGAAACTGAATCCCAACACCTTGCTCTGGAAATAAAAAATTGTGAGGGGGAAAAAACCCCCACACTTCAAGGGGGGGGGGGAATGTTTGATATTAGTTATAAAATAAACTGCAAACAGTTTGGTGATCTTGGAAAAATTTTTTGAACTTGATTAAAAAGTAAATATCTTCCCAGTAATTGCTGCTGTTCCTGCATTTGTTATAGTGACAGTGTTTTATAGGTCACTTTAAAAATAATCATTAAACTAAGGTTAGTTCTCTGTTCTTCTGAGCTTATGTCAACCAAAATTAACTGGAGTGACATAAATGTTTCTGCTTGTCTGATTTGACATTTGATTAGTGATTTCAGGCTTTTTCTTTAAGCCATAGTGTAAGTCAGATGAAACAATGCTAATTCTGTTGGCAGTCTCAAAAGATGACATTGAGTTTCTTTGTAATCGGATGTGGTTTATCTTAAATCATAATTCTTGAAAGAGACTTTTGTGAGTCCTGAGAACTGCTTCTAGTTTCCTATTCAAGCCTTTCTTCAAAGCATTTTTTTTTGTTTGTGTTGGGATGACTGCTAGTCAGTTTTCAACTCTGGAAATGCACATTAAGGTTTTCCTCCCAGATTTGTTGTTCCTTCAGTACAACGTTCTTGCTCCTAGCCCTTCTCAATACAGCTAAACTAGCAATGCTCTGATCTCATACTATTTTTGCTATTTAATAAGGAATTCTGAAAAGCAGGATTTTATCAAAAGCAAAGATGAAGCAGATGCAGTATGTACTTTATGGGAAAGCCTGTTTCTATGTGTTTTATCTACTATTCTGTCTCTGTCAAAAATTATTTACAAATTTTTCTTTTGTTTTCACCACATGGTGGATGGTATCTTTGGCTCTTAGCTCTGAAATTGTCAGGCATGAATCTAGATTGCTGCACAGTAATTAGTTCCATTAGCTATAAACATCAGGTTTGTCAAGTTTGATCATTTTTGGTGGGATTTTATTCAGAAAGATGAGTTCTGCAGGCAGTAGTTATAATAGCTGTAATTATAGGTATAACCAGGCAGGATTCTGGGTCTTAAACAAGTAAGATTTAGTATTTGTCAGCCAACAGAGCTGCTGTGTAACCTGTCCTTTTAATTACGTCACCTATCAGGCTTCTGGCCAGCTCAGCTGAACAGGACATGCGTGGCCACACACAGTGGTGGCTCTTGCTGTTTCTTGCTGCCCCATGAATACTGTTTGATTTCCATAGTGACTAACGTGTGAAGAATCGCCAACGTTGGTACTCATTAGACTAATTAACTTGCTCCCAGAGACGTTTTGTATGCATTTCAAAACAATGCAATGCTTCTTGAAAGCTGTATTCTGGAGACTTCAAACTTTTCAAAACTACTTTCTCTAGGTCCTTCAGGGGTGCCAGAATTAAAAGCTTTTGACTCCACACTAAGGCAATATGCAGCTGGAAGGAAACTGCATTCAGAGCCTATTTAAGGAAAACAGAGAAGGTTGAATGCAGAGGACTAGATTTTTTTTTTTTTGTATAAAGGACTAGTATCTACCAGGCATTGAAATAACTTGTTGTTAAAGGGCTTACCTTTGAGTTTCTCAACATATTTTTGTTGCTTGGGTTTTTTCTTGTCAGCATAATCACTAGGGGGTTTTTTCCCTATGCTGTTTTCAGTTTTTGTGCTAAAAACTTCAGCAGGGATTTTAAACACTTTTGATAAGTGCATAGCTTTATATTGCACAGGTGCATGTCTTCATTTAAAAGTACTTAAAATCCTTTTCATTGCTACATAAGGGAGATTGCTCTGTTTCATGGTTAGGATTGCAATACTAGAGGGATGTTTATACTCATAGCTGCAACACCAATGTCACAAGCTTACTAGAAACGTGCACAAAAGAAACACTGTCCTTGCAATATTCTGGGGATCAGGAGCACTGTTAGCACATTTGTCTCTACTTGTTACTACTTCCAATGTGGTTTTTGATAGTTGTGTACCAGGCAGCTAGCAGGTTGAGCCTTTAGGAGTCTATTCCTCCTGTGGTGTTCTGTGGTAACTCTATTGATTAACACATTTTATAGTGATCTTTTGACTGCACTTTCCTAGTGCTTCAAAACTCTAATGTTATTATGAGGCATCTGCAAAGCTATTAGGAATTAAGAACTCTCTCCCCAAAAAATTGGTTTCAAGGCACTGGAGTCATATTCTAGCTGTCTCTCTGCCTTCACAGACATCTGGGCTGTGCTCTGTGATCTATCTTTATATAAATTATGTTGTAGATAATATGTACTTATGCAAAATATTATTCCTTCAGGAATAACTGTGGCTGTATCAGTGGTTGCAAGTCTAATTATTTTGGTGAGATTGCCTAGCAAATACCCACTTCGTGGGTGCTTATTTGACTCAATTCATTTAGACTGAGTGATTTTGAAACAAATGCCTATTAAAAGCAAGCTGACCACAGCTTCTTTTAACAGTTACATTTCATGGGTAGCAGTATGCCAGTAGGCTGGGAGCTGTGAGAGTGAAAGCTTTGACATGAGCTGAATTAGTTAATTCTGTGAACTTCAGCTTGGAGATAGGAGAGGCAAAACCCACAGAATTGTATCCCAAACCAGATGAAGACTCTTGTTTAGGTTTCAGCAACCCTACAATAAGTAAAGAACCAAACCAAGGATCTCCAAAGCTATTCCTACAGCTTGATAAGAAAATTTTTACATGTAAATAAAGATAATTTTAATGGCCATTATATGGTAAGAACTTAAAAGAAAAAAAAAAGGCATTAGATGACAGGTATTAATCAATAGACCTTTTTGGTCTGAAAAATCAGTACTGTATGAATGGAAGTGAGTGGAGCAGGTGATGTGGGACTCTTTGCAAGGAAGTTCAGAGCAGCCACTTCAGTCCAAAATGCTGGGGGGGGAAGTCTTCTGACGTAAGTGCTTCAGTGTGGTTTTACCTAGCCTGTTGGTTTCGTGTGACTCATTGGTTGTGTGTCTTGCCAGAAATGATGCTCATTAACATGCCTTAAGCAATATGCTCATTTCTGCTCAGTTTGTTTTTATTCACATTATCATTGGCATCATTTTGTTACAGAACTTTGTTGTTCAAGCTGTTTAAGTTTTTTTTTAATCATCTGTTTTCCTTACTTATATAGTGAGATGAAGAACAAGGGGGTTTGAGAACTGTTAAACAATCAGTTTAACATTTATCATTTGAGACGTGATGGTGAAAATGTCTTTGAACATGCAGAGCATAGTCTGGATATTGCATGGTAAATGGTGCACAATTTTGAGCTGTTACTGAGTAAGAGTGCTGGTTGCTGCTGTCTGAATATGGTGGGATACTTTGGAATACAGTGCCTAGGTTATTGTGATACAGTCACAGAAAGCATAAATTGCCTATTTCTACACTTTGGTTTTCTCAGCTTTTTTAATGAAAGGCTTGGGATAATTTAATCCTGTGAACTAATACAGCTTGTTCTGTATTTTTAAAATCCAGGTTCCTTCAATGGGTTGGGTTTTTTAATGCCTTATTTTTCATGAAGGCTAAATGACATTCTGGATTGTGGTGTTCCTAACTTTAAAGTACAGGGATTATCACTCAGCAAGGCATCTTTCTAAATTTAGATCGTAGTTTAAACTATATCCATTAATACTGATTTAGTTCAAGTGTCCCGAAATTTTCATTTATAAGAGCAAAACTAAAGCTGTCACTAAGGGCCTTAATTTAACTTTAAATTCTTCTTTAATTTCAGGGGAAAATTTGCAGTGGTGAAGAAATGTATGCAAAAAGACACTCAAAGAGAGTTTGCAGCAAAATTCATGAGAAAAAGAAGAAAGGGCCAAGACTGTCGGATGGAAATAATCCATGAAATTGCAGTCCTTGAGCTGGCACAAAGCAACCTTTGGGTCATTAACTTGCATGAAGTTTATGAAACTGCAACAGAGATGATTTTAGTCCTGGAATAGTAAGTACTAGTTATAATTCCTGAATAACCTTCTGTAGAATTTGCTTACAACTAATAATGTAAAAATACTGTGTAACAATATGAATAAAGTGAAAAGATTTTATTACTTGCCTGTTACGCTTGCTTGAGTTCAAGAAGAAGAAATATCAGTATTACAAGAAGTTCCATGCAGTCTTGTAACTACTGCAGATTATAGTAGACTTATCCAATCATGTAATATCTTTCAAAGCTGAACTATAATTTATGTAACTAAAAAAATCTTTAGTGAAATACAAGCTGTTTATGCTGCTTACTTGTAAAAGAGGAAGGGGAAAGAAGCAACAAGTATCTGTTCAAGAACTGATGTTTTTCATCGACAGTGACAGACAGTGAAATTTGGAGGGTTTTTACCAGTTGTGAAGAAGTTACTGAAAGCAACATAATTATTAAAAAAACTATTAACCTCCCCCCACCATGCTCTACAATGAAGAGGACTCAGTGTAGAAGGGTTCAGACCTCAAACAGTTCTTCAAGTAACATTTAACTTGTGATTCTACATTTACCTCTGTGTTTTTTCCCCCCTCGAGGTTGTCCAGATGGGTGCTTCTGCAGCTGGTTTGACTTTATCTATATGCCAATGGCTTAGATAATTGTCATCTAAGTTCCAGAAGGCAGACAAATGCTTGTTGCTGCTTAACTGTTAAGATCCTGTTCAAGCTTAATGATTTTTGAATATTTAGGAGAGGAGCAGTGAGGCCTGATAGTTCAGAAGAGACTTAACCTGTCGGCTAGGATAAATCTAGTTTGTACAGCTCTCTTGCTTGGTAACAAAAAGAAATCTTGTGTCCCAATATGATCTTGCTTAGAAATCAAAATAAATGGTATATTCTTTAAAGTTCAGTGAAATGGAATGAGGTTGTGTCTGCTGAAGCAAACTTCCTTTTCAAATACAGTTCTGTATTCGAAATATTCTGTATTGGGTTCTGTAGGGATATAATGTGAGTGATAGACTCCAAAGCTTGGTATAAGCAGTGGGTTTTGTGATGATTTTAATGCAAAATTGCTAATTTTCTTTTAAAACTCAATTCTGTTATTATTGCAAAACACTTATAATCCCAAGTATTAACTAGGTTGTTCAGTAGAACCTTCTTCTGTATTTAGCAATATTGTTGTGTTTACATACATCAAATATCATACCTTGTTTTGGATAAATAGTTGTGTGTTAAAGTTGTAAACTACAAAAACATTTGTTCCCTGACTTCAGCATGTGTCTGGATGCTTCTTTAATGTCAGCATGTTCCAGAGATGTGTTGCAACAAAACAGGTATAAGTGTTAATAAATCTGACAATTCTGTGTGCAAAGGACTAAAGAACATACCTAGACCACAAACTTCTCTAGGGCATTTCAGTTTCTCTCAATCTTGATGATCTGTTTGGCAGATATTTATCTTGGGAAGGTGAAAAACATACTTGTTGGCTACTAACTGTATCTGCTAAGGCTCTGAAGTTTCTTATCTTGATGTGGATGGAATCTGTCCTAAGCACTTTGCCTTCATGAAGAGAAGTATTACTGTTACATAGAGGGTTGTCTTTCAAGGAGTATCAATTTTTTTTGTCAGAAAACAGTATTAAGAGTGGCCAGTTTTAAGTGCTGAGCAATGGGAAGCAATGAAACATTACAGTGTTGGCTTCAGCTGTAAGATAGCAAACTGGTGACTGCAGACAAGATAGCTGGCGAGGGTCAGAAAGTGATAGAACCAGGGGAAATGGGTGTAAGCTAGAGGAGGGTAGATTTAGGTTGGATGTTAGGAAGAAGTTCTTCACTGTGAGTGTGGTTAGGCAGTGGAACAGGTTGCCCACAGAGGCTGTGGAAGCCTCATCCCTGGAAGCTTTTAAGACAAGGATGGATGGGGCCCTGGGTAACCTGATGTAGTGGATGGTGTCCCTGCCAGGCAGGGGGGTTGGAACTGGATGATCTTTAAGGTCCCTTCCAACTCTGACAATCCTATGATCCAACCTGACAACAGTCTCTGACTTTTGTTTGTTGTCAAAAGACCTCAAACAGAGGATTTGGGTAGGAGTTGGAGCATTAAGTAAATCTGATGGGGTAGTCTGTAAAGCCTGGAATTAATCTATGGGTCAGTCATGTTTCTCTATTTTAGTGAAAATGGAATGAATGAAAAAGAAACTGGACTTTCACTGAAAAGGTAGAGGTACAGTCTGGGAAATGTGACATGTCAGATATAAAAGGAAAGCAGCAAATCTGGCAACTTTCAGGGTCAATGTTTATATGCAACCTACCTGGCTTTTTCCAACTTCTTTTGAAACAAAGAGCAACAGAGTATCTGATGCATAAGAAATGGCATTTTTTTAAGTGTTCCTTGATATATGTTTATACATCTGTAGAAATGGGGCTCTTTAGTGGGTGAGGTGTTACAGAAACATCGATGTGTAACTTCAAAATCTAAGCCATGGAGTATATTTTTTTTGTGAAGAGCTGCTGAACTGAGTAATTACCTGCCAAGGTCCTGTGTAGATATAGTAGACTTATTATGCTTCCTTAAAAAAAAGCTGTCCTTATCATCCTGAGGACATAGCCAGGGTTTGCTTACTGGAGGCTGGCCCTACTTAGCGTCCTGATTAAAGTAAGAGTCTGCTGGCAGGAAACACTTTATTCAGCATGAGATTCAACAGATAAAACTTGAAGCAAAAACTACTGTAATCAGAAATAATGATGCATCTTGTGTATTACAGTAACTAGCAAAGCTGTGCTAGGTGACAGTCTCAATTCAAGACTGGAGCCCTTGAGAAGTTTTAGGGGAGATCTCAGTGTTAGTTACCTCTTGTTTGTGTTTCATTACGTTCTTTGGCTGCTTGATTGGAAAGGTTGTGGGGGAAAGAAAAGTGTTTGTCTGAGAGCCAAAAAATCAAAAAGAAAAAGTATTTACAGCTGCATGTATTTGGATGGTTGTGTTCTCATGTGTCCTCTGATCACCTATGGATTTACAGGTTTTTTCAGACATTGGGGACACTGGTAAATGCTCAGTAAATTCACTTGCTTACTAACAGTATGCCTGTCAGCAGGGGTGAACATGAGCCTTTTGTGATACTGTTAAAATCACCTTGGTGTGATCATCTTATAGTGTAAGTTCTGTGTACAGAAAGCAGGTGAGTTTCCCCTTATCTTCCAAAGGTAACCCTTTCAGGAAAGGCTTTTAACAGAGCATGGGACTCAGGAATTAAATTTTTGGTCCTTGCAGGCTGTATATGATCTCACTCAGCATTTGAGATCAAGCATATTTTAGGAACTTATATCTGTGCTCTGAGAATCTGTACTCCCAAGTCTTTCAGAAGACTATCTTAATGTCTGATCCATTAAAGCTGGGGCAATGCTTTATTTTTTTCAGATGTGTTGAAATAGATTTGTTCAGTCTTATTCTAATGATATGCTAAATGACTTAGTGTATTGTAAGTGCACTTGAAAGAAGTAGGATGCTGAATTCCACACAATGCTTTCAGATGTTTCAAGGAATAGAAGTTGTTTGCATTGAATTTGAAGTCAAAATCATAACAAAGATGAATGTTCCAGACTTCCAAATGACTTTTAGCTTATTTATGCTGGGAAGCAGTAATAAAATGTTAACATGCTTTTCATTGATGAAGAGCAGTTGGATTTCACTTGAAACTATGGAGACATTAATGGCATAACAGTAGTGTCATAAATAAAATAGCTAAAGAATCTGGTTGCTACAGATTTAAGTTTGAAAACAATTGTAATGTCTCACATTTTTTGTAAATCTGGCTAAGGGACTATGTACTAGACAAAATAATGCATTGAGTAACACTGGATTTCAGAATGTTGTGCTTTAAATATTTCCTTATCCAGTTTTTTGTCAGATTAAGATGGCTTGTTTTTCTAAAGACTGTCTTGTCCCAAGGACAATTCTTTGCTTTTATCCCCTAGGAACATTTTCTGTAGAGGTGGGTGGGGGTGCCCAGTGGTTTTCAAAGTTATTTCATAATGACCATTAGAAAAGCTACAGCTTAATGGAAAATATGTTCCTGGAGGAAAAAAATGAGTAAATGTTATAATCATCAGAGAACTGGTCTGCATGTATACAGAAATCATAACAATGACATGCCTATAATACTTTCCTAGCAGGTATTTCAATCCATTCCATGTTCTGATTATTTTTTTTCCCTGAACTCTAGCTAGGGAATACAAAATCATAGAATCATAGACTTGTCAGAGTTGGAAGGGACCTTAAAGATCATCTAGTTCCAACCTCCCTGCCTGACAGGGACCCCATCCACTAGATCAGGTTGCCCAGGGCCCCATCCATCCTTGTCTTAAAAGCTTCCAGGGATGAGGCTTCCACAACCTCTGTGGGCAACCTGTTCCACTGCCTAACCACCCTCATAGTGAAGAACTTCCTCCTAATATCCAGCCTAAATCTACCCTCCTCTAGCTTACACCCATTTCCCCTGGTTCTATCACTTTCTGACCTCCTAAAAAGTCCCTCACCAGCTTTTCTTGTAGGCCCCCTTCAGATACTGGAAGGTTGGCCTTCTGGGCTGCAAACACACACTGGCAGCTCATGTTGAGCTTCTCATCCACCAACACCCCTAAGTCTTTTTCAGCAGGGCTGCTCTCAAGCAATAACTAAGTTGAGAGTATTGTCAAGGAGCTTGGCAAAATTTGGCAGAGGTGTGCAGGGGAATCTGTTTGGAGTTCATTTTGACATTGTACTCGAAACCGCTTGTGTGACTGACTGGGTTGGCTCACAGTTAGCTGACTGTTTTGCTTAAGGGAATCAATTAAGCTCACTCCTTGGCAACAATACCCAAAACTGTCTTGGAATAACAAATCTCCCTGTGTTCTTATAAAGGGTTGGTAGTTGCTTGTTTGAATGTGGTAAATTTTGTGTAGAATGAATGGTCTGGAAGAAATTGCTAGCTGCATCCAAAATAGCAAAGTTGATCAAAAAAAACAAGCCTTGCACATGAAGCCACCTTTCCATGTGAAACTTCTTTGGAAAGCCAAGTATGTTTGTCTCTGGTAGCTGGGAATGGCTATGTTTAAGTCATTAAGTGGGTGTGCATGTGTAAGGACTATATTTACTTGTCTCTTAAAAATGTTTGTGAACTTGGGCATCTTCAGAAGTACTGAGAGGTATTTAAATGCCTTTTTCTTAAAGTTTTCTGGATCAAGGGGGTTTCTCCTCTCATATGGTAGTGCCATCTCTTGATTTCAGTAATGGGACTGTTTAAACTCTTACTGCCTTAACTTTTAACACATTGAATTCAAAGTTCTTTAAGTGTAGTTTTAGTTTTCTAGGTAGCTTATGTTTTAGCTTGGTGCCTACTTCAGTGTTAGTTAATTGTAATAGATGTGATCTAATAAAGAATGTGATCTATATCTAATAAAGTGTGATCCTTGATTGATAACACTTTTGGGCTATAAATAGGAGAAGTATTGTTTTGCTTATTTTAAGTACCAGCAAAACCCCAGAGCTGTTGCTGTTAAAAGCATCCTGTTAGTAATTTTGATAGCAGGTGCATTGTAAATCCCTGCTACAAGGAATTAAACCATACTTGCAAGTAACATGTTAATGGCTTTCTTAAAGTAGAAAGTTCAGTTTATTGGTTACAGAGGATGTTTCTATGTCCCTATCTTGAAGATCCACTTGATTTTGTTTTTTAAAGGAATTTGTTGCAGAATATTGGAATACACTAGCCCATGTCCATTTTATAAATGTCACTAATATCTGAATCCTGTACAAAGCTGAAATATTACTAACTTTTCCCCTAAATTAAACAAAAATATGCTGAAGAAAGATTTGATAGTTTCAGATGGGTGTAATTTTTGTAGAGGAATTAAAGTATTAATACTCCTTTGAAAACCTCATTTTATTCTTGAGCTCTATAATCTTTGATACAGCATGGAGAAAAATAATTAATAGACTTCTTTTCTTAAATAAAATCTTAGTTTTAACAAATTTTACTGCTGTACCAGTTAGCCAGCATATAGAACAGAACTATGAAACTCTTCAGAAAAAGCTAAGATGTAACCATCTTAAATTATTTTTTCTTGTTAGACAACCTGCAGGGAGAATTTTAAATGACAGTCATGAGAATAACTGGGAAGGCAAAAATATATTTTATAAACCAGAGACATTATAAGGTAGTAGGACTGTAGCAGCAAAGTTAGTATAGGCAAAATGAAAATGAGTGTATTCAAGTGTTTTTTTCTGAGGATGCATAATCCAAATGCACCATTTTTGTAGAACTCTCACTTGCTATTATATTTGTGTTGAGTACACCTCTGCATTCTGTATTGTCCAGGTAATAGAATTTATTAGAAAAGCACAAGCAAAGGCAGAATAGATGGCTATACATCAATAAAGATAAACACTTGTGCAAAGTCATGTCTAGTATATCACAGTTTGGGGTAACTGGAGAAGATGTTGTCCTTGAGGATTTATTTCATCATCTTTCACTACAGAGTGATTATAGAATTCCATGCAGAACAAAGTCTGTATTTGTTGGTTTCACTGTAGTAATTCAGCAATCCATAGGCAAAATAGTCTCTTTCTAAAGTTCTTATGCCCCTGTTCTGCTTATTTTACTTCTGATTCTAGGTGGCTATGTTGTAAACCAACTTTAGTTCTTTAGAGTCATCGCTATAGAGAGATGTTACTGCAAGTGGCTTCACAGTACTCTAAAAACAGTCTTTCATCTCTATTGCATCTCTATTATTTTGGTATTTGTTGTTACTTTGTTGTTTAACCATAGATGAACAAAGATAAGGAAGCAAGCTGAGAACTAAAATTTTCAAAACTGTTTTTAGATTAAAGCCATTTAGAAGCTTAATTCGTGCCTGTATACCAGAGGCTTCACAAACAATTCAATTACAGAGTTTACATTTAGCCTTTTGAGTATGTGCAAAGTGTTTTGAGGAGACTGGGGGTGGGGCTGTTTTGTTTTCTGTTTACAAAGGCCTACCTTGGTGGAATTTCCATATAGTTTCACACTGATGGTAAGAGGCACATCTTTTGTGTAAACACTGCCCTTCAACAAATGTGGCATTCATCTTAATGCATAGTCAGTGGTGTTTCCAGAACTATCCCTAAAATTTCTGTTGCATTCATAGTCTCTAACCTAAATGACTAAGATCTTTGCTTCTTTCCATAGCTGCCATATTGCAGAGAAGTCTTCCTAGGCTGTAAAAACTTGCCAAATGTTTGATAACTGAAAAGCTCAGTATTAGATGCTTCTGCCTGCTGATCTAGCTTATGCTAAATAAAACAGTGCAAATAGAACAAAATGGGTACTCTAACTTTGCAGTAATAAAATTCATATTGTGCCATAGTGCTGCTGGAGGTGAAATCTTTGACCAGTGTGTGGCTGAAAGGGAGGAAGCCTTCAAAGAAAAAGATGTTAAACGACTTATGAAGCAGATCTTAGAAGGAGTTTCATTCTTGCACAGAAACAATGTGGTTCATCTTGACTTAAAGGTAAGATTGTTGGTGTGTCTTTCTCAGTTTCTTATCTGCTGACTTTCCTGTTGGTCATATATCATACTAACACTATATAATTACTAATCTAATCATCATTATTTTTATCTAGTTATTCCTGAAAGGATAAAATTCAGTCTTTAGGGTGTAATAGGCACCAGGGTTGCAAGCCTCTTGGGGAGTTTCTATTATTATATCAAATATAAACTTTATTTCTTTAAGTATAATGTAATGAATTAAAAAATGGATTTCCATTGCACCTTAAGTTGCAAATAAGTGCTTTGGCTAAGACCTGACTCTTTTTTTTAAGTGCAATAAAAGTGTCTAGGTATTGTTTGGCTGTTGAAAAATAGGTTTGGGTTTTGTACTGACTTGAGTTTTAATGAAGTTGGAGGATGGCAGAGACATTGGTAGTATGAAGTGTCATGTTTCAGGATGAAGTGTTCATACAGGCCTGGAACAGTACATTAATGTATTAATACATTTAAAACATTGTCCTGGTTTTGGTTGGGACAGTTAATTTACTTCCTAGTAGCTGGTACTGTCTTGTATTTTGGATTTAATGTGAGAAAAATGTTAATAACACACTGATGTTTTCGTTACTGCTAAGTAGTGTTTTGTTTATGCTAAGTCAGCTTCTCATGGCCTGCCAGTGAGAAGGCTGGAGAGGTACAAGAAGTTGAGAGGGGACACAACCAAGACAGTTGACCCCAACTGGCCAAAGGGATATTCCACACCATAGGATGTCATGCCCAGTATATAAACTGGGGGGAGTTGGCTCGGAGGGGCCAATCACTGCTCAGAGACTGGCTGAGCATCAGTCAACAGGTGGTGAGCAATTGGGTTGTATATCACTTGCCTTCCCTGGCTTTCATTTTACTCTTCTATCTTAGTTTTCATTATTATTATCACTATTACTATTATTGTAATATTTTTAAGTTTCAGTTATTAAACTCTTCTTATCTCAACCCACAAGCTTTCTTCATTTGTGGGGAGGAGGAGTGGAGTGAGCAAACTTTTGTGCTGCTTTGTTGCTGGCTGGAGTTAAACCACGACAAACACTTTCAATTGCTGTACAACTAAATTTAAATGTTTGTCATTTACAGCCAAATAGTTGGCCAACATCCTGTTGGTATATACATTATTCTGACTTATTGGAGTAAATATTGTTTTTCTTATTGAAAATAATTTGACCCAAATTAAGAGAAAAGTACAGATGTCCTCATACGAAATCCTTTCCCCTTGGCAGCAAGCTGCAGTTAATGTTTTTTCTGTCAATACATTCATATGGAAGATGCAGTTTTATCTCATTTTGAGCTTCAGATACTTTATTACTAAGCAAATCAGTATAAAATATCTGGCATTAACATTTTCAAATTATTTTTACATGTCCAGTTTCCATATTTACTAAGTATATAGTCAGATGCTGCAGTTTTCTACTGTTCTGTTGCCAAGATCCTTAGCTACACTTAATTACATATTGATAGTATTACAAAGCTACCAGTAGCTTCCAGTACCAAGCTGTACATACTTAATATATAACCTAGCACATGGTGAACCATTCATGAGCTAACACAGATGATGAGTAATATTTGCACACATCACCTGTCTGTTTTTCCAACCATTTATTCATATTATCTGTGGAATTTTTTAAAACTTTCCTTAGCCCACTGATTCAGTCATGCACATAAAATAGTAGTAATTGTACTGAAATAATTAATGGAAGGGTTTTAGCAAGGGATGTAAGAATAGGTGTTCAGAAGGACTCAAAATGAACAGTTAAAATTTCTTAAAGTTCCAGTACACTTACACAAAATACTGAGTGTTTCTACTATGATTGGCCATTGAATTTCCTTGAAGCAAAGTGTGTAAAATTAAAAACTCTTTTCTGGACAATATGTATTCCTACCTGTTTGTAGTTAAAGCTGTGGTGTTCCTTACCACTATCAGCTGAGTGTCTGTAACCAGAAATGTGTTGTGCTTTACCTGACTGCAATACTTAATTGCAAAAGAAGACTGGGATGTTGATTTCAGCTTACAGACAGGTAACTTTTCATGTTCAGAAAAAGCTTACTTAAATTTTCTGATCTGTTGGAAAAATTATGTTGAAAAGCTGAACATTGCCAGTTCTCACTGAAAGACCCAGCATTGCTTTGCTGTCTTGTAAAAGTTAATTAGTAGATCAGATTGCCTAGTGTTTGAATTTAATATGTTTATACATTACTGGCAGTGTGTGAGGTTCTTTTGTAAAGTGGATCTTTATAGGAGTCCTAATTGCAGCATGATTACCTTCATTATATATAAGACTATTGGACTTTTGCAAAATAAGGTTTAGGGAAGCCTTCAGAGTATCAACAGCTGTAGGATTAAAAACCATGGCCTGTGAAGATTGATTGACCCACATGCCTTGCAAGACTTGAAAAAAGGCCCATTTTTCAAGGAACTCAGAAATTCAAGTTGGGTTCTGGTTGTGGCTGCATAAAATCATAGAATGGCTGGGGTTGGAAGGGACCTTTTAAATATTATCTAGTTCAACCCCCCCTGCCCTGAGCAGGTACCACCAGTACCCTAATCCCCAGACAAACTCTGCTCTAGTATTTCAATTGCCTAAAGATATGGGAGTCCTTTTTTAAGGGCCATCTGATCAGCCTTTTTTGTTATCTTTACACACAGTGTTGCTGAGGTATCCCAGATAGTCTGGTTTTCCTGTTTCTGCCTGTTATTCTTTGGGATAAATCCTGCCTTTTCTTCTAGGGATCTATTTCTTTTTTACATTATTATAAAATCAGATAGCTAACTTCATTAACATTGCAGGTCAAGATGGAGCATTGATTATTTTAAAACATGACCTTTATTATTTGTCCTTATTCATACTCTTCTTGAAACTAACTAAAATATTAAGGCTTAATACAAGAAATATTAAGGCTTATAGAAACTTAGGGAATAATGGCAGATTTGGAATGTATGGATTTTGCCATTATCTGGTCAGCTTACAAGATTCCAAAACCTTCTGGCAAGGGAAGGTTGAAGGGTATCATGTTTTGAGTACACCTCTTACAGACTGTTTCACAGAATCACAGAATCATTAGGGTTGGAAAGGACCCTCAAGATCATCTAGTCCAACCGATAGCCCTACACTACTCTTACCCCTAAATCATCCCCTGAAGAAACACATCTATCCTCTTCTTAAAAACCTCCAGGGATGGTGACTCCACCACCTCCCTGGGCAGCCTATTCCAATATCTACCACTCTTTCAGTAAAGAAATTCTTCCTAATATCTAATCTAAACCTACCCTGGCTCAGCTTAAGCCCATTCCCTCTAGTCCTGTCACTAGTCACAAGGGAGAAGAGGCCAACACCCGCCTCCCTAGAATGGCCTTTCAAGTAGCTGAAGAGAGCGATAAGGTCTCCCCTCAGCCTCCTCTTCTCCAGGCTAAACAAGCCCAGCTCCCTAAGCCTCTCCTCATAAGGCCTGTTTTCCAGACCCCTGACTAGCTTAGTTGCCCTTCTCTGCACCCTCTCTAGTAGCTCAATGTCCTTCCTAAACTGCGGTGCCCAAAACTGCACACAGTACTCGAGGTGTGGCCTCACCAGTGCCGTGTACAGTGGCAAGATCACCTCCCTGCTCCTACTGGTCACACTATTCCTGATGCAAGCCAGGATGCCATTGGCCTTCTTAGCCACCTGGGCACACTGCTGACTCATGTTCAGCCGGCCGTCAATCAGCACCCCCAGGTCCTTCTCTGCTGGGGAGCTCTCCAGCCACACCTTCCCGAGCCTGTAGCGCTGCTGGGGGTTGTTACGCCCAAAATGCAGGACTTTACATTTAGCCTTATTAAAACTCATCCCATTGGTCTCTGCCCATCTATCCAGCCTATCTAGGTCCCTCTGCAGAGCCTGCCTACCCTCAAGCAGATCGACACTCCCACCCAGCTTAGTGTCATCTGCAAACTTACTAAGGGTGCACTCTATCCCCTCATCCAAGTCATCAATAAAGGTGTTGAACAGGAGAGGCCCCAACACTGACCCCTGAGGGACACCGCTCGTGACCGACCACCAACCAGACTTGACTCCTTTGAGCACAACTCTCTGGACTCGGCCATCCAACCAGTTTTTGATCCAGCCAAGGGTGTGCTCATCCAAGCCACGAGCAGCCAGCTTCGCTAGGAGAATGCTGTGGGAAACTGTGTCAAACGCCTTGCTAAAGTCAAGGTAGACAACATCCACAGCCCTTCCTTCATCTAATAAGTGAGTTACCCCATCATAGAAGGAGATCAGGTTAGTCAGTTATTTGTGTGATTTGCAGAACAAGTTTCCAGATGAGACCACATCTGTGTATACCTTACCTTAGTTTGGCCTTTGCCTTTACATGCAGTGTCGAGAAAGCTATGTTCTTCATGGGGTAGTAGTTTAGTCCCATTTAAGTGAAAAATAGAAGACTGGTTAATGTTTTCAATGATACATGATGTTGTTCACTGCTATTACTCTTCACGTGATGAGACAGATATAATCAATGTATAAAATCCCTAAAGCCAAAGTTTCTGCTTGTTGAGAATATGCCTGAAGAATACAACTTTTTGTCTTGATTTTGTAATCTTTCCCAAGGTACCTTTTTCTGGCTGTGGTAGACTCTTATGGCCACATTATGTGGCTTCTGTGCAGATACCAGACTTGTAGTAAAGTACCTCCATTCAGATTGTCCATTTAGACATGGATTTTTGGGTTTCAATGTTCTTGTTCAGTGCACAATATTAAAGGATTTAAATTGGAACCTTTAAGCCTTACTGCAGTAGATAGGGAAGCTTTTAAATGTTGCCATTTGACAGTTTTCATCATTCATTTCATTACTGCTTGACAGTAAGAGTGAAAGGCCCTTTTTAGAATGGCTACCAGGAGAGCCTCTCAACTGCATCTCTCCTGCTTTTGTGAGCTGGTCAGCATTAGGCAAACCTACATATATTATAGCAGATGATTACAGATTATTTGTAATTACTGATGTGGGAAAATTATCTTCCTTTTCTTAAAATATTTAGAGTAATTGAGCTGAAAACTATGGTGAGTTCACAGTTATGGCTTCTTTAAGGTTCCATGTTGGTGTTTGGGCTGTCACTTTGTGTGAACTCCATAATGCCTCCTTAAAAGAAGAAAACTTGTATTTCATTATGCATTGATTTAGGGTTATGACTCAATTCATACTGTAGACAGGACTTTTTTTCCTGCATAGGTATGTTTTCAATATTAGGATTGTTTTTTAAGAGACAGTGAAACTTTTGGCAACTACTTTATCTACTCAAATACTGTAATACAAAGTTTAAGAGTTTCATGAAATTTTTCCATTGAAAACTTTTCCTTCTTTAAATAAAGAGACCAAATGCTTTTCTGTTGTTTTCTGTTTGCCTCTTCAGAAAGTAACTAAATTTCTCACTAGGAAGAACATTTAAGACACTAATTAAGAAGACATAGTTAGCTTTTTGGGATGTTTGCTTTTCTAATACAAATACAGAATAAAAAATGTGAACTATAATGCATATGGTAATGCACAGCTTCAAAAGCTTTTGTAAAGCCACCAGATCCCAGTTTGTAGGCAAAAAAACCCCAAAACCTGTTGCTAATACATAGACTTACAGAAAGAAAATAGATTGGACTGCATTGTAGAGTTAGTTTGAAATACTGTGGGTTAACTTAGCAGGAATGAAAGAACTTGACTATATTTAGGTCTTGCAGCAAGGAGAACTGGCCCAACATTCTTAAAATGTTCTTGTACAGGTTTAGTTCTGTGTTCAAAAGCAAGACTGTTCATGTGAAAGCATGCCTTCATGATTGACTAGGGGAGGAGGAGACAACAGCTTGGTGATTAGGAGGGAAAAAACCAGTATAAATGTTGGTTTTAATCCAGCTGGATTATCAGTCAGTGGTTGCATTGGTGTTGGTACTCTCTTGCTCTCCTCCCTTTCAACAACACCTGATGAAGGATGATCCAGGTTCCCAATAAGTAAAGGCTTCTACACTTTCATGAAGCTTGTGCTCCCCAAAGGCATGAACACAGCATCAACTGTCAGTGAAGTAGTTAGTGATAGAACCCAATTGGCCTGGAGGCAGAGAAGGTCACCTTGTTCACACCTATGCTTCAGAAATCTTTTAAGACCTTTTGGCTACAGTCAGTTTTCAGATTCTTTTTTAACTGAACTAGAATTTAAAATAGACAGTAAGGAACTTCTTAATGATCACAGTTGCTTTGAAGGATGACAGCCAAGATCTAGTGATGTCAGAGCAAACAAGTTTATCCAGAGGTTGGTGCTCTTAAAAACCTGTTTTTCAGGCTACTGTATTTTTTTGAAGTGTTTTTCAGTTAGTGTGCTGTAATACAATTATTTGTACTTTGAACAAAGTTGAAGTTGGTTGCAACAGACTTTCTTTAAACAGGTGTAGTCAAAGTATTTTTGTGTGTTCAGGTGTTTTTTAAAATGATTGGTTGTTTCTGAACACCTTCTACAGATGTGATTTTACATCATCTATTGGAAGGGAGCAGGGAGGGAAGGGGAGTTAAAAAGGTGGTATAAAGGACTAAAGGTAAAAATACAGAGACATTTACATGCTATTTTTAAATGACAGCTATTGATGTGTTTCATGTGTGTTCTAAGCTAACAAAGTTAGATTTTTACTTCTCAGTTATAAATAGAAAATCCTGCCACTTCTCCCAGCTTACATGTTTCTTCAAGTTCACCTTGGGGGAAGTAAATAAATGATGCCTGGGTATTGTACCTGTTATGGAGCATTATTGCTACTCATGATCTAAAATAATTATGCAATATGATGTCACAGACATTAGATTAGGGTGATCCTGAAAGTCTCCTTATTTTGCTTTTCAGCCCCAAAATATTCTACTAACCAGTAAGTGTCCTCTGGGAGATATTAAGATAGTAGATTTTGGCCTTTCCAGAATAATGAAGAGCAGTGAAGAACTAAGAGAAATTATGGGAACTCCAGAATATGTGGGTAAGTTATTACTATAGGAGTGATGTGTTATAATCTAGGCTTTTGCAGAGTGAAAAGAGAAACTACCTCAATTTGGTGAGTGCAGATTGGTTGTGTAATTACTGTGTCCAATGATCAGGTTATTACTTGGACATAGTACTGCTATAAAAGGTAAAACTAGCAAAGCCTTGCCAGTCTGAGTGATCATTGTGTTGAAGGTGAATGCATGCTGTAGATGATTCTTACTGCCAGCGGCAATAACAAGTATTATTTGGATTAAAAGTTCCAAATTGTTTGCTCCTTCTCTGAATATAATATTTTAGCCTGTGGAGGCTTGTATCCATTTTATTTAAAAATAATAATTCCAGGCTTTGAAAACATCCTTGAAGATATCTTTAAGTTTTATGGCATATCTTTGTGGGTATGAGTTTCAGTGCTGGAATGTGTCATGTTGGATACTTCTCATTTTTCAATCAGAAATCTGTATACAGCTTCCTTAATTGGGAAGGAGAGTGGCCTGGCTTCTGAAGATGACAATGAAAGGAAAACTTCTTTTTTTCAATTAAAACTAATGAATGATAGTAATCACTTCAATAACTTGAATAGAAATATCTTGATTTCAAAATACTTTCATGCTTATCTTGATGCACTGTAGCTACAATATTATGTCTCTAGATGACAAAAATAGACCTGGCTTGTTTATTTTTTCCTGAATAGCTCCTGAAATTCTGAGTTATGACCCAATCAGTACAGCAACTGACATGTGGTAAGTTGAAGAAATCAGTGGTCATCATAAGTAACTTTACTGAAGAGTTGTTTTTAAGAAGCAAACAAAAACTAAGAAACTGGCTGTTCTGTTTTTACTTTTACTTTAGGAGCATTGGAGTGCTGGCATATGTTATGCTGACAGGGATATCACCTTTCTTAGGGGATGATAAACAAGAAACATTTTTAAATATATCTCAAATGAACATAAGTTACTCTGGAGAAGACTTTGACCTCATATCAGAGTCTGCTGTGGATTTCATCAAAACTCTGCTGGTTAAGAAACCTGAGTAAGTGCAATACACAATGGTATATGCAAATATGCCAGACTGGATTAATTTTAAATGTAGCAAGTGCTGGCATTGTATCATTAAAGTATAAAGGGACTTTTGATTATTTCTATGTCATTATGCTATTACTTTTCATGTAAAAATGTCTTTTAAAAAGGAATTCTTCTGTACTTGCATATTCTGAATGTGTCCAAGTGTTAGTAATTAAAACTCAAATTGATTTCAGAAAACTCTGTATGAATTGTAGCATGTGGTACAGTATCCTGACTTTCTTTACAGGTACTTTGCTGGTGTCTCTTAAATGAGCTGTGCTTTGAACCTTTACTTTTGATGAGTTAGTAGAGTACCTTACTCTGTTCTGGTTCATTCATATTCTTTTCTCAATGAGCAGCAGACTGGAAATTCCAGGTCTCAGAAGAGGTGTTTTGTGTGGAGCTTCACCAGTTCTCCATGGGGCATGGCAGCTACTGAAATTGCCTAGTTGAAAAGTTGGTTGGCAACATGGGAACATAAACTGATATTTAAGGATCTGTGAACTCCTTTTATTTGAAATGTTAGTAGTTCATCTCCTTGGGCTGCTGTTGGTCTATCAGTCTGTCTTTAATACAGGCATATCCTTGGACTAGTTTGTATGGATCTCTCCTGCAAGGGACTGGATTGCAAATTGATTTAGACATTTGTTTTAACACTTTCCTTCCTCTACAGGGATAGGGCAACTGCTGAAGAATGTCTTCAACACCCATGGTTAGAACAGAGTGATAATCCTGCTTGCAGGCCCTGGAATAAGAATACAGGAGGGGAGACGAGTGAAGGCACCCAGAAAGATGCAGATTCTGCCTCTGAAAAATCAGTAGATGCTGAGAAGACTGAAGAGGAAGAATCAATAGTGACAGAAGAATTAATTGTAGTGGCTTCATATACACTGGGACAATGTAGGCAGTCAGAAAAAGAACAAGTAACTGAGCAGAAAGCCATTTCCAAACGATTTAAATTTGAGGAACCATTACTCCAAGAAATACCAGGAGAATTCATTTACTGAACTGTGTGCAATGTCATAGCTCTAACAGGAGGGCAGTGTTTTCTACTAAACAAAAATATCCTAGCCAAGGGAATTTCTGATATCCAATAAATGTTCTAGATAAAAGAAAATGTTGATAAATAGCATCTCATGAAAATGTGCCAAGTTTTTAATTTCATGGAACAGATAAGATTTCAAGGGGCTGACAGGAATTTAACAAAGATGAAATGCTTATTTTTGGTTTGTAATTATTTTTTTTGGGGGGGTGGGGAAGATGTTTGATAGCAGAGTTTTTGTTAATTGTTCCAGAGTTCTGGAGAAGTTGACATTGGAAATGTTTGTGACAGATGTCAAGAGGATAACTGTAGGATGTTTTGGTATTTAATGCAAACATATAATACTGGCTTTTCCTTGAACAACTTCTAGCACTCCTGACTTCAGTAGAACTATCTGCTGATCTGAAAATTGTACAGGGGAAGAATGTGATCAACTGCTTTAACATACAGACTTCAGTTACACTGTGTATGTATTTCTTTGTCAAAGACCCAGACTGCTCTGGTGTGTAGCCATACCATCAGCTGTGCTTCCCTAGGAAGAGATGCACATGTCCCACAGGTGAAAGAAATCTGGATTGGGGAACAATTCCAGATCACATTGGTGATGTATGTTTATTTGGGAGCACAGTACAATCCTGCTCCAGTAATGAATTGCATTACAGTAATGAATCTGCTGAAGTTAGTTACACTTGAGAGCTTGGTGGAGATTGCTCCTGTGGCAAGGTGTGCTAACAGAATCCAACACAGTGTTGATCAGTGGAAAAAAGAATGACACAGGGTCTGATGTAGCTCTACTGAAGTTCTCCCCACTGACTTTACCACATTAGATCAGACAGTTTGTTGTAACTAATGATAAGTCAGCCCTTGATTCTACCTCCCACTGAACCCAGCTAGGGTTTTACTGGGAGCATGGGATCATTTCTGCCTTCTTTCTGTTCCTCTAACTGCTGCTTTAAGGAAGAAAGAAGCATCTGTAGGCTAAATTGCATAACCTTGTTCAATATAGCTATGAGATGAGGAAGAAAACAATGAAGCACAACTCATACCTCATGTTTCCTACTCACTCTCCCTTAGATACTTGGAAAAACAGCATGTGTATGATGGTGCAGAGTGGGATCGGGGAGCTGTATGGATGGGTCATAGTAGTATATGGACACAGTCCCTCAAAGGACAAAGCTGGGACAAGCTGTGCATCAAAATTGACTGGTTTTTTGCAATGTACAGGTCTGAGGATCTCAGACAATCCTAGTTTTCTAAGAAATCTTTCATCTTGATGCTGTTCCAAAGTTTAATTTTTTATGTAATTGAAGTTTAGTACTATTATACTGCAATACTGTTAACTATTCAACTATTTATTTGGTTTCCTTATGCTGTTCCTTTATAATAAACCCTGACAAAGGTACTCTTGGTCATTTTCTACTGCTCAGTCATTTGCCCAAGACAATTTGCTTGTTGAGGGGACTTAACTTATGAAAAATTCTTATGTGCAAGATTACAATTTCTCCCACCTTCTGTCACTGCCATTTGACATCTTTTGACAACCATACTTCCTTGCTTTTAGAAAGTTGAGCAAGGCACTGAGGTTGAAGCATGCTCACATCTAACCATTACAAAACAGCCTTGCTGTAGCTGCCTGTCTAAAAGTATCATAGCTCATGGTTGCTCATAGCAAATCATTTGAGGGACATATCCCTGTTTCAGTTCCTATTTGTAACCAGAGATCATGTCTTAGATGGAGACTGGAACTAATGAAAAAGAGTAGATGCTGAGCAGCATGCATTTTCTCTTATATTTACTGTTTTCAATGTATGACAATGAAGCTTAACATGTATAAATGCAATACATACTTCTTACAAGGCCAGCTTCTCTTGAATTGGCTGCTTTAAAGATTTCTAGTGGGATGAGTTTCTGTTTAAGTTTTTGTGCCTTAAGGAGGCTTTTGTACAGTGGTTTTTAACATGATTAAGACTTTGTATATTGTGAAAGTTTAATAAGTTAAAATAAGGCATCTTAGATTGGCCTGATAATAGGGAAAATCTTCTATAATGTTTCACTGCAGGACTATCAGCCAGTCTCACACACTCAAAGGTATTTCTGTTCCACTGTAAGTGTGGGAAAAGCTGTCAATGAGGTATTCTTATCCAGCACTGTAGAAAGGGACTGTTGAGGTTAACATTTCTGAGAGAGGCTTAATTACTAGTGAAGTAACACATTAAGACTGAGAACAAATCACTAGCCTTGTGAAGAAGAGCAGGTTTTCTGCAGCTCCATGACTGTGGAGGACTATCTACATCTACAGTTCATCTTAAAAAAAGCTCTTACACCTTAAAAGTGTTTGTAGGGCAGGGAGTGGTTACAGAGAAGGAATCAACTCTGTGGACCTTGTGGGCAATGTTCTGTCAGTCCCAAACTGGGCATCTGCTGGCTGCCTTCGTAACACTGGGAGCATGGCTGCTTTTTGCTTGAATGCAGGAATCTGAAAGGAATGGAAATGCAGATATTCATAGAAATTACTGGAGGATTGTTACTTCTGATGCAAGAGACATGAACTACATCTATAGACAGGGTAGGTCCAGACCTCTCCCTCTGTTGCAGTTGTTGAAAGCAAAGCCTTGTCTTCTCTTGTTGCTACATTCACCTCTGTAAGCAAGAAGCTATAAATTTTAGTCATTAAGCTGAAAGTTCCATAAAATAATGCTGCTTTTTTTTTTTCCCTGCCCAAAGCTGAATTTTAATTGTGATTTGTCTCATTTCTTAGACCTTTCTTTTGAGGGTCCCTAAATACAAAAGGGTGAATTCCAAGTTGCAATCTACCGGGTGAAGCTTGAAAGCTGTCAAGTAGGAAATGCAAAGGGAAGTTAACTGCTCTTTTATCCACTGGTTGTGCTGGCAAGGGACAGGGAGGAATGTTGCCCTTGCACAAGGTAATTTCGTGGCTTAAGAGCTCTCCTGCATATTTCAGGTGCTCTTTCTGGAAGATGGTTTAACATTTTAAAGATACAGAGTCAGTTCATTGTACTTCTGAGAAGGTGTTTACTGTTTCAGGAGTTCTACAATAAATGAATTCTTCTTCTGAGTAGCTTGAGTTTTTCTTCATGCATTGGAAAACACTAAAACATATTTAAAGAATGAAAAAAAAAACCCACACCCCAACATAATCTTTCTTCAAAACAGCATTAGTGGCTAGAAACAGAATCCCAAAGGTTACATTACTTGGGTGCAGGATGGCTCCACAATGGCTGGAATCAACAATAAAGCTAAAGTACAGTGCTGCATTGCAAACTGCTGCAAATTAAGTGCTTCTGTGGTTGGAAACCTTCACACTTGGCTTTGAACACTAGGTAGAAATACATTACTGAAACTAGGTTGTAACATGTTAGATGGAGTCTTCTGTTGAAATGTTCTTGCTTTTCTCCAAAGGCTTCCTTAAAGTTAAATTCTCAAGACCCATATAGCATCATTACTGATATTTTTTTTTCTGAAGTCCCTATTTGTTCAATTTATGCAGCAGATATAAAATGCACCAATAATCTTTTTCCCTTCTAAAGCAATATGCTTACACTGTCGAGATCACAACACAGCATTTACAGATGTTGAATTAAGCTGTGATTGGGAATAATAAATATAGTCACATTATCCATGTAAATTGTCCTGGTATTTTTATTTGGTGTATACTAAACCCAGAAACACATTGCCATCAACCTTAGGACTGTTATTTTAGATGACAGGTGGGAAATGACCTACCTGAAGATGTGGGATTGGAAGGATAGTATTTGCACAGCATTCACTGGCATTTAATGTAGAATGTCAGTGTATCCAGGACAGGGTGGAGCAGACACAAAACAGCATTAGTCTAGGGTTAACAGATCACAAGGAAATGTGTGTTTTGAAGCAGTGAAACTTTTATATTCCCTTCAAGGTGCATTGTGCCCAGAACTGTGTTATTTGCCTGATATGACTTCATGTGGGGGAAGTCAGAGCATGAACTAGATGCTGGCTGAGAAAAATGTTTCCTCTTCTATGGAAAGGCATTTATTTACTCCTGTAGCACTGCTTAACTTCATTAATTGTTCCAGTTATAAGACAGCTGACAACTTTAATTATCTGCAAATGTAAAATATTTTGGTTTCATAAACATACAACCTGGAAGCTTTATAAAACAGAAAAAGTAAAAAAAAAGTCCATGGGGATGTGATAAAAATCTCTCAATTAAGAAAAAGCTAGGATTTGTCAAAGTGAAGCAGAGAGTTAGGTTCACAACAGTTACTGCAAAATTAGGAGAGAAAAGAGAACTTAACTACTTGAAGAGATTCTCTTTTTCCCTGTAAACATTGATGCTTTCATTGGATTGAGTCTTTGGTTGCTCGTGCAGTCAGAGTCACAGCTAAGCTGGTGATGTGTTGAAATCAGCATAATTCAATTAATTTGTAATCCCAGCATACAGACTGAGTTACACAGGTGCCCTTTAACTAATCTCCTGAGCTCTTGGGCTATCACCTTACCAACTCCCACCTTCCCATAGCACCCTGTGAGATCCAGCTGGTCTGATTGCTGAATGGAAGTCATGGACCTTACCAGGCAAAGAGAGACAAAGGCTATCTCTCAGAAGTTGCTCAATAAAGCTATTTGCTTCTAAACTTTTTAGGAAAGCCAATTAACAGAAACTGCATTAGACTGATCAAGAAATGTGATTCTAGTACTTTATTCTATATTATACTATATTTATTTCTAGTACTATATACTTAGTGTTACACTAGGAAGTGAACTGACAGCCTTTAAGTTGGACAAACCCATACTACCTGGAGAAACATACTCAAAAGGGAACTTGTAAGCCCACTTAGCCTTTATAAACCTAGTGCTTTGAAAACATCTGGTTTTATATAGCTGCTGTGTGCTAGTCAGGTCCAGCTCAAACAGGTGTAAGCATTGTTAACAGTCTGCTAAGCAGCATTTGTTGTTCTTCAGTGAACAGCCTGCTGCCTGGATAGTTTCCTTGAGGGTGATGTTGGCCTGACAGAAGGTATCAAAATCAAACCAGAGAGTAAGAAACAAGCAATCCAGCAAAGGTCATGAAGATGATGGTTGTTTTAACCACACCAACAACTGGAAAAGGAACTAGACAAATTTTCAAGTCAATTTAAAAGATACTATTTAACATGCTGAAAATGATTATGATGATTAAAGGATTTCAGCACCTGTTAACAAGGCTGAGATTGTCAGCCTGGAGAAGGGCAGCCTCAGGGAGGGATCTTGATGTGTATAAATTCCTGTGGGGAAAGAATAAAGAGCATGGAGTCAGGTTCTTCTCAGTGGTGCCCAATGGCACGATAAGAGGGAATGGACACACACTGAAACACAGGAAATTCTGTTTAAACATAAGAAAAAGCTTCTTTTACTCTGAGAATGGTTGAACACTACTACAGCTTGTCCAGATGTCTCCATCCTTGCCAATCTTCAAAACCTGACTGGATGCAGTCCCAGGCAATCTACTCTATTTCACCCTGGCTGTGAGTGAAGTAGTTGGACTAGATAATCTACAGAGGCAACTCCTGACCTTAAGTGTTCTGTGATTAGAAAAGAATGGCTTTCTAAAGGAGTTTAACTAGAGGGTTTAGGGTCTTTTATCAAAAGATTGATATATTCTCAATAAATATTGAATGTTTGTGTAGACTGGTGAATGAATTAGTGTTTCAATAACCTGATTAAGTTAAATACAAGCAAATCTGCTCCACTATTCCTTAGGAGAAAACACTGCAAAGGGAAGAAGGGGGCCCAGATGCCCTCTTGAATTTATTTGGGCTTTCAGCTGCTCCTGGTGTTTCTGAGACCTTTGCTCTCTCCATTTTCCTGGCACACTCCAGCTCTCTTGACTCTTTCTGCTGCACCTGTGTCTTCTCTGAAAGCAGCTGCTGTGGCTGTGGTGTATTTAATGGGAGCCACATGGTCAAAACAGCTTGGTGCTGAACACACCAGCTTGCTGGGTTGTTTTTTTTTTTCCTTCAAATATGTGCATCTTAAAAGAGCTCAAATATGGAGAGGAAGTGGCTTCTGAAGGTTTTCAAGGTCAGGAGGTAAGGTAGACTGTGTTTGCTGACTATTAGGTAGTAAAACAAAAGCAGGGATTTGAATGTGTTTTTACTCTTGTCCCACTCCGCTACCTGCTGGCTTCCAGCTCCACCCATGACTTGCATCCTTCTCCAGGTTTAAAGATCTGATTCAGACAAACATTGGTATGATATGATTATACTGCCAGCTCTCACAGGTTTGATGACCCCAGGTGTTGGTTAGGATGACCAGGAGTGCTCAGAGTTCAAGGGCTGCTCTGCAAGGTCTCTAGGGGAAAAGTGAAAGCACAAGCTCTGCATCCTCCAAGCCTACCTACCAAGCAAGGTAATAAAGGAGAGTGGTTCTAATAAGCTTTATGTGGGGACATCTCCCTTAGGCCTGGTGTAACTAGGGAGATGGGCAGTGATACTGTGCTGCAGCAATTTGTGAAGCTAGACCATGGATATTGTGCATGCAAGATGGTGAGCAAGCATTGTGTTGCAGCCTGAGGTGATTGTGGCCAAGTTTCTTGGATGCTTGTACACCTTGCAGCCACTGCAGGTCCCAGGTTTACTAAGCACACAGCGGTGACAAAGGGCAGGTGAATGGCAGTAACATGCCAGATCCTCCTAGCACAGTCTAGAGAGGGACAGAATGGGCTATGGTTGCTCTTCATAGCCACAGGTTCTTTGGAGATTAGTAATGAATCAAAGATGTAGCCAGGAAAGTGCTAATTGATAGATGTGAAGTGGTTGATTTGGTTTTGCTTTTTTTTGGGGGGTGTTTTTGTTTGGTCAACTGTTTGATTCCCCATCAAACTTCTTCAGTGACCAAAAGCCAAAGTTGACCAGGCTCTGAGATGCTGGGGAGCCAGGAGATCTCCATGCCTCCCAAGTGGTTTTCTTGCTAGATGAGCTGCAGCAGTGTAAGGCCAGTGTTTTTAAGTCACACAGCTTGTATTTTGTTTCGTGAAACTAGATAGCTGTGTCTCCTCGTTTCACCCCAGTCTTTGCCCTGTCACACTGAGCATTCATTTGGGTTGGATCAGGTCTCACAAGTGCTGTTCATGCTGTCAGCTCTTTGTGAATCCCAAACTAAAGCTTATGTAGATTGTTTCCTTCTGAAATGGTGCATCCAAGATGGCTTTGGGGGGAGGTGGGGAGGGATTTGAGTGGTATAAGCTCTGGGCTTTCTCTAGCTGCAGCTTGATTAAGGTGTTCTGTTACAATAAATCCAAAATGATCTTCTGGGCATTCTTAATGGTTTGCATGTTACTTCAAGGTATGAAGGCAGGACAGTTACTTGTGTCTCTTCAGTGTCTCAGACTGTGCCTTAGGCTTTGCAATTGTTCAAATATGTAGTTTGGGACAGGGGGTGGAAATTATGTGGGGTTTATCTTGTTGGTTTGGGGTTTTTGTTGCTTACGCCTCAGCTTGCTTCTGGTGACAGGCAAGTCTCTACCTCTTTGACAGAGCCAAGGTACAATTAAACTCTCCTGTTGCAGTCCAAGTGAACTGTGGCAGTGTTTTACTTGTTTTGCACCTCCTGAGTATTTTCCTCCCTGAGCAAACATGCTCTCCTGAACTCGTGTCGGGCAGTGCTGGTGTGAAGCAGTAGTTTCCTCTAAGTAACCTTCAGCACGAGCAGAACAAGTAGCCAGTCTCTTCCTGTAATTCATAAGTTACAATGAGTGGCCTCAACTATCTCATGAGCTTTTTAATGATAACTGTAAGGGTGTAAATCTACCTGATACGTGACATATTTATTAGGTGTGAAAGGGGCTGCTGCTGAGTGTCACCTTTGCTGCTCTATCTCTCTTGCTTTAGTAGCACCTTGTTGAGAAATGAGGGAAAACCAAAGCAGCAAGGGAATCACTTTGAGAACCTGACTTAGCCTTCAAGCCATGACAGAGCAGCCCAACTGTACTGACTTTGGTCTGCAATTGTAAAAAACTCAGTTTCCTGGCAGTTTGTTTGTTAATTTCAAATTCATAATACCAACACACACAGGGCATAACAAATGACTCCTCTGTAATGGCAACTCTTTTGCAAGATTTTTATTTTAGGCATCTGCTGACCACGTGACTAAACCAGCAAAAGAAAGAAATCACAATTATGACAATGATGAGGTCAGTCTTAGAGAGAAAATAGTCTTGAGAGCACCCACTTAAGTGAAATTGTCACTTGTGACAACTGTGTCCATTCACCAACACAGCAGGATGAAATCGTTTAATGGCTCCTTCGACTCACTGGGAGGTGGAGAAGCAGCTGTCTTTGATTTTTAGCCTTCTTGCAAACCAGTGCTTTCCACTGGGTAAACAGGAATATTCTGACCATCCTGCAGCTTCAAGGTGACATCCTGAAGGCACCAGCTGATGTGAATCAAAAGAGATTTTTAACTTTTTTCAATCACTTTTAATATAGTAGAAAAGGCAGCGTAGAAAGAGCTGGCACAGAGAAACAAATCATTCCATACATCCATGGCTGTTCAAAATTCTCTCCAGTGTTTTAAAATTTGGTTTGCAAGTGCCAGATTCTGAAAGCTGTTCTCCCTAATAGTGTAGCACTGCCCCAATTTAAAGGTCTGGGATGCGTGTTCCTGTTTGTTACAACTCAAATAAAATCCTGCCAGCTATTTTTAGATAGGACATTCCTTCCCCAGTCTTGTGCCTTTCTTCCTCTCTATCCTGTGGGTGCATTCCTTGCTCCACTCCTCTCCAGCCATGGAGCCAGACCGTGTTGCTAAGGAATTATCCTGCCTTGGAGGAGTTTGAACACTGTGTGATCGCTCAGTGTGACTGCTGAAACCCTGACAGGGTACAAGAGTGGTTACTCAAAGGAAAAGGAAAACTGTATTTGTCGGAGACTGAATGGGAGCCTTTTCCTTCCTTCCTCTCCAAACCCACTTCTGTGAGACTGCTCATGCTGCTTTTCCAGCTGGGAAGGATTATTATTTTGGGGTACTGAGATGGGATTTATTTCAAAAGCTCCTGGCACTCACCCGGCTCTGCTTTCGCTGGAGCTGGCGCTGAGTATATACAATTAGCTAATTAGGCTACTGCACTTCTGTGCCATGGGTCTGCAGCAGGGCTCTTTTCTTGCCAGCACTCCATCTCCATCTACCCAGGGACACGCAACTGCCTCACTTATAACAGGGCTTGAAGGAGCAACTGCTTGCTCTGTGGCCTGGGGTCTTGGCCCTTCCCTCTACTTGCTTCAGGGAAGGCAAGTGTCGTTTTGCAGGACTGCTGCCTTGTGCTGCCTGCGACTGAGTGAATGCCTCCTCCTCCAGGTCCAAACTGGTTCACATGCTCCAAATTCTCCCTTTTTTCAATTGCCCTCTTTTCTCAATAACCATATAAATAAATAAACCACAATGGACAGACTGTGCTCTCTGAGTCAGAAGCATTTCAGTGGAGCCTCAACTGCTCTTGTACAGAGCACTTACCTCCTGGTGTCATTTAACTGTGTCTGTATTGGTCTGGATGCCTCCCTGCTCTTCACTGGAAATGTCCACCTTGCAGAGCTCCACCAGGATGGTCTGCTTACATGTTTGTTACTCCTTTTGGAGATTTCAGGAACTTGAGCAGATGGGAACGAACCCTTTTAGGTCCTCAGCAAGGTGCAAGGATACCGAGTCCTACCTAGTCCCAAGTGGAGCTATGCACAGAACCCCACATGGAGGCAAAGATGGTTGAGTCTGACAGACTTGTCCCCTACAAACCCTTTTACAGAAGATATTTTGTGTGGGTTTTTTGTTTTTGTTTGTTTGTGGGGGTTTTGGTTTGTTTTCTTGTTTGTTTGGTTTTTGTGGGGGGTTTGGTTATTTTTTTTAATGTATGGAGAGCTCATTTGAAAACAAAACTGAGAGATACATATGCACTTCAATTATTGCCATAGTTTAACATCTTGCTATTTTCAATTATCTTCATAGTAACTCAGTGAACCAGGAGGAAACTATTATTTTCCTACATCTGTGAGGAGGGGATAAGGAGGAGTGAGAAGACCAGAGCTCAGGCCTCAAGGAAGCATAGGTGTGCAAAAATGTGGCTGGCGACCTCTGGGGATGCCTCTGGTCACTAGTGAGGAAGCCAGGCCTGGCCCTGAGCCTATCAAGTCCTAGCCTAGTGCCTTTGTCCCATCATTTTACACCCTACTTCCCATAGTTACTCAGGAGAGAAATCCAGTAAATTGTGCTAATCTACTCATGAAAACAAAACATTACCATATGGCTGGTAGCAGCTAAGTAAAAATGTTGTAGCTTTGAGTTCCTAAATAGAGCTAACAGAAGTGCTTAACAAACTCCAAGAAAAATGATATGCTCTGATATACTGTGTAATACATAATACTAGACTGGAGGTAGGATTGCTGTTCAATGGCCTCTGTAACATGCTGGGGAGGAGGGGTGGAAGGGGACATGATATTATCTTGGCTCCCAGTATTTGTATAAACTGAGCTATAGTTTGCAGCACACATTTCACACAAAAGGCTCGTGTTGCTCTTCAATTGTATTCACAGGGAGGAATTCAACAAGTATTTCTCAACTAATTTACATTGTTGTCATAATGACAGTACTAACCTTTCACAAGACCTTCAGACATGAATTTCTGCTTTTTTGTGTGCCTGATCTCAGCAACATGGATGACTAAAGCAAATATCCTGCTCCCCTGTTTTCTCCTACCACTTTTCTCCCCGCGTCTATACGTTTCTCCCAGCACCTCCCCCAGTACTCACCACTGACGGGAGTGATCCATCTGCGAGTTAATGTAGAGGTAGCCTCCTGATTTTGTTCCAGATACTGGCAACTTTATCTGCAAATGCAAAAATATGTTAAAGATTCAATGAAGCATGTTATGAAATGGACATTTACTCCTTCTACAAGGATGCAACACCTTCTTTTTAAATTAAAATCTACATTTAATTCTTTTTTTAACTGTATTTCAGAATTTCACTATGCTTTTCCAATAGCTAGTGCACGTGGCTATACAAGTATGTATGTTCTCCCATACATTAACCTCTCTCTGCTGAAAGAATGCTCTGTTACAGCTGCAACCCCCAGGGAAAAACAATCATGCTCTCAAATATTTATGAGCAAACACCTTTCCTTACCAGAATGCATGGTGATCCAGAGGTGACCTGCACTGCTAGAGCTTCCCATAACCATAACAAGCCTGTAGGTTGACGTCCTCTATAGATGAGTCCATTATGACTAACTGAGGTATTGAGATGTCAGTGATTTTTCTGGCTGTCACAAATTCTACCACTCAGATGTTTAACAAACAAAGCTAGGAGCTGTAACAATGACAACAGCTAATTGTACTTGGTCTAATGTTTGAACAAAAGAAATGCATTTCAGGTGTAGCATTTGCTGTTGGTATTGCAATCACCAAGAGAAAATTCCACTGCTTCTCCAGCAGGCCCAGGAGCTGGGAATGTTGTAGAGCCAGTAAATTGATCTACGATATAATGATTAATGGTGATTAACCAGTTTATTTCATGAGCATATGAATGCTCAGGAGCATGAAAAAGCAGAGAAGAAAGTTGGTGGTTTGTGTCTTGGGTGAAGTCGGCAGAAGGCAGGGTTTGACTTTACCTTGAGTCACCCAAGCGACCAGCATTCTTAAACAGTGACACAAGGAAACATCAGTGGAACAGGTTTTCTTTTCAATAGGTGTAAGAGGTTGTGTGGTTTTTTGCACATTGTGGCCTTAGGGATTCTATAAGGAAACATACCAAAACCCTGGGAAACTGGGAAATGTTTTGGCCCAAGGTATCGTGTGAGTGACACCTGGCTGGAGCAAGATGGAAAGCAGAATTTTATGTGAGTTGGTTAAAGGCTGATTTTTCTTGCCATGACAGCCCCTTTCCTTCACTGTACCATCTTCCTCATTCCTCAATGCCCTCACTTGGGACCCAGGACTCAACTACTCACCAGAGGGAACAAAATTAGTCAAATGTGACACCATCCCCTAATGAGGGACCTGGAGAAGTCAGTAGGGACTTTTTGCATCACCAGAAAAAAAACAGAGAAGGGCAGCCAGTCCTGGATTAAGGGGTAAAAATACTAATGGAAAGTCCTTTTCAGACAACTCAGAGTAGAGGTGGACCTGTGTTTGTAAGGTTTGCCACAGCCCAGCCCTGGGCTGACGCAAGGCAGCCTTGTGCAACACTTCAGCACCCAGTGCAGTGCTCTCCAGTCGCTACGTCACCCCAAATGCCTTTAAAACCCACATCATTTGTGCTGTACCACAGCATAACTTATAAGCAGCTATACAGCTCTGTTCTGAACAAAGCTTTAAGAACTAGTGTGAGACATACCTGGTGGGGAGAGGGAGGCAGCTGCATTTTAAAGCTGGATCTAATACATTTCTGAAAATTATTTTGTGGCTTACTTTTAGCGGGAGAGGGGGAACTAACTGGCTTGGGAGGTCCACTGGCACTCTGTGACATGCCCATATAGACTGACACGAAGATGCTGATCTTGCTGTTCATAGTCCCTTTCTTTAGAGCACAGATTTCTGCTCTGAAAATCTGTTCCTCTTCCAAATCAACTGGCATCCCATCCTGATGCTTTTCAGTGCCCCCAGGTGACTCAGGATCTACTGAACTCTGCTCCCCCCAGCTGATCTCTTGCCACCCGATGCCTTTGGAAGCCACCTTGTGACACTCCCAGCATTACCTGTGCTCTTTCTGCATCCACACAATTACTCCCATCTGTCAGTTGGATGTTGTGAACCTTAAGAGGTGGGGCACCCAGGGCTTCCAGGGCATCAGGATTGCTCTTCAACTGCTCCAAAGCCTGCTGGTAATACTGGGTCCTGGCAAAACTTTCTAGGTGAGAGAAACAGAGTAGTGAGGAGACTGCTTAAAAACAAAATGTAAGCTTAAGGACAACACTCCCTGAAAAACAGTCCAAAATTATTAATTAGGAGGAATGGCTAAAGAAGGAAACACACCCTTACACCAGATAAGCAGTTTTGAACCATAATGCTATTCAGCTCATTTAAGAGAAGAGGGCTCTAAATATAGCCTATTCCATAATGATATACAGCTCAGCTTATGGCTGTGTCTCCCTGCTCTTCATGTATTTGTACATCATCTAAAACAAACAAAGGAACAAAACAAAACAAAGGTAAAAATACACAAGGATAAATAGCTGAAAATGTTCTGAATGTAATTCAATTATTTTTTTTTAAAGGAGGAACAGAAAATATTTTAAAAATGGAGAATATTTTTGCAGATGCTGTGAAACAGGAACTGCTGCTGTGAAACTCTTGCTGTGGTCTTGATACAGCTTTTCAAGTAGTAGTCATGAAACTGCAGCTCTACTGGTGGCTGCAATAAAAGGGAGGCACAAAGAAGCACCATTAGAGTTAATGGTCCAGCAGAAACACTATAGGTCAGTAGACTGGATGCTGCAGTGTTGGCATATGGAGAACAATTGTAGTAAATTGCTATTTATCAATGTCTGGTTACTATATATGGCTGGGAAATGCTGTCCATTGGTGACCACTGCACAATGCAGAGCTGTGATGCTGGAAATGTGCCAAGGCTCCTTATGGAGGCAGGGACTTGCTTCTAAGTTCAACTCTTGCCTGCTGAGATTTCCAGATGTGCTTCACACCAATCTAACTTCACTCTCTTGACATCGAGAAGGGCAGAGTTAGGCTAAGAGTGTGCACGTGTGAAAAAATCGACTCTGGCAGCTTTGCTCTTGCCTTCTGAAGAGTTCAAAACATG
Organism: Galbula dea; assembly: GCA_013399015.1. Classification (NCBI taxonomy): domain Eukaryota; kingdom Metazoa; phylum Chordata; class Aves; order Piciformes; family Galbulidae; genus Galbula; species Galbula dea. Next base: position 358,084 of record VWZX01007087.1, on the reverse strand, counting down.
GTATAAGGATTGCTTCCTGGTCTTTTGCCTCTTGGTATGACTCTTGGAGCATGAGGTAGAAGGATGTTGCCCCCTCTCCATAATTAGAGGCATCCCTTGTGAGCAGGCAACATCCAGATAGCATAGAAATAACTTTACTAGGTTGCAGACTGCACTGGTCCTCCCCAGCCTCCTGGGCCACCCTCAGGAAGGAGCTCCAGAAAAAGGAGTTGCAACTTCAAACCATCCTGCAGGTTGGAGGGGAAATGGGTTGGAGTTTTCTGGTGCTCCTTCTCAGCTGTTCCTTGCTAGCATCTTATGTACCAGACTAATCTGTTTGTCCATGCATTTTCAGTAGAAGAGCTGAAAGCATGCTAGGGTTGGCTGGTGAGACCACTCCCATAGGGAGAGTGTGGAGGTGAAGAGCGTGAGTAGAAACAGGATTATCTGAGGGTTTGTACAAGCTTTTCACATGCATGCAAGCTTCCCTTCAACCTGAAGGAAGGGAAGGGAAGCACCCTTCTCCCCATGTTCCCACCACTATGGAAGCCACTTGCTCCTGGGCCAGTTCTGTGCACCAGGACAGCAGAAGGAACTGGGATAGCCCTGGGCATGGGCCAAAGGAGGAAGGGTCCTAGTGTGCTTCCACACGTTGGAGGTTACAGAAGGACACACTCTGCAATAGAAAGTGTCCTTTCAACAAATCAGTTGGCTTGTCACTCTTGCCAGACAGCTACTCAGTGGCCATCAATATTGCAACAGAGCATGAAGCTGCCATTGGATTGTGCCACTTGATTGTATAGCTAAGTGATGAGGGGAATGAGCCTTTTGACTTTCTGTATAGCACAAGGGATGAAGAAATGCTAATGTCCTTGTTAAAGCCAGGTTCAATATTTTAAAGCATAAGAGGATCAAATCTGTCATGTACTCCAGAGCTTGAGGGCATGAGCTGCCTAAAATGAAAGCCTGTTTTCCAGCCTTGTCTGATTTGTTATTAATATGCATAAAATGAAGGGGAGGTTTCCAAGCTTATCTGAGGGCTTGAGGAACAGGCTTGACTACACTTTTCTGGCAACATCTTCTGATAGAAGGGTAGGTGAAAAGCATCATTTGACAGCACCAGCAAAGGAGAGGCATAGGGCCTCCTAAGAGAAAGGCAAAGCCTGTTTCTGGTCTGATGCTAAGTATCTAGAAGCAATTTTAGAAAAAAATAAACATCTAGCACTTGCAATAATAATTTGGATTTTTGGCCAAAGACATAGAGGAACTAAAGAGCTGTCTATAAACAGCAATGTCACCTGTCTAGCTCCTCACTCCTTGTCCTGGACTTCTCAATGCCGAATGCTCTTATCTGCCCTTCATTTCAGGAGAAATTAATGATGGCTTAGCACTTCACAGGTGTATTGTGTTTAAGGGCCAGCACCATGGAGAGATGTGCAAATAAAACTGCTAGAGAATAGTATCTTCTCACAGATGGTCCTCTCTTCCTGTCCAGTTGTAGTATCTCAGTAAGAAATGAAACCTTACTGCCTAAGATTTCACTTCCAGAAACCCCCTCAGAAACCAGACTTTCTCCAGACCACAGCAGCTTGCTCCCTGTGAAACACCTACCTCTGGAAATGCATGCAGCAGCACTAGGCAGAGCAGCAGCCTTGGGGCTGAACAGAGTGGAGCCCGAGGAGGCAGAACCCAGAGGCTTAGCCATACTTCCCTTAACTTCATCTGCATTTTTACTTCTTGCATTTTGCTATTTTCCCTGCTACACAAAAGCAAATGAAAGGGGTAGAGGAAGAAATAAGGTTGCTAACAGCACCAAGGCTTACTTTGCATAAGATTATACATCACGATGCATCCCCCGCTGCTGAACAGTCCCATGAAAATAGCCATTTGCTTCAGTTTTCTTAGAGAAGCTGGCATTTTTTCCCCTCTGAAAAGAAAAAGGGAAGACATCTGTTGTAAAAGAAGAAAGGTAAAGGGTTATCCCCTCCTCCTCCTCTTTCCTCAAAGCCCTTTCCAGCCACGCCTGAATGAAAGCGCAGCACACAAGGCATCATTGGGCTCTGGCTGACTGAGGCCTCATCGTGCACCCAGGAGGAAGGGTGGTGAGAACACAGCCAATTGGGGACCCAGCTGGGCTGAACATGTTTATTCAACTCTTTAGCGATGCCACAACTTTGCTAATTGCCGAGAAGAAAATGACCTCCCTGGTGTGGCCAGGGGCCAGTGCTGTGGCACTTTGTCGCAGGGGCTGCCGGTGCCTGTGTGCTCACTCACACCCTGCCAACATTCAGGCTTCAGGGGCTGGATTTCTCTTGCGAGTAAACTCCTCTAAAGTAAACATGCTCGCAGCAGGACTGGATTTGGCCTGGAGTGGTAAAGGACAGAGCCAAGCTAGTGCTGTGCTGTGCCAGCAAAGATAGTGCAGCTGGGGTGCGTGTATTCTGTTGTGTTGTTTTATTCCCAAGCTGTGGCTAAGCAGGAAGGCTCTTGCAAGCTATTTTTCTTTCTTCCTGCACCCCCTCAGCCCAAGCTTGCCCTTTCAATGAGTCACAGTTTCGGCATTTGAATGAATGACCCAGCAGAATAAGAAACAACTCTGAGAAAGTCAATCTACTAAATACTTCCACAGTTTGGATAAGAGGGGAACTGTGTGGCCTGAAGAGCCTGAGCTAAGGGTCCTGCCCACGGCAGGTTAGAGTTGAGCTGAATCATCAGTGGGAGAGTAGCATGTTGCCTCAGGCTGTGGCAAGATGGGACTTGACTGAGCATCTGAATGTCTGCATATGCTCTTGCTTCTTTTGCAGCTGGGAGGGTAGGGAAGAACAGTCTTGACAGCAATTGAAAGAAAAAAATAGCAAAAGGCTTCCCTTTTTGATGTAGGCACATAGACATCTCAATACTTGGAGAAGCTAGTATGGGATTTCTAATCCCAAAGTCTTCACACCTTGATCCTTGTGCCACGATGATGTGACTTAAGTGTTACACTCGGCAAGGGATGGCTAATAAACTAAGGCCCAGTTACAGAACCAGTTACAGAAATGTGACCTGGGCAAGGCCATTTGAGTCCTGTTGTGAAAACCACCTATAGCATCCCTCAGGTATGTGTTAGTCAGGTATTGCTCAGCCAACAACCACAGTTTAGAGAGGGTGGAGAGGCAAATGTCAGGGCTCCTTCACATTGTGGCTGGTCAGGGTGACATAGGCAGCCTTCCTTTGTTCACCACTCTGCTGACATGCCTGTACTTCATCAATTGCATCCTCTAGCCTGAGGAAACTATGAATGCAACCCAGGTACAATTGTCATCTACTGATCTGTTGGCACTAGTGTTCAATTGTAACACACTACCCCTTAGTCAAAGGCTTTCCTTGTTAACAAGTCTCCTTGATTTTAAGAGCTCTTAATATTTGCGTTTACTGTTTCATTTACTTCAGATTTATGGATGTCTAGTAATGGTAGCAATGCAGAGGAGAATGGGGCTATTATGCTGGTTTTATGCCTCCCAAACCCCTAAATTGTGCTTTGGTACAGTCAGTCACCATCTCTCTCTCTTCTTTGACAAGTTTTCTTCTTCACTTCCCCTGGGAAACTTGAGTGGCGTGAGAAGTTGCAGCAGAGGAAGTAAGAGTGTGTTTTTACAGAGGAATGGTGGCAGTCATTTCACAAGGACTTCTATTTGCAACTTCCCTTAAATTGCAATTTATAACATTGTCCCCTCCTCAAACTGCATGATCTGATTAATAACCAAGTTTCCTGTAAGATCCAGCCAGCCAGAAGGAGGATCTGACGCCACCACCACATAACAGGGTGGAGTGAAAAAAAAAACAGTGGTAAATCTGGAGAGCAGATCAGATACAACAGGCTGTGACCTGAGGCATTTGTTTCTGCCGAATTCAAAGTGGTGGCCAGGCAAAATTTGCTTTCTGTGATGAAATTCAGAGTAATTGAATGCAAATGTCTGGGTGTGGGGGCTGCTGCCAGCAGTTCACTGAGTAAAAGTGGGAAGACACTGAGCTCTTGCACCAGCAATGAGGTTTTGAGCAAGGCTCAGGGGACTTGCTTAGCAAAGGGCGGAAATTAGAGGCTCTGCAACTTGCTGTCAGCGGATTCGAGGTTTGTTAGGTCTCACGGTCTGCTTGCACCCAAACAAGGGGGATGGATAGCAAGAGGAGATTCATGCTGATCAGTCATGTGTGAGTGCACACCCTTGTCACCGTTTCCGCTTGCAGTAGGTCTGCAGACGCAAGCACCCCCCCTGGTGCCATGTGAAGATGGTGCCATCAAGCAAGGAAGCTTGGCAGCTAAGAAATGGTGAGCCTGGTAAGCAGTGCTGCCCCAGGCAGAGGTCCTGGCTGCTCCTGATGTGCTGCCTCTACCTGCAGCTATTGCCCATGGTTGCTCTGGTCCTGGTGAGGTAGGGATGTCGGGGACTGAGGCACAACCAGGTTGCAGCAGCCTGCACTGGCTCTGCCAAGGTCGTAATTGCCCTAACACGGAGAATATCTCCATTGCTTGCTTTCAATCATAGTGGCAAGCCTGCAGGCTGGACCACTCCATCCTCAGGCTAACCCTTAATGCTCTCCTCCCACTTGTTTCTCAGCTATTTTCCCAAACCAGTCCTATGACAGCACACTGTGGAAAGAGGTTCAGAGCTATGTGTTTTAGCAAGCCTCTCAAGACCTTGCAGACCTCTTTGATTCCACAATTCCCTGTTAGCTTCCAAAGGCAACAGCAGAGACGTCCTTGGAGCCCAGTCCGTGCCTCACAGGGGAGCAGAAGTTCCCCTTCCTTGCAATCATGGTCCCCTGGGGCATGGATGTCTGGATACCACATCCAAATCCTTGAGCATCCCTTAGCATGCAGCTGGTGATGACATCTGAATGATGACACAGAAGATACTAATGGTGTCAGCTTGTGGAAGACCAAAATGTAGTAAGGAGCCGTTGACTTTTTGAGGACTCATTGTTAGGATTTCTGCCCTCTGGCCAGCTGTGTTTGCTGCTCCTGTCTACTGCTCTGCTGAAGTGCCACAGAGGTGGCTCACTATGGAAGGGAAACAGAGGCATCCTCAGAGGCACCCCTCCTGTCCTGACCCTTTCTGAAAATTACATAGAGCCTTTAAAGCATAAATGCTATTCAAGAGAAAGACCAACCCCCCACAACTTCATTTGCCACAAAGCAAGTAACTGTAGGACAATGCATTTAGAAGAATCTTATAGATACATAAGGAGGGAAGTTCATGTTGCTATCTGTGACAGAGATCTCTCTTGAGAACCTGTTATACCACTAAAAAGCATGCAAGTCAACTGGTGGAAAAACAGATTTTTTCACAGCTGGTAATTAAAAAAAAAAGCACAATTTCCAAGCTACGCTGCTCTGTAAAACCATCTTTTCCATTGTGCTGCTTGCATCAGTAAGGAAGATTAAGTGGAGATCAGCACACACAAGACTATGAAGCCTACACTCACCAGAAGAAAAACTGTAAAATATTATAAGTAGGGTTCTCCAAAAATAAGTATTTAAGAGCAGAGCTTCCTAGTAAGGGTGATGTTCAATTTGTGTCTTGAAAATAGCAAGATATGGTACAGAAGGTAGTATTCAGGCTCAGCTTTGAAACTAAGCAGAACTCAGCAGTTAATAACAAGATTTAACAAACCCAGAGAGGTGGAAGACTCCCAGAGTCACATGTGAAATGGTGGGTTACTGCAACAATAAAGTCTGGTATTAATTAGACTTTGTTTTCTCCACAGAGGATCTTCTAAAAATAGGCTAGACTTAAGAGATTCTCCCTTATTTCAGCAAATTCAGATTTTTCTGGTTTGGTCTGTAAAATTCTTGTGGCAGAGGTTAGTCCCAGGCACCTTCACCAAAGGCAGGTAGTGGTGAGGCAAGAGTATTTTCCCCAAGCCACAAACACTCATTCTCTTTGCCTCAGACCTGAGTGAGGGAGCTGGGGCTGCAGGTTCTTTGGGAAAGCCATTTCCTTCTCCTTTTCCTCTTCCTTCTCCTCCTGGCACTACCAAGCTCCAAGCTTGTGGGTGCTATTGCAGACCAAACACTAAACAATAATATGAAGCAACTTGTTCCATGAAAACTTCATGTGATTACTGATGGCTACCTCACTTTGGGCCAGTACCTACCCACCTGGTCAGGACAATATACCGCCAGGCCACCAAGACAAGCAGCTGGGATCCTTTAAACCACTTTGAACCACTGTAGTCCTGAGGTGTTAGCATAACACCCTAAATATATGGGGCAAAAGACTACCATTAGACATCAGTAGGACTGAACACTGACCTGGCTGTCTAACTCAGGGTGTCTAACCCTTCTGCAACAAAACTCTCCCTTGGACTGGTGGAATTTGAGTTGACCCCATGTCCGGCTTCTCTGCAAGCCACCCAGGTAGTCATGGAAGTCACAGGAGATGAGGATTATGTCAGGCAAACCATGCACAAACACACACTTGTATTTCACATTCTTGCTTTCTTGCCCATCCCTTGATCTTGTAAGATCTATAAGGCATTTGCATGTGAGCTAATTTCTATACTAGTAACACGCTAGGACAACTTTTTAGAGTCCGCTTCTTGACACTCACTGTCTACAAAATACTTTCCTCATTGGTACTGTCCCCAAACAGAACAGTACCGCAGAATTGTTTTGAAGGATCATTATTTTAGCATATTATTTTCTTCTTTTTCACATTCATAGTCTCAACAGACTATTTATCTCATTTCTGAGAAGTAACAGGACAAATTGTGCCCTTTGCCAGAATGTTCAGAAATACCAAGTCTTTGCATGTCTGATCTGCCTTCACCAAAAGCTTGGTAACTTGTAGATGTTTCCTTAATTCCTAGTCATATGAAAAGTAGAAGTAAACCTCTTTTTTTCTCAGTGATTCTTGACTAGGTGAACAGAAAGAGCATATTTGAGCAGTTAGGGAAGCGAAACACCTTTTCAGCCAGCTTTGAAATGGTCACTTCAAGTGTTTCCTTGTGGATCAGTTCCTAGGAAGGTGTAACTTATCCTGTTTAAAATGCTTTGAAGGGACAACTCCATATATAAAGAAGCCAGGAAACTGTGATAAGTTTATCCTTTGCCTTTGCTGCTAGGTAATTAACAAGGAAAATAAAAGTAGCCAATGGAGTGATAAAGGACTCTAAACAGCCACCTTAGTCTTGCAGTTGTATCCCATTTCCTGGGACATAGGCTACAACACAGGTGGCTTGCTCAGCTAGTACAAAGCATGACATGGTGCCTACAGATATTTCAGTTTCATTTCCCTCTCCTCTTCTCTTGGGTGCTCCCATTTGCACATTTCTATATATCTTTATACATCTTCTCTACTTCACTGTCAGTCTACTTCCCCATGGGCTCCAGAGTCTCATCTATACAGAGTCATACTGTACAGAGTCTCATCTGGCATGCTTGTGTTTCTTCTCCTCCTGCCTGCCTACCTTCATCCCTCTGTGTGCCCTCTTCCCCTGCAGACTGTGGCACCACCCCAGTGCTAGGCAGACAGAAACAGTGCAGCCACTGTTCCTGTTGTTTGAAGAGCCTTTTCCTGCCATCCCTTGGTTTATCCTTCTCTGAAATTGAGTCTATCTTAATAACTGCAGGTAAAAAAGGCAGGTGCCTAACTCTCTTTTTGCTTTTCTCCCAAGTTGCACAGACACTACATCTTTCAATGTTTTTGAAGTCTAGGCTTGTGTTCAACCACCTACTCCAGGACAACAAGAGCTGCCCATGCTTTGTACCAAAATACCAGCAATATCACAAAAAAAGAGTCACAACTAGGGCATGTTATTGGAGAAGCAGGATAATTATACCTACAGTGTGACCCATTTTTTTTGTTATTGGAGCATGGCATTACAGGTCGATGCCTAATAATCTCTCATTAACATCCCTAATTGCATGTTTCTGTAATTGGACAGCATAGGGGTGGGGGGAAGGTGTGAATATTCACCTTTTGTGTTCTAGAGGTGAACAGCAAAGCATTTAAAAGTAAGAATTCATATGTAGGCTAAGTGAAGAAGTATCTAAGGTACAAGAAGAAAAGATCACTCCTGTTTATGGGTTAGACAGTGAGTGGTTTACCTGAGAAAGCTACAGGACAGCTTCTTGACTTCTCCGCCACTGGGAGTGAGGTCACGAGAGCTGCAATTTTAGGTTCAAAAGAATTGCTCCACACTGCATCTGTGCCTCCCTGCAGCCTGCATCACAGCCCAGCTTCCAAAAGGGCACATTAAAACAAGAGTCACATAGAGAAATAGCAAATATATTCCTTTGTCTCGTGCTGTCAGGATGAGAGGAAATAACACTCTAGGCTTAGCAGGAGCTTAGAAGCAGCGGACTGTCAGGCCAGGGAGGTTTTCATAGTGTGATGTGTATTTTCTGTATATAGTTTCCTAGAATAGTTTCACTGAACCTGTAAGGTACATGATCAGTACCAAACCATTTCTCATGGAAAGATCAGAGAGGTTGCAATTCTTTCTACCCAGTAGTAACTACATAGCTCTCATGCCAATCTGGGCCGAATGCTGTGTCCAATATATTAATTATGCCAAAGACAAGTTCTCAAAGCCTATCAACCTTGAAGTCAACTTACTAAACCCTGAGATGAGGAAAATACACTTAGGAACACGAGTCTGTAATAACCTTCATGGCAAATAGGTCAAATTTTACCTTGTAATGGTCACAGAAGTTCACAGAGCTGTTGCAGACATCACTGGGCTAGGAGCTGTATATGGCTACATTAAAAGCTAGTACTTGCCTGGAAGCTCACAGTCTCTAACTCCAAACTTGACAAAGTTTATGCTTGTCTGTAGCCTTACTAAGTTCAATAATACAATCCATATTCATGCATTAAATAGGCTTGCAGAAGACACTGACCCAAAAGAAATGAACAACAGGGGAGGCTGTCACAGGGAAAATAATGTTTAAGGCAGGAACATAGTGTAAATTGTACAATTCTTATTCCCTTGTAATGTGTCTGCTTCCAGAAACGAGGGAGTAAAAGATGTGACCTACTGCTCAGTATGGAGCCCAATTTACAAAGCCTTTAAAAATATTAGTGGAGATGGGGTGGTTTGCAGCCCTAAGGCCAAAAATCTTGCTTCTATAATGCCTTTTATTACATAGTATTAGAGCAATAGATAATTTTGGCACTTCACAAAAACCTTGCTCTTATTCATATTTCCTACTGAAAACCCAAAATAAATAAATCCCTAAATCCCTCTAGATTCTCAAATGTGGTAAGTTTATTTCAAGTGCCCATCTTTACAACCTCCTCAGTAGGGCCTCTCCTTCAGAAAATGCTGACCCTACCTTTCTTCTGAAAGTCAAGTCCCTTTGAAATACTTTAACAATTAAAAGCCTAAGGCTTTGAGGAAAACTAATTACTTTCGAACATCTTGGACACCTGGATTGTTTCCAGAAGTTGGTCCTTGCCCATATGAGGAGAACTGGTTCAGTATTAGCTAAATCTGTTAACACAAATTAAGACCCAAGGAGAAAAATTAACCTCAAACTTGTGACTTTTTAATAAGCACTGAACACCAAAACCAGCACAAGACCAAGAGGGATTCTGACCTAGAAACACTCTAGTTTCAGAAAGACAAAAAAGGGGCAAAAATTATGATGAGAACCATTTAAAAAAAAAAAAAGAAAGAAAGAAAAAGAAAGAAAAACTCCCATAATTCTATTTGGATGGATCCAGCTTGTTCACTTGTGCACAGATCTGTGCAAGATGGAGAGAGAGGGCAAGCGGGCGAATGAGGTGGTGGAACTCATCACACCATTTGTACATGTAGCTTCTGGAGTCAGACTTGATCTGAGGAGTAGCTACTGATCTATCCATCTGCCCTTGCAAAAGGGAAAAGATATGCTCACAAGACAGTTGGATGTGAATCAGCTTCTCTTCCAAAAAATGAGTCAGGGCAAGAAGAACTTGAGAGAATAGCTGACTGCCATCCACATTTTCCTCCTCAGAACATGTGAGGGAAAAGATCTGAGGGGAAAAAATCTGCCTCTGTTTAATGCTTTAAATGATGTCTCTAATTTTATTCACCAAATCTTAGGTCCTTCTATAGTTGCTGTTAGGGAAGGCAGGCATTTTATTTTCATTTTGCACAGCTGTGGCAGGAAAACATGAATGACTTCACAGGAAGCTTGTGCTAGGACATGCACTTGGTCTTCAGAGACCTGGGCTGTGTCCCTACCCACGAACCATCCCCTCTCTTAGGCTAAAACACACAAACCTGCATTTAGCACAACTCCAGGGCTGTTCCCTACAGCAAACCTACCTTTAGGGATACCAGGACATCCTATGGAGCTACAGTGTAGGGCTGTGCCCAACAAGGAGGTGTGACAGTCCAAGAGCAGGACAAAAGCACAAACCACACTTTTGTGTGCTGTTCACACGTGAGATTTTTCAAAACATTGTGTGGTTTTTGTGTTTTCAACAGAGGATACCTTTAAAAAATCACTGTTTCCAAAAAGTGCTGGGACCTTTGAAAATGAGACTGCATTATGGCATTTTCAATGATTTAGGGGTAAGAGTAGTGTAGGGCTATCAGTTGAACTAGATGATCTTGAGGGTCCTTTCCAACCATAACGATTCTGTGGTAGCTTTCAAACAGGGCTGCTAACAACATGCATTTTTTCCTTACAAACTTATTGCTACCATAATCTCCAAATACTTGTTTGTGATGTTTGTTGATCAAATGCTAGATTGCCAAGGGCTAAATACAATGAAATGTGACAAATGTGACATACACAAGGCACCCAGCTGTGCTGTGATCCAACAGAAAAGGAAACAGGACAGTTAGTGGGGAATCACTGCTGCTTATAATGCTGGTAGGGATCCATGACCACAGACTTCTTAAATAGAAGGCTGCAGAGGAAAGACTTTGCCTTTGACCACAACACACACATTTTTCTGTTTGTTTTTGTTTCTTTTCTCATCATATGCTACTCAGCTCTTCTTTGTGGGAATTAGGAAGAGTGATAGATACCATCACTTTTATACACTATTACTCCCAGGGACCTCTGCTTAGATAGAAAAAGCCCCCACTTGGTGTTACTTCCAATTTATCTGTGGCTTTTGCAGTTCATACCACACCACTACAGGCAAAGCAGAAAGGCAGTGCTCCCAGGTTTCACAAGTAGCTCAGGGATTGACTCACTGCATCACTGTAGCTAAAACCATACATTTCAGGTAGCTCAATTCACAAATGTAAAAATAAGTGACTGAACATTTCCTGGTTCCTACTCTGCTGGAAGATAGTAACATTTAATGGCTGCAAAAATGCTCTGACATCCTAGGATACAATTTTATTTAGGGATGAAATTGCCCATGTGCAGCAGACTCATGTTAAGAGGCATGGTCAGCTGTTCCAGAAAGAAAAAAAAAAAAGCATTTTGCAGCCTGGCAGAGGGTGTGTTGCAGGACCAGCAGAATTAATTATAGCAGCTGCAGTTGGCACTTATTAGAAAATTAAAGAAGCTGTTAACAGGTCATTAATGATCTGTGACTACCTGCCTTAATAGTATTCTTCAGTCGACAGGCATGAAGGTGAGGGGGTGGAGGAAATGGTCACACCTTCTTCTAAATGACTCTACAAGGCAGATACCCTTTTTTTTCATCACTTTGTAATCTTCTTGTTTACTTCCCTCCTGCAGTCTTTTCCAACTGGCTCTTCTCTCACTTGCTAGCTCTCACACCAAAGGACCACAAGACCTGGGAAGCCAGCAGCCACACCTGCAGCCTCAGCCAGTCCCAGGGCAAGGCCAGTCCTCTCTGCAGTGTTCCAGCCTGGTAGCTGTTTCCCTGCTGTTCAGAGTTGCATCTAAACACCATTCCTGAGCATTTGCTCCTACTTTTGAAGACTTATGTTGTCTGCAAGGCATCCCTGACCATTTAACACACAGAATAATTTGTTCTCTTGCATCTTGTTCCTTGCCCTCCATGTGCAGGAAGATGGTTGGAGAAGAGAAAAGCAACTTGTTTCCCTGTTTCTTGAAAAACACATGCTCTCCAGAGCAGACAGATGCCTTAGTCAGATCCAGGGCATCAATTCATGTCTTGGGTTCAGCTGTAGCATATAAAGCATTTGCTGGCTCTGGTCTAATGCTTTTTGACATTGTCAGGCCCCCTTCAGTGAACTACTGCCTTGTAACCAACTTGACAGCAAGTATTGTTCTACATTTATTAATACTGTATGTGCTATCTTCAGATTGACATCTTCCAAGGCCAAGCATCAGCTGTGCTCAGCTCTGGCTTCAAAAAACAATATTCAGACACAGCACAGACCTCCTGCTGCTAATCTGTAAGTATATAAATAAAAACATGCCTTTACCATGCTGCTGCCACATCTTTTTACTCTTTCAATCTCAATTTTGCAATATTTTTTTTTTCTTTTCCTCAAGGTCTGAAGAATTGAAGTACCTGCTTCCCTGAACCCTTCAATTTTTGGCTTCTTTAGGAAAGGGCACTTTTTTTTTCCCACCCTCAATCTTCTTTCAATTTATTCCTTTCTCTCTTCCAAACCCAAATTCCAGAAACTGGAATCTACATAAAAAGTTAATTAACTTCAGGAACTGTTTTTCCTCTCCTTTTCTGTCCTTTAGGGTTGTTGGTTTTTTTTTTAATGCAGATAATTTTCTATTATTTTTTAAATGTTCAGCTTAATGGGTTATGTTTACTCAGTCAATAAGCTGATGATGCCCATGACAGGACCAGAAGTGTTTGGTTAGCAGCAGCAGGGAGGAAAAAAAAATCAATAACTCCAAGCATTTGGCAGCTTTGTGGGCAGGAAATCATTTGTATTCTCTGGTTTAAATCAACTACCTTCTTTTCTTCACTGTTCCAACAGGAAATTATAAACTCTGTGAACACTATTTGCATAGTGCCTTTGCAATACACTTGTATATGCCTGGGCAAAACAATATGTTAACCCCAGCAGTGCTTCCCCCAAGGTCTTTGTTAAGAGAATTCCAGGCATTTTAGCACAGAGCTTTTCAGCTGCAGACACTTGTATTTATTAGAAGTGGAGGCAGAATAAAGCAAGATGTGAAAAGCACTCCTTCTCCATTTCTAGTGGCACCATCAAAAGATAAAGGCATTATTAGTTGATAACAGGGTTGTCTACTGCAAGGTAGGAAAAAATGCCTTCTTTGTAACTTGGCAAGATGTTGTATTTGGAGTGGGTCAGACAGAAACTTGCCACTTCTATGTTAAAACTGCAATTGCTCTTTTGTATCTTGCTTGTCAGGGTTGCCCTGATGTGCCACGAATGGTTTGAAAGTGCTGCACCTTTTCTTGAACTTAGCTTAGCATGACAAGGTTTATGTTTGTGAAAGTTTCAGCCTCCTGGCCTTCTACTAAATGCACTTAAGGAAGAAAAAAGAAATTGCCACCTTGTCTTGCCATGCTGATGGGAAGCCATTCCAGGAAGGTGACATTCTGAGAAAAGGTAGTGTTGAGCCTAGCACTGAACTTGCCTTCTAACTTTTTTCTGCTGCTTGCCACTGCATTAAGACCAGCTCTGCTATTTCTTGGCAGTAGGAGAGCTAGCATTCAAGAAAGAAAACAAGCTAGTCACAGGAGATAGATGAAGTGTATGACCCTTTATTTCCTGTTCTCCCCAAGGTGATCACAGTGCAGCCCCAAAGTTTGGGATTCTTGTCTATGGCCTGAGGTAAGTGTTGGAGCTTGCAGCACCAGCAACTAGCACTGTAGAGCTCCCACATCTAAGAACCCACCTCTTTCTGTGCTTATCTTCATCTTGTGCAGGAGAATGACATGGTACAGTCTGAAAAACATGATATAACTCCAGAAAATGCCAAGGCCTCAATAGTCTCCAATGACATTAAATGTCATAAAATTCAGGTATCTAGATTCCTCTGCTTTGCTTTTGCACATGACAAGTCCTTTCACAGTAGTTCTCAGCATCCCTCCTGTACTCCCAATGCCACTGGCACAAAGCTGTAGTCATCAGGTGATACTTGAAGTGTATTTATTAATTATGTCACAGCTCTCCCTCCCTGAAACAAATAGGGTAGGAAAATTACTCAGAGTGACTGAAGTGGAAGTAATATGTAATTCTTGCACTCCTCCTTTGTTTCTGTTAATTTACCTGATGTAAGGTTCCCATACTGACCCCACAAGAGTTTCATTCCTTTCCACTGCAAACTCTATATGCTTGTTGGGGTCCCTTCCAGACATCCTGGTACATTTCTAAAATTTGCTGTTCCTGATTGAAGGGAGCCACCAAGAAAAGCAGGTGCCTCTCTTTCTCACTGACAAGAGACCAAAGCAGTATCACAGAATATTAGGAGTTGGAAGGGACCTCAAAAGAAGGGTTGAGATCAGAAGGGACCTCTTGAGGTCACTTTGTCCAGCCTCTCTGCTCAAACAGGGTTGCCTATAGCCAGCTGCCCAGGACATTGTCCAAATGGGTTTTGAGTACCTCCAAGGAGGAAGACTCTGCCACCTCCCTGAGCAATCTGTCAGCACTTAGTCACCCTCACAGTGAAAGAAATGTTTCCTAATGTTCAGACTGTATCTCTTAGGTTTCAGTTTGTTCCCATTGCCTCTAGTCCCATCATTAAGCACCACGAGAAAGAGCCTGGCTTTCTCTTCACACTCTCCCTTCAGGTATTTACATACAGTGAGGAGATCCTCCTTGAGCCTTCTCTACTCTGAACAGTCCCAGAAAGCAAAGACCTAAGTCAAAGGATGAATTGGTTAGCTATTTCTCAGTTGACTTCTACTGAGTGGGTCAAAAGCAAATGTGCCTTTCTTTCCCTGTTCCTCTTCCTCTCTTCCCCACACATACATCTCCTAAATGTCATGCTGTCACCTTTTGCCATTGAACACCACAAACCTGGAACCTTTCCAAATCACAATAAAAAAATGTTTTAATCTGGAAAGACATGCAAGTAGAATTGCTCATGCCAGAAATATGAACTGGTTTGGTTAGTTTTAGGCTTTGGATTCATTTGTGAGTGACTTATGTTTACATAGGAATAAAACATAATCAGAAACTGTGGAGTGATAGTGGTATGTACAAAGAGGAGATTTGCTCCTGTTAGACATGGGAAGACATGAACCATAATCTAATTCTTTTGAGGTCATGAAAGGAGTGCTATGTGATTAATTCATTTCATTAGTATATGACAAGCTGCTTTCACAATGGAAAGAATTACTGTGCTAGATAATTCATTTTTTAACAACTTACCATAGTTGTTATCCTCCTAAGGGTGTATATTTTCCACTATGCTGAAAATTAGTATGGAATAAAAAATGCTGATAGACTCAAAAACTGCATTTAGCTTCAAAACAGACATTTGTGGGTTTAATATCTATAAGCTATGGTCTTTGAGGCTTTTGGTCAGAAGACAACCATGTATTTCATGTGGCCTGTGTTGAGAAAAAGGAAAATAGAATTCTTTCTGGGGAAAAGAAACTAGATTACACTCCAGGAAAAAGGAGACATAATGCTGCAGTGTTCAAGAGTACTCAGATGGAAATTCAGCTCAAGAACTCCATACTGAATTTAAGGTGCAGATTTACCAATTGGCTCTGTTCTTCCATTGCACTTAAATGTACTGCTGTATTCATGCTGAATTGAATGGGATTTGTTGTAGAAGTAAAAAGCAAGACTCATTCTCTTTTGAGTTTAATACAGGGTAATGAATTTGCTGAATTCAGTAGAGTATTCTTGATTTATACTACTGTAAGCAAGGACAAAGTCAGATTAGGAATGTACCTCAAAGTGACAGTGTTCAGATGAGTATTTAATCTTTGTTAAATGAAACATTTGGAATGGAATGCACTATTTGCTGCTTTTATCATTCTCTCTGGTGAAATGGATGTGGTGTTTTCTTTCTTTCACCTTTATAACATTAGTTCTGAGGACCCACAGTCTCCAAACGTTACTCTCCTCATGTGACACTTCAGTGTAAATCCAATCACTTTAAATGAGGTTTAACTTGGTACTAGAGAAGATAGAATTGGGTAGTTTACTGTTTATAGATATGAACAATAAGATCACAGATCTGGCTGATAGATACACAGAACTAAAACATACTACATCTGTTCCTCTGCCCATGGCTGGCAGAGGAGAAGAGCAAAGCCTCCTCCTTTCCTGCCCTTGATATTCAGATGCATTTAGACACACCCTCCAGTGTGTTATTTGTTCTTCTCAATTTCTGTCAGCAATTTCATTCTAACAGGCCATTCTTCTCCACCCAAGACAAGCAGCTAGACAAGCAAATGGTCTTATACCCTGGTTTGGAAGTACCTATAAGCTTAGGATTTTCCCTTGGGAATGTTTGTGATGTTTTATGATGCAAAGGTCTTACTGGAATAAAAAACTAGCCCTGCAAGGTCTGTGTGCCTTGCTGAGAGATGAATACTAGTTAATGTACATAATATCCAGTACTGGCAGGGAAAGTAAGAAGAAAACAACTGTTCATTTTTAACCTATGCAATAAATTGCACTCCTCTGACTGTGTTTTTTCCCCAGATCCATTTGGTAAGTATGATTCAGTCCATCCCACTTGTGCTTTATGGGACTAAGAGTCTAAGCCAGTTTACTGGTGAAAGTAACAACTTTCTTATTAAATTTTAATGGCAATGTTTTAATTAGCCCCAGGGTTCTGGTAGAAAGTTAAGTCCTTCCTTCAATAACAAGCAGTTATAGACACCATAAGTGTTAATAACCTAATAGGAAGCAAACCAGGCAGGTATACATTCCATCACCCAGAAAATGTATTTCATGTAGTTTTTTGATGAACTGTTCACACTTTAAACCCAAAAGTGGTTGATTTTTAATATGGAGAGTTGAGCTGTTGGCAGCACCTAAAGCTGCAGCCCCATCATGTTGTTTTCCATTTCTCTCAGACCTGATGTTTAACATGCTCCATGCTATGCAACTTGAAGCTAAAAATGTCACTTGGTTTAGAGGTGGAGAGAGGAAAAAATTCAAACAGAGAGCAGCAACCATTCTCAGACCTATAGCAACTGCTCTCAGACTCCAAAAGAATAAACTGAAGAACTCATGAGAGATTTAAACAGCTTTGCTTCTGATATGAGCTTTTCAAGCCACAGTTTGACTTTTATAAAGAAGCAAGAGTATGCATGGGAGTTTTGTGGGAATAGGAAAGGGATGCATTCATGAGTGTGACATCAGAAAGTACTTAGGGGGAACAGCAAAGGAACAAACTTTTGCCAAATACTGGCCTAAAGGCCAACTGGAGCAAGTAGCTGGTTTTCACCTCTGTGCAAAAGGAGAATCACCAATTACACTGGCTTTCTTCCCCCATCTCTCTAGCCACTAAGATTATAGGTCAGGGAAACTTTCTCTTAACTGGAACCCAGTAAATTGCAAGGAAAACCCAAGATGAGGGTTTTGAAAGGTTACCATCTCTTTAGGGATAATGTAACCTCTAGGGTTACTGTATGTTGAGGGAGTGTTGCCACTTTGATTTATGACATTTCAGCTCCTTGTTCTTCTACTGTAGTGGAAAAAAACAGATTGCCACTTTATTTACTTAAGTAACTGGCCAGCTTAGGAAATGTCTTCTGCACTTTCCAGTTTAGTAAGTAAACTGAAGTTGCACAAAGAATCTTGAGCTTTTGTCATGGCCAAGACTGCTTTTGGCAGAGGGCAGAGCTTTTCCAGTGACACACTGCAGTTTTCCAGCCTCAGCACTTCTAACAACGAAGGCAGTTCCTGAAATGCAACCCGACATCAGCACAGTGCTAGACAGTACTAACAAGACCCCTGTAGTTTTAGTACAATAGGGAGAGATTGGGCAAGATGAGTTTCAGCTACACAGCTCTAGTGATTTTTCCCCTGGCTTGGTTTGAAACAGTTGTATGATAGGCTGCTAACTATAATTACTTTAAACTCAGTCATGCAATGGATGCAAGCTTTTGAGGCATGACTCACCACTGTATTCAGATTGAAGATCAACATCTATGGCTTGATTTTTAGGCAGCTGAGGAAGCAAGGGGTTGTTATTTGTCTTGTAAAGCACACAGCATAACAACAGGTCTTTTTGTGGCTCTCCTCTAAAACGGTGGTTCAAGACCACTATCACTTGGTAGCCTCAATCCAGCTAAAATGCTCTGCTGACAGCTTATCCACACTTCACCTAGAACAAAACAGAAAATGCAAAGGGCCAAGTATGTAGCAGAGGAAGAGTATTCAGACATTCCTAAGGACTCAACAGGGTCCCTTGACCTCCCACTCCAAGACAACACCTAGCACTGTCAGTCCTACCACCTGTGTTTTCCTTGTAACCAGTTTACAGTAAAGCTAGACGTGACTTTGACATGACAGTCAACCCATCAAAAACATTAGGGATCTCCTGCAGTTTTGTCCAGCCTTATTCACAAAAACCTTGGGAAAATAATCACACATTCCTGTGCATGAAACCATGCCTGCTGGCTGTCTGAACAGTGCTTGCAGTATTTGTCAGAAGGTGGTAATAGACCATACATTTCAGTCATACAACTAAATATCATTTTCGTAACAGACATTCCTCCTGCACAGCTCTTCATCTGTTGGTAATAATGAATAAATCCACAATAATCCATGTGCTAGGACTTTTTCTTTACAAGTACATCAAATTTTATGAACTAGTCTGCCTGAAAATGGATACATTCATTCTTCTAATGGCACTTCATGTTCACCAGTCTCTTCACATGCCACATTGCTCTGTACATGCATGAGGAGGAACAAAGTAGAGGAGCTAGTGTTTTTAAAGCTGAAATATTTCAGGCTGCAGCCAAGATCTCTAAACTAGGAAGCTCTGTGAGAAGTGGAATAAGAAAAAGTGGGATCCTCCAGATTTGGGCTGATTGAAAGCATAGTTCCCTGCTGGCTCTTCCCTGCAGAGAAGATCCCAATTCTCTTTAGTATCTAGCCACCTGCTTCCTCAAAATTCTAGTATCTTCAATATCTCAAAAACCTTGTGCCCCTCTGTCAGATCTCCTGTAACAAGGAAGGAGATTCCAAAACAGACAGATGTGGACAGATGCACAATATGTGTGCAGAGAAGAGTCATTTCTGCAGGAAACCAGGCTGAAATATGTGCAAGTTAATCAATACAAAGCCAGGTGATTTTCAAGACTGCTGGTAAAAAGCTTGTTAAAAACTTGTTAAACTAAGAATGGGACTGTGTGCTTTTAACAGAACTACATCCCAACAGCAGCCTCCTAAGTACACCAGTCACAAAAGAGTTAATGTTACAGTACCACCATGAACAGACCCAGCAGAAATGAGACTTTCATCCACTGATCACTTAGCCTTAATTAATAGGATACTTTTCACTTAAACTTCAGTGACATCTTTTGAAAACGACTTTTACACCTACCATATTTCTTTTGGACAAAACAGTCTGCTGAGCTGTACTCCCAGCTGCAAGTTTTGTTTCTCCCAGCCTGCAGGCAGCCACAGCTACTTAGAAAGCAAGTAAGTCAGGCACTAAGACTTTCTACAGCACATATTACATCACCTTTCCTGAGAAACTTGTCTGAGCAGATCCCTCTTCTTGCTTTCTTCTTTCATAATGCCCTTCACATTTCTTTTTCAATATTTGTTGGTCTCTCTGTGGAAGCTCAGTTACTGGCATTTTAAGGAAAGGTTACAAAGCAAAAGGGTCATTAATGGAGCTTTTTTCTCCTTAGCATATGCTCCTAGAGGTAGGACTGTAGCTTGTGGTACCTTTAGAGAAAGTCTTCCTTCAGTAAAACCTAGAGCATTTATTGCTGGTTTCAAAACAAGAAAAGAAATTTAGAGAACAAATTACCTTGGCCATTTTAACTCTAGCAGTGAAGAAGTAAGGAGGAGAAAGATCAAAAGACAAAACACAGACAGCAAAATATGCTCTGGTGCAAGCAGAAAACCAGATACCTAAATTTTATCCTCGCCCCTCATACTCAGGGGACTGCATCTACGATCAAATTTCTCTATGCCTCTGTTTGCTTCTTTAAGAGTCCTGCTCCTTATCAAATGGCCTTGGAAGTTAACAGTCATATGTCTTTCAAAATGTCCTCTAGATAAAAAGAACTAATTGAAGCCTGGTCCAGAGACAAGTAAGGTGCTGGGAGCCTGCCCAGTTCAAGTCCATAGACTTCAAAGTAGGCAATATAAGAATGAAGTATATTAAGTCTGGGGACAAGATTTGGAATAAGCTGGGAATGGGGCCTAGGGAAAAAAAAAAGATAAACATTTCCAGCCTTTTGTGTATAAATTTCAATGGCTTAACACAAATACTTAATCACTGTGGACATAGGCACACACGTGTGTGAGCTGGCATATGGGACAGCTGCTTGCTGTTACGTGAGGTCTTTTACAGTCTCTCAATGCAGCCAAGCAGTGTGTGTAATAACCTGGTACTGTCTGTTGTAGGGCATCTGACTGACAGCCAGCTGAACATGAGCCAGCAGTGTGCCCAGCTGGCTAAGAAGGCCAATGGCGTCCTGGCTTGCATCAGGAATAGTGTGACCGGTAGGAGCAGGGAGGTGATCTTGCCACTGTACACGGCAGTGGTGAGGCCACACCTCGAGCATTGTGTGCAGTTTTGGGCACCGCAGTTTAGGAAGGACATTGAGCTACTAGAGAGGGTGCAGAGAAGGGCAACTAAGCTAATCAGGGGTCTGGAGAGCAGGCCTTATGAGGAGAGGCTTAGGGAGCTGGGCTTGTTTAGCCTGGAGAAGAGGAGGCTGAGGGGAGACCTTATCTCTCCCTTCAGCTACTTGAAAGGTCATTCTAGGAAGGCAGGTGTTGGCCTCTTCTCCCTTGAGATTAGTGACAGGACTAGAGGGAATGGGCTTAAGTTGTGCCAGGGTAGGTTTAGATTAGATATTAGGAAGAATTGCTTTACTGAAAGAGTGGTGAGATATTGGAATAGGCTGCCCAGGGAGGTGGTGGAGTCACCATCCCTGAAGGTTTTTAAGAAGAGGATAGATGTGTTTCTTCAGGGGATGATTTAGGGATAAGAGTAGTGTAGGGCTATCAGTTGGACTAGATGATCTTGAGGGTCCTTTCCAACCCTAATGATTCTGTGATTCTGTGTGGTTCTGTGAAAAACACAGTAAAGATTCTTATTTTCACCAAAGCCAAGTGCCTGAACATGATGTTGGGAGCCACCTTCTATGCAAATGCAGCTCCTTATTCTAAGTACAGTGGCTCCCACACGATCTTCTTGAGTTGTTTTGAGTTTTTCTGTACAAACAATGAAGAAGGAAATCTAATCTCAATTTAGGAAAGGAAACACAGCTAAATGAACACTGTGAGCAAGGGGAAGCAAATTCCCTCCCACCTGTTGGAGAGTCCACCGAGGTTGAACAAAATCTTCTAATTAGCTGCAGTAGAGTCTTTATTATGCTTCATTTGAATGATCTGTTTAGGATTAAGTATTTATTGAAAATCACACTGCTTTTACTCCCAAAGCATTTCCCATTCCATGGGCCTTGGTAACACTTCAATTTAGCAAAATGCTGAGCAACCTATGTCATGTTTAACAGGACACGTAACTGAAACCCCCTGTATCCTGCAGTGGTCCTCTCT
Source organism: Galbula dea (assembly GCA_013399015.1). Taxonomy (NCBI): domain Eukaryota; kingdom Metazoa; phylum Chordata; class Aves; order Piciformes; family Galbulidae; genus Galbula; species Galbula dea. The sequence goes on along the minus strand of VWZX01007087.1, from coordinate 336,523 downwards.
GGACCTCTGTTTTTTAAGAGATCTGTGCAAAATCAACAGACAAAAATTCAAGCAAGCTATTTTGACTAGGCTTCAATTTAGTATAAATAGGTCCTCATCTTTACTGGAAAATTTCTAGAGGAGCTGTAAAAAAAAACCAAAGCAAAACAGAAAAGAATTCAAACCCACTGTGCTTCAACAGCAAAACTGTCTCCAAATTAGCTTAATCCTTTTAGGATCAGCAATCTTGGCAGATAACTAAAGCAATGGATAATAAAATAACCAAGCTCTGAGTACCCAGTCAATGTATCAGCATGCTGTTGATGGTATACCAACAGTGCTATAAGAACAGGAAATTATTAAAGCAGAAGGCAATACTTAATTTGCTATTCACCTGAGATTGCTGCTTAGGAAGTCACCTAATACACATTCATAATGTATACTAGAAGTGAGTACAGGCACAAACTTGCCTGTTACTCAAATGAGTGTGACTAGTGCTGAATGCTTCTCTTACTAATCTTTCTTAGAGCCTGAACTTCACTTCCAGAAAGGCAGACTATTTGGGAGGTTCTGTTTTAACACTTAATTGCAGAATCAGCCACATGGAGCTATTCTGGGAGTTCCTTGGGTTTTGGTTTCTTCTGAGCAGAAAGAACATCAAAGAGTACCAAAGCCCAAAGCACCTCCTCTGAACTTGGTTTGCTGACCTGCCAGTGGTGTGCTGCATTGGGTATTTGCTGTTTTCTTCTTTTCTGGAAGGTAGAAAAGAAAAGGCATAAAAAGGAAAAAGAAAAGCTGGCCCAAAGTAGCATTCTGTTCCTCTTCCAGTTGGTCAGCCTATGATTTTGTCACGAGCCTCTACCAGACCAGGAAAGACTTCAGTGTATGAGAAATAGCACTACCAGATCAGATTGGAAGGGGATGTACCAAACTAGTGGATGCAACATGGGGTTTTTGGCATGTCCAGACCCCTGCATTGGTACACTGCCACCCTCCTACCCCCTCTGACAGAAACCATTCACAAGACCATGTGAGCACTTTATCACTTTTCCTGTCTTAGGACTCTAAGGTGAAAAGGCAGCTGCCTCCTCTTAAATGATTGGGAAATGTGTCATCACATCAGATGTGTCATCGCATCAGGTGTGTCATCCAAAAGGTCTGAATCAGGATTGCAATGCCCAAGTCAGATGTCTAAAGGAGGTAGTCTCAATCCAGACTACCCTTCTTCCTTCCTGAAATGCCAATGTTGCTGATTTCCCATGGATTTCTGCTAGAAAGGGATAATACAGTAACTTCATTTCTAAAGCACCAAAAAAATGCTGCAATGAGGGATTCAGCTAGCACTGCTGAGCAACACTTGGTGTCAAACACATAAGCCCCATATAGGATGGGCTGCTGTAACAGGTAAAAGTATCTGGATTAGTAACAGAGTGGAAGCTGTGGCTTCTAGAGAGAAAAGACAGACTCAGGACAAAGAAAGGGACATGAAATAGAAAGGGAACTTCTGACCATACTTTGCCTCCACCCCTTCCATTTTTACCCCTCCCTCTCCTCCCACTCCATCCCTTGTCCTCCTGCCCTTTTGCAAAAACCCCAAAATGGCACTGGTCATATGACACAGATTGTTTGTCAACAATTTGTCTCCTCCCTTTCTGCATGAGCTAATCATACCCAGCAAGGTTTCTGGAATGATGAGTCAGTTGCACAAAGAACTGACAGATTAGATGTAGTATTTATTTTCTTCTGCTTTTTTTTTTGTAAAGCATGGCAGTGTCCCCCATCCAAACCCACAGAGGAAAGGGTCATCAAACATACTGCAGCCTCAAGCTCTGAGGATAATAATCACAAGACCTGCAGCTTCCAGTAAAAGCCTTGTAATTTTGTGCTCTTTCTTGGTACCAGGTACTGCTGGATGTTTATTCCATGACAAACTGTGTTAAAAGTTGCAACATTCATCTTAAAACATTAATTACCAAGGCATGATTGCTTCAAAAATCCACTGCCTGAGGCCAAAGGACTAAGATGTGGAAAATGTAGTTTCAGAAAGAGATGAGAACAAATGTTGAGCCTTTTAATTGCACATCAGTACAAACCACTAACAGTAAAGCAAAAACTGTTTGGATGCATTTGTTGTTCTGAATGTTGAATTCAAAACTTAGCAGGTGAGTTGCCTGGGGTTTGTTTTTTCATCCCTTGCTCTTCTTTTTGTAAAAGTTGGAGAAGCTGGTGAATTTTGGAAGGTGTGGGAAGTACATTTTTAAAAATTCAGTTAAAATTATTTACTAATAATAAGAAAAGAAGAAAAGGCTAAATGTTGCATGCAAAGTCAGGCAATAGTTGCAATAGTTGTTGGGACAGTTACTGTGCCCATTTGGAATTTCCTTTTGGGATGAAGGCTGCAGTGATTACCAACATCTCTCTCCATCTATCTCAGTTCTACTGAAATCTACCTGGAATTACCAACAGTAGAACAGTGGATTGGGCCTCTTTCATTATGTATGGCAACACAAGATTAAATGCTGCTTAAATGGCTCAACATTGCTGGACCTGGGTGTCCCAGCCTGAAGCCAACAGAACCACTGCAATTGCAACGGCATCTTCATCTCTACCCTTCTTGCCTGGCTGCTGGCAGGCTAGAGATAGCCTTGTGTGAGCAGCTTTGCAGGGCATCAGAGGGACTTCTTTTCCCACAAAGGTACAGAGTTGTTCATTTGTTGCACTTTAGTGTTCATCATGCCTGGGAGGACACAACTGATAGGAGATGTAAATCAGGCGTGGTGGGCCTGAGGCTGGTTCCTGTGCAAGCATAAGACAGACCATAAGGCAAGGTCTGGGATGGTCCTAAATTTGCATCTATGCACCAAAACCCAAAGGCCAAAGAGTCTCCAAATTGTGATGGTCATCTTTCCTCATGCTGATGTTCACAAGAAATCTCCAGTTCTGCTTCTGGGTGTGCTCAGAAGCACTTCTGATCTCATAGCACTGAATAGCTTGGTGCTTGCCTCCCTAGGATTGAGAAATGGCATGCTACTTCACTACCAGAAGGGCTTGATCCACTAGGTGTTTCAAAAACCTGCCTAACCCATAATGTTTCATCCAGAGGAGAAGAAAAGAGAGACATTATTACTGTAATAAAGTCATGGAGTTGCTGGATCATGTCCAAGGAAGGGCAGCAAATCTGGTGAAGGGTCTAGAGCCCAAGTCTTAAGAGAAGCTGCTAAGGGAACTGGGGTCATTTAGCCTGGAGAAGAGGAGGCTCAGGGGAGATCACCTCACTCACTACAACTCCCTGAAAGAAGGCTGTAGCAAGGTGGGGGTTGGTCTCTTCTCTAGGTAACGAGATGAGATGAGATGAGATGAGATGAGATGAGATGAGATGAGATGAGATGAGATGAGATGAGATGAGAGGAAATAACCTCAAGTTGCACCAGGGAAGGTTTATGTTGGATATAAGGGAAAATTTCTTCACTGAAAGAGTGATTACACATTGGAAGAGGCTGCCCAGGGAAGTAGTAGAATCACCATCCCCAGAAGAGTCACAAAAATGTGTAGAAGTGGCACTAAGGGACATAGTTTAGTGGAGGACTTGGCAGTGTTAGGTTAATCATTGAACTTAGAGGTCTTTTCCAACCTTTATGATTCTATTCTGCTCTAAGACAAGAAGATGGTGGTAATAATAGTGCTGTGTCCCATGTCCTCTCCCCATGTCCTTCTAGCTAACAGTTCTGGACTGAAAGCTTTTTCCCCATGACCTGGGAGATGTGATTTCAACATGTGCTGAGTATGTTCTCTTGCTAAGTCAGTCTACACACTTCTGCTTAATGGTGAATAAAAGACCTTTACCTCATGGCCATTTACAGCAGGCCTGTACTGCCAACTCTTGCCAACAGGACAGTTTTTGCAGGACATCTCATGACCACATTGTTAGGAGTGCTCCTTACTGAGTGGGCTGGCTGCAACCCTACTGCACAGTGCTCAGTCCACACATCCCCTCATGACCCTGTGGCTAACAGTCACTATTTTCTGTGCATGGGCTTGGTGGCTTTTCTGTTCTGTTTCAAGTATGTAGAATAGTAGCAGGTGTATGCTGCAGGGCAGGAGATCCAGCAGAGCAGTGCTGCATCAAAAACATTACAATGCAAGAAAAATTGTTGTGTGCTCTAGGAAAAGGATGGGTGAGGGCACAAATCATGCTGTTGCCTAACTTGGCATAATGCTGAAGCACGGTCCTCACTGCAGGAAAGACATTTGGTGTCTTCCACATCTATCCTCTTTGTCTGGAGGAAACCCTGGAGTGAACTACACTGTTGATGATACTTATGTTTCCCCTTAGGGATACCAACAGATTTGTTCCAGAAGAGAGCTCAGACACTGATGGGTGTCTGACATACTGACCACGGGTAGTATGAATGACCAGGAAACCAATCCCTGGAGCAAAACAAGTAGTGCACCAAGCTACTAGTACAGACACACCTTTTTTAGGCAACAGCTGTTCTATTTTGATGGAGCCCATGAAGTTCAGGAGAGGTATCTCTGCTAAGGTCACTCTACTTGGACAAAGCACCAAGCAAAACATCAAACCAAGTGGAAATACATCACTGTACAGCAGCCCTTGATGCAAGTAAGCAATAACAACATTCATTTTCTTGCTACTCCTCCCTCTCACACTTTCAAATAACCCAGCTGGGAGCTGCATTTGTAGGGTGATGCATGGAAGTGTGCAGAAGAAGAGTGGGCCTTGCACTGTCTCCTATCCTCCCCTCCTTCAACAGTGATGCATCAGCTCTGTTTTATCACAGGAATGACCAGGAGTCTGAGAGAATCTCCTGCACCTCTGCCCTCTTGTATGTCACTTATGCTTTACATAAACCCAGCTGCCACTATGGTTTCCTGACTGTCTCTAAGATGATTGTCAAGGACAGAAAATATTAATTAAATTTGAATTAATAAATTGAATACTGTGGGGATATTATGGGACTTGGAGGGCCTGCCTTATGTTGTTTTTTGCACAAAGTGTTGCCTCTTCCTCTAAGCTCTAATTAGCTGGCACTTTTGGTTTTTTTAATAGCCAGTCTCCAAATAATTGCTCAGTAGCTCATGTTTTGTTCTTCAGCAGCAGTTCTCCAGCACAGCTGCTATGAAGGGAAGCAGAACTGCAGTTTGTGGTGCAGGGAGCAGGTGATAAAGAAGCTATCAGAACTGGTGTAAACCAACAGCATAAAAAAAAGAAAAAAGGAAAAAACCCAAGAGGCCCAGTCCCTAACATTGTCTAGGAAGGAGACTACAAAAGAAACAAAGGACACAGGCAGAAATAAGAAGGAGCAGCAACACCTGAGGCTACTGGAAAGTAAAAAATTTTCTCTCTGTATGCAACTCTTGTCTGGCTGCATGTTCTGCCTTCCTGTGTAAGCACAGCACCAAGAGTCATCAACAGCAGACAAGTACCTGGGAAAAAAAGCAGGCTGTTCCAGCACAAAAATCCAATGAACAACTGGGAATATTTTCTCTTCTTATTTTCAAGCTACAAATTTCACCCTTAATGGTAAAACTTTTTAAAAATTCAAATGGATTGAATTACCTGTATTTTAAACCCAGTTACTTTTAGCCACTCAGTGTATAGCTATAAAAAACAAGGGGCCTTTCAGGACACTGGTAAACTAAAGGCACACAGTAAACACACTGTGTCCAGATATCAGGAGTTTATTCCAGCCTGCTTTCCAATTTCATGCCACTAGATGCAAAATAATAGTGCCTAAGAACGAGCACAGAGAACAGCTTTGGGAGCTTGCAGCTCATTCTGGATGCTGTTTTGTTGGAGGTTTTTTTTTGCAGAATTGATCAACACAATCAGCAGACAGCCCACAGCTTTCCCCCAAGTATCTCTTTCTGCCTGCTGCTGTTCACGACTGAATGGCTGCCAGAGAGAGAGAGTGGAGGGCAGCGGCTGGAGGACAAGGACTGGCCTGATGCCTGCCTCCCCCTTCCCATCACAGCAGCTGGCTCTGCTGTCTCCTGCTGAGGTGATATGGGGTGAAGAATAGGGAGGGGAAAAAAGGTATTTTTTTGTAATCAAGAGCAGTAATTCCAGTAAGGGAAAATGGGGATAGACTGGGCAATACAGAAAGCAGGATAGCCCCAAAACCCAGTTTGGATCCCTGTGGTTTCTGAGGTTGGAAAACCATTGGCTAAATTAAGAAAATTATCTTCCATCTCAAGAAAAGAAATGTAAAAGCTCAATCACTCTTGCAGAACAGCCTAACTGATTTGGCTCTTCAAGTGTGTTTGAAAATATTATCCACTCCCCCTTGTAGTGAAACAGTTTCGCTACCCAGGGGTGCTGAGCTGAGGGCTCTCCAGCACCAAGGTGTCTCCCTGCCTTGCACTTTGGCTGAAAGCCTTGGATTAGTATGCCAAAACCCTGTTCCAAGTCTACCTTTCACAGTCATAGAGATTCCCTCAAAACAAAGAAGATAAAGCACCACCTTCTTTTAGTATTTAGAATGATGTCACCTCACTTGCCAGCATGTGTGACAACTCAGCTGCTCACAGATACACACACAACTACTAACAGAGTAACTGGCCCGGAGCCAGGCAAAGAGAACACAGGCTTGGCTGCTGACAGCATTTAGGGAAGCTGAGACCCCGGAGCTGAGAGGCTGTGTCCGGTCGGGACCGGAGCGGGCAGTGAAAGCTGGCGGCAGCCTCGGGTTGCCGGTGCCACCTTCCGGACACACGAGCAAGCGTTGTTCACCTTCCCCTTGGGATGGAAGCAACACTATCAAGAAAGTGTAATTTCACTCACTATCTCTGCTTTTTGTTACCACCCACACATCCTACTCACCCCTTCTTAATCCATAACCACATAGCACATAACTCGGGGGAGCAGCCCCGCAGGGCAGCAGCAGCAGCACTCCCCGAGCCAGCAGTGCAGTGCATCTCGCTTTCGTGGGAAAGGGCGTACTGCAAGCTTGGAAAAATGCTCCCTCCTTTTGGCATTTCCTCTTCTCAAAGCCTCTCTGAGAAACAGCCAAGCATGGGAGAAGTAGAGATGACAGTGGAACTTGTCTTAAGAGGTATCTATGCATTTTAGGTCAGAGAGGAAGAGCAGGGGCATGCAGGGGCATCCTGGTTAACACTAGTGGCAGCATCTCAGGGGCTCATGGAGTATTAATTTCAGTAAGGACTAGCCTGTGGAGAGGGGTCTGACTAGTCTTGCTGTCTGATTAGCTTTAATGGCTATGTGTGAATGCAGACATCTTTAAGTCTTGCCATTTATGTCAATGGCAGCCATGTTCTCAAAGGGAATTGCTTCCAAACCACAAACTGTTGAGTGTGGTTACACCACAGGCATTGCTGAGAGCAAGGCTAAGGTTAGAGAGGCCACCTCATCCTGAAAGAATTCAAAATTACATCTCCTGCGGACAGCAGCTGCAGTTCTACCTATGTCTTCTAGCTGCAGAGTGCGAACTGTCTTCCAAGCAATGAACACAAAATGAACACAAAACTTACACACAATACAGCCTCAAAAACCAGCTTGCAGAATAAGCTTAGGAACAACTTTTAGTCCAGAGAATGTGTCCACAGGATGGTTTAAAAAGCACAATAGGGAGCAACAGATCAGAAAAAGCTGTGAGACTGAGAAGAAATGTCTCACTGGGTAAAAGGCAAAAAAGGAGCCAAAAGGAAGACCTGTGGGGACACTGCAGGCAATAGAGGCAATGGGTGGTAAGAAGTGCACAGGTAATGAAATGTGGTGCTGAAGGGAAATTAAATGATTTAAGGATTATATGACGCTGCTGAACTTCTATACTGCAAATGATACTTGTTTCCCTTTTGGAAGTGGGGCACACCAGTGACATGGAGTCAAGCTCAAGGACCCATATGGCAAACATACAGCAATGGTAGGGCAATGTATTTATTTCAGAAACATAAGGTACTTGAAATTTATTTTTATTACATTTATTTTAAATCTGTCAAGCCTTCCTTTTACATACATATAGCTTTATGATAAATACCAACTGTGTGGTGATTTAAAGCCACACTACAGCTCTGATACTACCATGCTACTATTATGCAACCCACTTTCAGATGCTGACTTAGCTAGGCTGCCAGGTTTTATAATTGCATTCCACTTGAGTTCTATTACTGTGTAGCTGGTCCAAATATATGTACTGTTACTATCTGTGGCTTCAGTGGATTTCTTTTAATGTAGATTTATTACAAACAGCAATAGGCTATCTTCCACAATGGTGTAATCAGAATAACTGATAACAGCAGTTTATGTCAAAGCACCTAATTACTACTGCTGTCAAGTCTCAGTTTCCATAGCTCTCTGGCAAGGATATGGACAACTCCTGTTTGAAATAAGTTTCAGCAGGATCTGGAATTCTGAGCCCTGCAGAAAGGGATTCATAGATGTGCTTCTCTCCAGCACTGGTACTGGACAGTGTTTTATACTTTATAACAAAGGGGGTCAGTGAATTACTTTTACTTTATTTGGCTACTACACTGAGGAAATAGCAAGCTCTCTATTTATAAACATTATAATTCCCAGTCTGTATTGATTTTAAAAGCATCTTCAGCATGCAAGCAGCTGTTTAATGCATTTTGACCCCAAAGCAGAGCATTTGCGTTAGTATTCCCACTAGACCGTTTTTGCTTTCATGTCCATGCATTAAGGCCCTATTTAAAATCTGTCCATGTTCCTAATCTCTCTGGGGAGCTTTCCCTGAATATTCAATGCTAGTCCACAGTCTGTGACAAAAGAGGGAGGAAAAAAAAAAAAAAAAAGAGGCAGAGAACAGTGTTTATGCATAAAGTTCAACAGCCTTTTCATATAAAAAACATACACACACAAAAAGCACCTCAACTACAGAGCCTGGCATTTTCACCGCAAAGGTCTGACAGCATGTGCAGTTTTTCAAGTTAAGTAACTTACAATAACGGTGTAAGGCATCTGAGCTCCAGATGCACTCATTCAGGCAGCCAGGGCCATAAATAAAACAGAAAAGAATGCTCTGATTCCTGCATGGGGTGTACAGAGATGTGTTGAAGGTCTCGCAGATGGGTTTTGCTGTCTCAGCTTTTACCTGTGTAACAAAGTAAACACATAAAGCTGCTTACTGGCTCCTTCGATTCAAAACCTTTGCGTTTGCTCCCATATGCTTCCAGGAAGATATGGCTAATTTAAACAATGAGCAAAACCCTACCCCCCCCAGGGTACCTGATGGCAAAACTCCCACTGACTCTAGCAGGCTCTGAGTGTTGCTCAATGTAAATGCAATTGGCTAAACTTGACTACAGCGTAACCTATATTGTAACCAAATTTGTATTCTTTCATCCATAAATGTGCCACCCTAACGCTGCCCCTGGTGCTGCTGTTGCCCCATGGTTCTCACAGAAGAGCAAAACTGGTGACACGGCTGCTGCCACCAAAACTGGGCTTGCTGCAGCCTTAGCCCATGCTAACAAGCAACTCTCCTCCATGTAGGGGTGAGAAATCCTCTCTTGAATTATGACAACATAACAAAACATTCTGTCATACCATTAACTTTATTTTGCTCAATCTATGTGCTGTTCTAACATAGTCCTCACAATGCAGGAAACTGGAATCCTGCATTTGGAAGGCAGCATATCAGCAGAAAATTTCTGATTTTCAAAGAAGTTCCCCAGTAAAGAAATAAGTTTTTTCCCCTCACACAAGGACTTTTTGACCATCCTCATCGTCCAGTCTAGCTTTCAGAAACATAAGAGTATTCTTTTTGAAGACAGTCAGCTGTTTGGGCAGATGGCATGAAAATTTTACAGTCCATTTAATCCTTGATGCCTACAGTTAATACTAAGTGTTAATAATGGGATACATACACATGGATACATATACAAACACATATGCATTTATAGACATGCTAAGAAAAGAAAAAAATTAAACTGGTGAAGGCAGATTCCCGAGCTCAACACATACTAGAGCTACCTTCCCAAAACTGTACATTTGGCTGACTTCAGGAAAAACTATGCACTGTTAACAACTAAGCAATGCTTCCTAGTTTAGTGTATCTGGAAAATCAATTATTCTGTCTCTCTTAAGTCTTACCAAAATACATCTGCTTACTTGATCATTGTTTGCCACATTTGACTCTGATCTGCAAGTCTCTGATCCTCTTGCCAGGAATACACAAAGCAATTTAAAGGTATGTTTGACCCATTCCATTTCATAACCAGGGAATACTTTCTCCCTCTCAAGATTCTAAATTTAAAATTGAAATTCCTAGCACTGAGGATGGGGAGATGACAGGGAGAGGGACACCCATCCTGGGACTTCCTAAAACAAAAGCCGACATCAGTAAGGAAGCAACAGGGAGAACTTTAGGGACCGGAGGTAGAACAGGCAGCAAGGGAGTTGCCAAACTAATGCATGGCTTGCCCATGGTTGGGTATGTCCTTCCAAAGCCTGCCTTAAGAAGCAACATTTGACTTAAGCATCTCTTGCAATCTGGGCTCAAGACATCTTTCTCAGTACCTTGGCTCAGTCCCTCCCCACAGGCTCAATCCTTGCCTGCTCTCAGGAGCACCCCCCCATAATGCACCCCAGCTTCCAGTCAAAGCACTGCCTTGTAATATGGCTTAGGAAAAGAAAAGGAGGAATAAGAGGATAAATGTTATTTGAGGACCAATAACTCAGACTAACTAAAGAATGCACTTGAAACAGGTTTGTTTTGCCAATGGCAATGCTGGTTTGCTTTCCCCCTTTTCAGATTGGGTCACCCCAATTCTTTTTCTCCATTTAATGATGACGTAACTAAGTGCACAGGAAGAAGCTGTCTCACTTGTCATAAAATCACAGAATGCAGTAATCATAGGAGGCTACTGTTCAAGACAAAGCCATGAACTCCACTTTTAAGAATGTGCTGGACTGTAATTCTGAAGAATGTATTTATTAGCAAACTCCTGGTTTTATAAGCTGCAAATCAAGACATAGATTCCTTCAGCACTTGACTGGCTTTATGAATCATGAGCCCTGCAGTGCATTGCCATGAGACTTTGCTTTAGAAATAGAACTGTTTGTTCAACAGCAGAATGCCTCCTCTTTTTATGACTGCTGCTTGGTCTCAAACCAGAGAGAAACAGCTCTGGAATTACACATGCACTCAATGTCCTCTTACTAGTTACCAGATTCAGTATAAAAGCATCATGATGAGTTTCTGACATCTGCTTAACTAAGCAGCATTTTCAACATTTGGCTACTTGCAAAATTAGTCAGCTAAGTAAAACAGGTCTACTGCAGAGTCAGTTGTGATGGTTTAATTTTTAATTATTTTTTTTTTGGAGGGGGGAGGGTGTTAGATTTCCCAGATATCCCTTATTTCAAATCAGGGAAAAAACAATGGCCAGCTCTGTACAAAAACACAGGTCAGTAGATTTCAATGGTCCAAGGTTAAAATTGGCCTCCAGCTAGCTGCACAGATTTATCCCACGGGTATTAAACAGGAAACTTCTAAACTTTAAAAATAGTTACAATTCTGTGACTTACTCTTGTAAAAGGATTTTCATCATGTATGTGAAGACTGGAAGTTTTCCTCCTTTGAAATGTTTGTGTTTGACACTTCCTCTGCAGCACAGCAAGCCTGTGTTTTCCTCTCTTGTACCGGTTGTGGGTTGAATTTTGTTTTGCTATTTTGTCCTTTTTTCATTCACAAATCAAGCTGTCAGCAGCATGGGAAGTAAATCAGTAACTAGAACAAGTAAGAACTCTGTTCTGAGACTGCATCACTGCCCCCAGTAAAGTCACCCTTGGAAACAAGAGCACTTGAGAATATTTTAGCATGCAGTGAAAGGCTTTTCGCTACAGTTTATTTAGCTGAACAGAAAAAAACATAATTAAAATAAAAAACTCCAGAGATGCTAACAGTTTGTGGTCTCTGCTGAGCTTCCTACTAGTGCAGGCCACAACCTTTAAAGAGCCCTGTGTTTGAATATCCACTTTAGTGGGGACAATGCTTTTGGGCTTGGAGCTAAACCTAGTTTTCTTGGACTGATATGAAAGCTAAGCAATAATATATGCTCCTCTCCCACTACCACAACTATTTCCAAAGCTAAAGGAGTCCAGCCTAATACCAAAGGGCCATGCTGAGTATGGCTGGTTGCTGGTTGCATAAGCCTGCAACTTCTTCCTCTGCTCCTTAGTCGCTGCCTTGTACCATGGCTAGTAGCTGTACTTTCCACATGTCCAGCCTCCATCCACAGTAGATTCATCCCATCTGTCCCCAGATGCCACATATAGTCACTTCCCAGGTGGCCCAGTTTAACCAACCTCAATCTCCTGCTGGGCCCTGGAGCCTATCTCAACCATCAGATGCACTGTGCTCAACCAGCCCAGCTATGTAATTAGCAGTGCAGCTGCACAGCCACCAACCTGCCAGTACACATGTGGCAGACCATTTCTTGGCAACTATTAATCATATATTGCATAAGAAACAGTCCCTTAATGCAGGCTAGTCTTTCCACTCCCAAACCATGTAAAGGACATAAAAGCTTTTGGCCATGCAGAAAACTGAACAAAATGAGTGGTAATTAACTCTCATGACTACAAAGGCTAACAACTTCGGCATCTGCAAAAGGGATCAGAAGCAGCTGAGCTGAGAACTGTAGCAAAGCAAGTATTTGCCTGGAAGCAAACACTGCCAGAGTGCTTGTTTTAGAATGAATAGTCATGTTAGTTAACTGGAGCTAACTATTGAACAAATAGCTCACGTTACAGCATACCGAGGTCCACTAGATGCACACTTTGATCTACTGACTGACAGATCTAGTGCTGTGGGGTTTTTTTCCAGAAAGTGAAAAAAATCATAATATATCCTTCATAGGTGGTTCTGGGTTTAGGTACAGTTTTTTCACAGATTAATAGCAACAAAACTTGTATGAAAAAGGAAATGGACTTACTCCTAGCAGCATGAGATATTTACATCCATTATGATCATGTGGTTTGCAAAGAACAAAAGCACAACCAAATTAAAAGGTTTTCTGTAAATTGACACATGTGACTGTTAACCCCTTACTTCTATCCCTGTCAGAACAGGCAAGCTTTGGTGCCTTTGTTGTTTCTGACCTTTTAACACAACTGCAGCCTCCCAGCATCAGGATTTGGCCTCCTGTTCAGCAGCATACTATGTTGCCTGCCACACCCTATATGCCACTTACTTAAAATGCCAGTATGGACAATGAATATTACTCCCACGATTTTCAAGTAGAGGAAGAGAGCTGTTTTTTGGTGAGTGTTTTTTAAGGCACACAAAATTCATCCTGAAGATTACAAGTAAAATGTGTTCTGATTATCACCATGCAAGTGAAAACATCTCATCTGGAAACATACATGAAGTGATGAGTACAAGTTTCTTTTTTACACAAGCTGCTTTACACTGGTCAAAAACTTGAGGGATTTGACGGGGTTTAAAGATTCACTTGTCAGCTGCTATGTCCTTTAATAAGCTTCTTAACAGCTACACTGACAGAAGCAGCATGTCCCCAATTCAACAAAGCAGGCTGTCTCTGTCCAGGTTTCGCTGCAACTCTGGAGGCCTGGAAAAAGTGTTAAATGCAGTAAGTCTTCTGCCCTCTTTAGGTAAAAATCTGCTTAACAGGTTTTCTTCAGCACTATCTTTTACAGAATAGACAATAAAAGTATCAACTGAATTTCCAGGAGCCACTTTGTGTGGCAGTTCATGCTCTACTGAGGAGAAATTCACATATGAAAAACCCAAGCTGTGCTCTGCTGTGTCCTGTCCTCATACCTCCTGTCTCAGTTCTGGTCCATAGCTAGCTTCTTCCTCATGGCTTATTCAGCTCGGTAAGGATGGCCTTGCTTGAAAAGCACTTGACAGCAGCCAGGGGTTCTCTGCCACAGGCAACACAGCCGCTGACTGTCCAGCCCAGCCAAGCCAGCTTAATTCCTGTTTTGTACTCTCACCTGTAACACAGAGATGAAAAAAATTCTTCCCCTTTTCCAGCTGAGTATTTTTCTACTTTTTAAATGGCACATTCCTTAGGACAGAAGGTTGACCACATAAGTATCCCAAACCAAGCAAAATAGCCCTTTGCTTTAATTCTTTGGCATCTCTGGATACGAATCACCCTCTAAGATGTTAAACAGCTTGTATTTAGCAACATTTTTAAACTTCAAACTGACTGTAAAGCAGACCAGTCAGATTCTCACTTCAGGGCCTTAGGTTTATCTGGTTTCCATCCTCCTGTCTCTCTATGCTGTGGGCAATCACGTGCAAGTTCCCTTCTGTTCTCTTACACTTGTTTTCTGCCATCTTACTCTGCTGGAGCCATGCAAGTAAAGAACTGCAGTAACAATACTGTATGCTTGGCTTTGACAAGACATAGCTATTTTTACTGGATTACTTTTCTGGCACAGCACTTAAAGCACCAAATGATTTGACACCTTTAATTTCATACCTGGAATAACACAAGGTATTCATACTTCTTTTGTAATGTAAGACAAAAGCAAACACTACTTATGTTCTCATTCCAGTCCTGCTGTCTGGCCTAAGGAAAAACAAGCACTGTTACACTACAGAATATGTGGAAAAGTAAAAGCTATGGAAAAGAAATTGTTAAATAGCTAACCTATTCCCCTGCTAGCACTAAACTGGTCCCTGCAGCATGTTTCAGAGTGTTTTGTCCAGTCTGGTTTTACAAGTTTCACATTACTTTCATTTATATCTTTCATACAGCACTGAGTTCAATGCGGTTTGGTGCTGCTTATTTAGCTTGTCTTTCAACTAGAAGACTCGGTGCTAGACCAGCTGTTCATATAGAGTCACCTCCAAAACTATTGAAAAAAACCCCTGAATTCCTACCACTGACTTCAACAGGCTTTGGATCAGGCTCATGAAAAGACAGCGAATACATTTCATGTAAGACTAAGCAGGTTACAGTCAGCGAGGTATAAAGAGGATTAGCTGCGTACAATCCAAAGGCATATTACTCTGTGTGCTTCTGAAACAATGGGCTAACACACTTTTGCTTTTACAGAGAGATGGGGCCTGATATGTGTCTACTGGACACTAAGTGGTCACTATGACAGGAATTAATATGATCTGGAATCTGCCCAGTTAGCCTCATTACAACTGGGATTTTCCTAAACTGGAGGTTTCTAAAAATGCAAAATCAAACAAGCAAACACTTTCTGCTTTCCAGCTGAAGTTTAGGTCTTTAGACTGGAGACCCTATGGAATGAGTATCAAGACTAACACAATGGGCTTTGCTTCTTTCCTCTGTCAGGGAACGATGGACCCTCTTTCCTCTTCAGAACCTAAACCGGGTCATATTTGGTTTACAACACATACACTTAGACCTTCACTTTCTGTCACCAAAACAGATGGGCAGCCTCAAACCACTAATCTATGCATATTTTACAGAGCACTAATACTTCAGCAAGCACCCATTATGTATGCTTTGAATGCACGACTTCTGAAAGCTAGAACATCTCTTATCAGGAATTATATTATTAGTGGGGGATTCATTCTGAACGATACAAACAACCAAAGACAGAGGTGCACAGTTCTTTTTCCCACCTTTTCAAAGTTCACAGCAAACCTTCTCAGACTTAGTGATGTTCACAGCTGCTGAGAATACTTTAATCAACCAGGCTCTTTTTTTACACTCCCTCTGTTCCCTACAGACAGGAAACTTCATGGTAGTGCTTTGCTGTACAATGTGTAGAGTTATAACCTATGCTAAAAGTATGCCATTAAGGAATGAATACTGGGTGTCTGTGTCAAGCAGATGAAAATGTTCTTTTGATCTTCTACGTTCCAGCACTGTGGCAGATGGATGTCTAAATTGCTTTATTAATGCACCAAAGTCTCAAACAATACAGAAGGAATCTGAATTTCATTGTGTGTGGATTTTCTGCTCTTCCAGTAGCTGGATGTTATGCAGTAGGGAAAAACTGATGATTTGTTCCTTATTTATTCATTTTCCAGGGGGTTGGGAAGAATATAACATTTGTATAACACTCCCTGAGTCAGCCAACTGAAGCTTCTCAGATTTCTGTTTAATTTCAAAGTGGTTTCCACACAATATGGGAGCTGTATTTACCTTTAAGTACAATTTCAAAACTAGTCCAAGGGAGCAAGTCAAGTGATTCAAAGTGGGGTTTTTCGAAGGGTATCTTAGAATCAGAATAAGTATGTTTAGAAAGCATAGACATTTTTGAACATAATGATAACAATGCTTTTAGCTTCCAACATACGAAGAGCCAGGGAAAAACAAATAACCCAACTGTTTTGAGGCCACAGAAACATATTAAAGAAAGTTCATATATAAATGCCTGTAAGGCCATGATGTGGAAAATCCTTGACAGCCCTCTCTTCCAATAATATGGTTTGTCACAGGTACAGGCTGAGCCGACCACCAACCCACTGCAGATGCTCCTTATTACCCCCTTTCCCCCACAGCCGGAAGAGATAGGGGACAATAAAGGCAGAGAGGCTTCTGGATTGGAAAATAAAATTAAACCTACTTTAATAATAATAACAATGTTAAATGAAACATATATAAATGTATATATAGGACCCAAATACCGAACCCAAACCCCCCTTTTTATGATAACTACATCACCACAGTAGCTGCAGCAAATTGTCCTGTTCCAGGGCCTCCCGGTACCAGCTCCCACCCGAGCACACCTTCCCCAGGCAGCCACGCTCTCAGCTCCCAGCTCCCAGCCCGAGTCCAAGCAGCTCCCCGCGTTCCGCTGCTAGCTCCCAGTAGCAGACTAAGTCCCAGCCGCAGACCCAGAGTCCCAAAACCTCCCGGAGTTCCGTTTCCCCCTGGGGGCAGGGTCCTTCCCGAAATGCCCAAACTTAAGATTCAGGAATTTCAGCTCTTAAAGGGGAAGTTTAGCAAAGGGGGCTGATACTGACTATGATGTGTATGGGATGGAATACTTTTTAGAAAATAAAATCACTGAACAGAATTAATTCTGTTCTAACCCAAACCAGGACATTCTAACCCAAACCAGGACATGGTTCTTATGTTGTGGTGTTACAAAAACTGTGAATTCACCCGATTTTCCCTAGATTGGATGACAGAGCTATAAATGACAAGTAGGAGAGAAAAAGAGGCAAAGTAGAACCTCTGTTCTGTAAAAGAAAGAAATCAACTGTTGCTTCACAGTCAACTTCACCATTGCAGGTCTCCCTATCCCTTCACCAACCTCCCGGCTGCACCAGCAGTGGCTCAAGCACTCCTCTGATCCTTTACCTTGTATCTGTCATTTAGTCAGCTGATTTGCCTCACTATTCCAGAGAAAGCTATCCACCTTTCTGCTGTTTTTCTTCCAGGCTATTGGAGGGATCCAACACATGTCAGAACCAGTGCAAAGTAAGCAGCAGGATGACCAAGAGCAAGGAGAGCTGGCAAGACAAAGGTGTAGGGACTGCCACCCCTCTCTTCTGCCAGTAGCAAACTGCAAAACTTGTCTCCAGGTGTCTCATGGAAACATTGTCTTAGGGCAATGAGTTATCATTAAAAGGGAAGGGGGAATCGAGGGGAAAAGTGGAATGAGAAGAGAAAACTGAGAGGGAATCCTACCAATGCTTATCAATATCTAAAGGGCGGGTGCGAAGAGAATGCAGACAGTCTCTTTTCAAGTGGTGCCCAGTGGTATGACAAGGGGCAATGGGCACAAACTAGAACACAAGAAGTTCAGCCTAAACATAAGGAAAAACTTCTTTCCTTTGAGGATGACAGAGCATTGGACAAGGCTGCCCAGAGAGGTTGTGGAGTCCCCTTCTCTGGAGACTTTCAAAACCCACCTGGATGCCCATCTTGTACAACTTGATTTGTGCAAACCTAGCTTTTAGCAGGGGAGTTGGACTAGATGATCCCCAGAGGTCACTTCCAGCCCCCATCATTCTGTGATTAGGTGAAGTATGGGTCCTGATCTTTGTTGCTTTGGAGGAGTGTGAATATAAGGATGCAAACTAAAAGAAGAGGAATCCCATATGTCTGCAGAGGGTTTAATGGATAGGAAAAAATACATGCATATGCAGCAGCTGCAGCACACTCAGGAGCCAGGGGATGTATAGTCTATATGCAAATAACTGCACAGTTCTGCTGTGAAAGCATGGGGCTGACTGCACAGTCTTAGTAGCTGTATGCTATGTCTACATCAAGTCTGCTATTTCTGAAATTTTGCATCTAGTATGCATGCATGGACAGCACACACACAGACCTGCTCCTGCTAGGCTGCTTCACATTCTGCAACTGCAGTTCATGCTCACAAGTGCTAATGTCCAGAGTTTCCTGACTTGCAGCAACGCCTGCTCCCTACAGCTACCAGACATCTGGAAAGCTCAGATAAATGCATGACATCCTCAAAATCTGACTAAATGTGATTTCCAGATGGAAAGAGTAAATGTGTCTGGGAAAAGGAAGCCTGCAATGTCCAGAAAGTCCTTTGCTATCAGTAGAAAAGCGAACAGGACAACAGAAGTTTAGGAATGCCTGTTCTGATGAACTGAAGGCAGGGCTGGAGTTCAAGTCTCAGCTTAGAATCATAGAATCACAGAATCATTACGGTTGGAAAGGACCCTCAAGATCATCGAGTCCAACCGATAGCTCTACACTACTCTTGTCCCTAAATCATCCCCTGAAGCACCATAAAGAAAGAAAGAAAGCTTCTTCACCTTTCTTTTCTAATGACTCCATTTATCATAACTCCCTTTTACAAGAAATTTGAGAGGACATGCTTTCACATTATGGAAACATGAGAGGTGTCTTGCAGTTCACCTTCACAAATATTACTGTTCCTGTGGCCATTACAAAAGCTGCACAAGGTACTTACTTCAGGTCTAGACTCCTGTGAAGAAAATAACTGTAATTGAATAAAAGGCTATGCACCAGTGTGAGAATCTACCCTTCTCTCTCCTTTATATGGTGTTGGCTTATTCAATTAATTTCTTACATACCTCACAGAGATGCAATACTTAATTAATATTTGTTAAGTAAACGCTTTGAAATTCTGAAGGAAGACATCATACTAGTGTGCATTATGACAGTGTAAAAATGATGCCAATGGTGTTGCTCAAGCAGAATGCTGGAAGGATATCTATTCAGTGTCTCTTTTCAAAAGGGGAACAGAGATGAAGAAGGTTTATTCTAAAGTTCAGTTATCCTAAAGGAAAAGGGAGAAAGGGAGACAAGAGGCACTAAAACAGTTTTCAGAGGAATTTACTGTGCTGTGTGCATTAAACTCTGCAAAGTCAGAGAGTGAGCACCTACAGCAAAATACTGGCTCCAGCCAAGTACATGGAAAAGGTTTCACCAACTTCAGTGAGATGAAGGCTGTTAGTTTTCATCATAATTTCCAAGAGATGCATCCAGCATCCCACACACAGGTTTGAGACTTTGCACGGTTGATTGTTTACAGTTTATATTCAGGAAATAATCTCATCAAGTTAGGGCATGCTCACCATGTAAAAGAAACTGCTCAGCTTCCAATCATCTTTCTACTACATCCCACATTTGGAGTAAATCTTTCCATTCTGTTAATTAATTTGGACCTGACCCACCTATTTAAGTTGGTGGCAAAGCTCCAATTAAATGGAAGCAGTGTGGAGATCCCTGTAGATTTTGTAACAGAGATGGGAAGAAACCATCTTGTGTTCAACAGGGGTAATAACTCATATGCACCCCTGGAGTTCATTTACTCAGAAGCCTTTGGAATTTATAAGTAATTCCTGAGTGGAAAAAAAGGGAAGTAACAGAAAATCATACTACTTTTTTTTTCAAAATTAGTCCTTCATACCTTGCAGAATAGATTAGAAGAAACATGCTCCTCACCACTTCTGATACCTATTATCTGCTACTCTATATGGCATTTCTCCTTCAAGCCTCCCAGGTGCAAAGCTTCACTGTACCTGGGATTTTCCAGTATTAAGAGAAGTCATTTTACAGCAGGAGTCTACAGCTGCTTTAGGTAGGAAACTAACTGAATATGTGCTAGGATGCAAATTTGGACTACTTTTTTTTTTAAAGGATTGCAGCCTGTTATTTGGTGCATATGGGGCTCTTAGTAAGCTATTACTTGTGTCTTTCCAAGTGGTGTTTGGTGGCTTCCACTGAGTATATCTTAGTGTACTCAGATACACTGGGAATCTCAGAGGAATCTTTATTGTAAACCATCTTTTATGGTAGGCTTTCCAACTATGCTACATGTAAAAAAGCTGAACTAAAGCAAACCAGCAATTCCAAAGCATCTTTGTGTCTATGCAACTGCCTAGACCCAATGTAATAATAAAATTACACAAAGCAACTTTCCCTCTTCACTTTCCCTAGTATGCTGTCTCTTTCTAACTGCACTGCAGGCTCTGGAGCATGTAGGCTTTTCGTTTTCTTTCTCTGCACTTGTACAGCTGTGTCCACAAATGTACACATCCAGTAAAATCCAAGGAAATGTCCTGGATGCCAGGATTAAGCTTTGATAGCTGCTGCTCTAATAACTCACATGCAGTTCTCTGCTCTTTATTTAACAGAGGATTTTCATAAACTTCTCACAGCAGCTTGTGCTTTAGCTCTAAGTGCTGACAGTTGCTTTCTAGTCCTACTGGAATAAGCACCATCATTCTTCCATCTAAACTCAAGTAGTCAAAATGGGCTAGTGTATGACCTACATACATCATGTTGCAGTTGTCTAGATCCCAAGGAGAGACGATGCTCGAGGGCCAAGGCAAAAATGCAAGCCTAAAGCTTTATTGACTAAAAATTAAACACTTCACACTTGATATCATGTGAAAACAATGCCATGTCTCTTGCTCAGATAGGCCATGTCTCCTTCCTCTCAATAACAGAGGAATTAATAACATACTTACTGGACAACCAGTCCCATTAAATGTGGCAAATGTTTCTTTAGAGCCCAACTTTATTCTGGTTGGAGATAATGGCAGGCAGGCAGCACAGAAGAAAAAGGATTGTCTACAGCTCAGCATGGCTGCTTACAGGGAAGACCACTGAAAAGGTGCTTACTATATGTTTTGGAGAGGTCTAATTTTGTGGAGAGGCCAGAAGAAAATGATACAGGACATCTGAGTATGAAAGGCTGTATGTAAGTCAAAGACCTTAACTTAGCAATGTCTGCATTAAGCTGAAGAGACCAGAAGGACTTTTTAATGCAATAGTGTTCCTCAATTTAAGACTGAAGAAAAAAACACATTGTTGCTTGTTCTCCTCACTGTGTGTCCATATACATTATCCTTGACCTCTTACCTGGCTAGCTCTAGCTTTCTTCTACTGGCTTAAACTTCTTTCCCCAGTAGGCTGAAGAGCAGCCCAGCAGCTATCTCTGAAAGCCTACACCTATATGGAAAGCACCTGAATTGCCTCTAAGCATATCTAATCAAGCCTAATCATGCTTACCATATTTAAGGAGTAGGTTCTTGCAGTTCTCTAATCACCTACCTTGCATTTCTGTGCCTGTTTTTTTTTATGCTAACACTACTTCAGTGGTTCTCTTATGCCATGAAGAGGATACAAATCCCTGCTTTACTGTTTCTTTCTGGCTCTGGCAGGATTGGTATTCCTTCTTCTGACAATCTCCCAAAAGTAAACTCTTATCAGGCTGTCTAGTCACCCTGTGTCTACAAATATCTCTGCATTCTTCTTATTTTCTTCTACCTCCCAAGTACCCTACATACATAGACCAGCCTCAGGTGAATGATTCTTCATGTTACATTAAAATCAATGTTGTTCACCTGACGGTGCCTTTTCAAGGACCCCAGACCCTGTGTTTACATCTTCCATTTGTGGTGTCTATCAATGCCACATAAACAGTTGTAGAGACTCCTGGAGAATGCTAAAAGACTGGAAGGCACTGGTCTGAGGTCTTTGAGATAGTGGTAGATCCCCTTCCTAGGGGAGTTCAATACATCCATTTCTAATTATTTTAATGCTAGACTGATGCTTCTTATAATTACTGCTGGCTAGATCTACATCAGGAATAAGTACACATCTGCAAATCAAAATACCTGATGCTAAGGGCTGTGTTTCCACTATGTGCATGTTGTGTGTGTGGTTTGTTTAGACTAGCTCTTGCTTTCTCTTGTGGACTTTCCCACCCATTAGTTGTGGGGGGTGTTAGGCATTCTCCCATGGTGCAGCTGCTGGTGGTCCATCTGCAAACTTCAAGTTCAAGTCAAAGTGCAGTAAATGGACACAGTCTGCTTCAAAAGCACACTCTTGGCTTTAACTCATTTAATATCATCAAAGAAAGAATCTACACTAGTGCTGGAGCATAGATCAACACCTGCCAGACAGACTGGGAGATTACTGCTGCCATTAATGAATTTAATCTGCATCTGGAGAAAGCACACAGGGATGTGGAAGATTTCTATCTCTTTGTTAGTTAATTGGAGAAGCTTACAAAGCTGTTCTTCAAAGCAGATACAGCTACAGATATGGAAAAGGAAAACATTCCCTGTTCATGTGCCTCTAGTTTGATCTATGAGAGGTAGAATCCATTTTTAGGTAATGGATAATTGGTCTTACTATGTTTAGTGTAGTGATCAGATTAATAGCTGGAATGGCTTTTTATTTGGTGCAGGAAGGGGTGAGAAAGGCAAAGTAAAACCCTCCAAATTATCTGCTGTGTACTGAGGATATGCAAAGTACTCAGAGACAGCTCTGGAAATAGGGACTATGTATTTTAGCTGCTGGTATGCTGTGAAATCACTTAATGAAAATATGTACATACCAAGAAAAGCAGATTTCTCTGCCCAGAGGGAAGGGGGGGAGGGTGTATGTGTTTTAAATACAACAGTTATTACTGCTGTGCAGCTGTTAAACAAAAGATCACCACCCCACCAGATGAAAGTATTCTACCACTTAACTAAAGACACTAATATTAGAAAGCAAACCTATAACGTGCTTAAAAGCAAACATCACTAAGTAGCTGGTGATGCTTTTCAGGTTGCTCACAACAGGGAAAAGTCTAAGAAGCAATGCTAAACTGACAGCTGGAATTGTGTTAGTAGAATTCCAAGTTTTCTTGTGTATCAGGCTACTTTTCTGAAGTACAGTCTCAAATAGTTTCTATTCCTTTTGATATGCTGAGTAGAAAAAAGTAAGACTGCATCTTCAAGAAATCAGCTCCCACACTACCTTTACAGTCATGTAACTGCTGCTCCAGAAACTGAGAAACAATACAGCCTGTTTCTGTAACCTCCTCAGCTATGCAAAATCTCAGCTCAAAACCATAGACTGAGTCACTAACAGCACTACAGAAAACTCTAGTTATAAAGTTCCTTTTTTCTCTTCTCTCCTCCTCACTTGACTACATAAGCATTTGAAGATCAAGTGATCATGTACACCAGTTGTTGACTTCTGTTTCTGTGCACTTGTACAGTTGGGAGCTGAACAAGCAGTGAGGTGTCTGCAGAAAAGCAGGCTAGAGCTGATGCAGCTTTCAGATCTGTACCTAGAGCTCCCTCCCAATTCTCAGAAGAGCAACAAGCTGGGCTGCCACCAAATAACTCCTGCAGTTGCTCCAAGAGCTCTGCTGCAGACTAAATAAAGCAGTACAGACAAGTAAGAGAAACTGCTGTGCAATAACCATGTTCATATGGAGCTACACTGCTTAAGAGGTTAAGTTGCCTTCACCTGTCCTGGCTAAACTGTGGCAGGTATAAAAGGTTAAGTGCCCTAACAGCTACCTTGTTAGGGAGGGTGTGTGGGAGTCTGTCTCTTTGTATGAGTTCCAATGCTTAAGGTGCCTTAAGTGCAATGAAAACAACCCCCAGCATCAGTTCTTCTTCCTGCTCAATTTTATGTTGTGGTCACAGCTGCAAAGGTAAGGATATTATTTTGCTCTTCTGGCACTGAGTCAAAACCCTGAAGTTTGTATTAGAAAAGTGTCCTGGAAAGTACTTAATTAACAGATATGCAAAGCCTCTGACTTCTAGGGAATAAACAGCTTTGAAGTAAAATACATGCAGCAATAATCCATGCACACTTCATTAATTTCAATTGCAAAAGTAAAGTACTACTTAGAAAAAGCTGTAAGATAGGAATGAAGGGTTTGGGGTTTTTTTTCCCCCCTTTTACTCCAAAAAGCTCCTTATCTCCATTCTCCATGTTTTTTTCATTCAATTACAGCATTTGAAATTAAAGCTCATTGGGCAAAAAAATTGTTTGACTAACCTTTTCACTCCCCTCTTGCTGAGAACTTTTCTTTCTTAAGGGAACAAATACAACTTCACAATTGCTACACTGCTTGTTTAAGAGAACTTTTTTTTCACTTGGTGTTTAATGGAATTTGGATAGTTCAGCACCTTAAATTATCATGTTGAGACAGTGAGGGCAACAGTTTCTCTCAAGTCTTAACTAAGACAAGATCTCCAGGCATTAAACTTCCAGAAAGGCAATATTTTATCTGTTGACATGCAGGCATCTTTCTCTACCACACCCCCTGCCAAGTTTGAGAACCCTTAACACAGCATACTGCACAATATGAGACATCAGTTTACTGCTCAAAGTTTAGCCTCAAAGCAAACAGTAAATGCAGTTCAATGTAGCATTTAAGTACAGCTGTGAGCTGCTGGAAGCGGTGCTTATGTCCCTTTTCCCTCCTTATTGCTGCCTTGTGCAGCTGCAGCGTATGCCGTGTCCAGAAAGCTGCAATACACTGGAAAACCAACTTTCAAACACCCATCCCTGAACTTGACACCAGAGGTACAGCAGGATGTGCAGCTGGACAGTGAAATAGGGCCATCTTGCTGTCACAGCCTGCTATTACTCCAGCCTGTGAGGCTGGCCCAAGTGGGGGAGGCTTGCTTTTTTCTTTTTCTTTTAATAAATGTCAACTTCATTTACCAAATACTAGCCTCAAAAGCAGCAATGCAGCCCATTCTTATACCTCATGCTACATGCTCCCTTCTTGCATTTTTACATGTTCATGTGAATCAGCACAAAGTAATTGACTTCAATCAAAACCAATCAGACTGGGAGGTAGGAGGAACTAACCTCACCAGTAAGAAGGGGCAGGGGAAACCCTGTCTAATGTAGTCTTAAGCTGTAGTTTCTGTTTTTAGAGAAACGCAGCAATTCTTTCTCTTTGCAGTGTTAGAATATTAAACATGCTCAAGACAACCTGAATGCTTCTGAAGTTGTACCAGAATGACAAAACAAATCTCACCATAGTTTTCTTATTATGTGGACGAATTACTGCAACGAACTGGCTTTTATGCTTGCCCTACTTTCTCCTACTTCCACTAAATGTGCTTCTGCCACCAGGTTTTCCAAAGCAGAGATTACTGTGGGCATACACCTGTTTTAAAATATACCTCAGCCCAAGGGATGTTGTGACATAACAGATGGTAATGGTGTTAAACCAAAAGAGGGTGATTTACACTAGATAACAAGGAAAAAATTTTTACAATGAGGATGGTGAAACACTGGCACAGGATGCCCAGAGAGGTGGAAGAAGCCCCATCTGCAGAAACATTCCAGGTCAGGATGAACAGGGTGCTGAGCAACATGATCTAGTTAAAGATGTCCCTGCTCACTGCAGGTGGATTGGACTACATGATCTTTAAAGGTCCATTCCAAACCAAACCATTCTATGTTATCTGCCATGGCCCTCTGTACCTTTTAGCCATGGGGCTGAAATTATGATACCCCGTGCCTCCTCCACCTGAACCTCCCCCGTGTTTGAGCTAGCAGTGTTCTCCTGGGCAGCACCACCTCTGGAAATGACATTTAAGTGGGTGAAACTCGAGAAGCAGGTCTTTACAGTAGTTTGAATATTTTCTGTAGCTTGCTAGAGGAATTTATGTTGCATCCCACTTGTAAAAGCAGGCGAGGTTTATTTACAGTGCAGTTTCCTGGTAATCGCACTGCAGGATGATGTGTGTATAACTGCTGCACTCGTTCATTCTCTCACAGGTCTAAGGCTCCTCACTTAACAGGCTTGTGGCCGCCTCGCTGCACAGCTTCCTTCAGCGCGATACCACCCGATTAGTGCCTCTGTTTTCACCCCTACCGCCTTTAAGCGTCTGCTGTTCCCCGTAGTCACTGCTCCTTCCACAGAGCCGCCGGAATCCTGCTAAACCACCCCTGGTCCAAGCCCCACACCTCCGCGCCCCCTTCCCGCCCCCCGGGTGGCCCGACAGCCCCATAGCCCCATCCCGTGCCGCAGCCATTTTGTGCAATGGCGAGCCCGCTGCACGGGTTCCGGGTGGCTGATTCGGGTGCTGCAGACCCTAGCGCTAACGATCGTGCCGCGCCCCGGGCTCGGTTGCACCTCCCCACTCACGGCAGCGGCGCTCGACGGAAGAGCTCACGCGTGGGCTCTAGGGGCTACCATTGCCGCGGCCTGCGGTGCCGGTGGAGCGGTGGCTAGCGCTGCTGGGTGGCGCTGCGAGCGGCCGCGAGTAGGGACGAAAGGGCGTTGCGGCCGCTCTGGACCCGGCTGTGTTTAAGCCGCGGTGTGTTTTCTGAGGGTCCCGCTCCTCGGGGGCAGGGTTGAGGGTTTTCCTTGGCCAGTGGCTCGCCCTTGTGGCCGGGCATGGTGATTTACCCGCAACCTTGGTCTCGGCTGTGGGGATGAATTGAGGGGGGAGCTCTGAGGAGATGCGCAGGCTTCCACGAAAGCACGGGTCTCGACAGCACCCACATCCGGTCAGCTCCGTGCTGGTAGTCCAGGACACAGCTGAACTTGAAGCCTTGTTCCGACATCTCTCTTGTGGTGTTTTATTATTTTTCTAGGCCAAATTCCAAACCAAGCAACACTATAAAGACGCCCTTATACATTAAAATAAAATTGGAAAAAAGAAAACAAAGCAAAACAAACCAAGAGACTTCTGTAAGCATCTTTCCAGCAATCCCCAAAAGAAAACTGTCTGGATCAAATCTGATGATCAAATCTGATGAAATCATCTGATCTGATCATCTGTCTGATCAAATCTGATGATCTGATCCCCAAAAGGGATTCTTTATCTTGTGTGTGAAGACCAATAAACACAATTGTCAGAATTTTGCTGTCTTTAGGTACTGCTCTTAATTTCTTGTTTCTGATTATTTTAACCTCCAAGGTAATCTCATCCTTTACTCTTAAGGGCCTTGTTATCCTGGATTTAGACCAGTTCATTGTCAGCTTATTCAGCCTGAAAGTTTTTAACTCTGTCCTTCCGATATCAAATCCCTCCCTTTGAGGCTTATGGGTATGCTTTACACATAAGCTTTGTTTACACTTTTTGGCTTACTGTTGTGATTGAATAGAATATTATCTGGTGTTGAATTCTCCTAAATTAAACTGTTTCTTTCAGTGGAGGGCTTCTAGTGGTTGCCAGTCATCAGAATGATGGTTACATTGCATTGCTTAGTTGTTCCTGATTATACAACCAAGAAATTAGTTTGCTAGGTTGTAGAGGATGTTAGTTAATACATCTGCTTGCTAGGACTCATAACACTACTAGGACTGTCGGAGGTGAGAATGAGGAGACACACAGCAAGGAAGGACAATCAGCAGAACAAAATGATGTGTAGATATGACCAAAAAGTAGACAATGAGAAATATGGGAGAAAAAAAGAGAACAGGTGGCCCTGCCTAGAGGGAACTCCTCCTACGCTCCTAAGAAGCCCTGTTAAGAGGCTGGTTTGTATGCACATCTCCATGTCTTTTAACTTCTCTTTCTCTCCTCCTCCCTTTCCACTAACGTCTCTTCTTTGTGTGAATCAGTTGCCTTTACCTTCAGATGTGGTCTGAGTCCTGCATATCTAATTACTCTCTGGAAACTCTATTTTATACATTTCAGACCTGAAGAAGGATTTTGCACCAAAAGCTTGTCTATGTTTCCCAGCTGTGCCTGTGTTGGCCTAACTATCCCTGCAGACCTTCTCCTGGTAATTTTGCAATGATGAAAGCTATACAATATCTGTCCAATTTTGGTGAAGTTTTATTGGTACTGAAAGGTACTCATTATTTATAGATAACTCTTTCTGCTATTTCCATGTAGAAAGGGAAGCAGATTGTGTAAGACATTGATACACCAGTAGGGCTACTTCCATGCTGGAGCTATTTGCTGCTGCTTCTTCCAAGGCTGGCATTTGCCCCTGCCCGCTGTCACCACCTAAGGACTCTAGCTTCTCTTGCCATGCCAGCTGCTCATCTTATGACCACAAATGGCTCCTCCAGAGCCCATGGCTCATTCCACGTCTGGAGGAACCACTCCTCCTGCTCCCCCAATCTTGATCAGGTCTGGAGTTCAGTTAAGCACTGTGTGTGTTATCTAGCCACCTGAATAAACAAACAAACTTATAGCAGAACATGCTTGAGGCTGTATACAGGGATCAAGCTGCAAGTAGTTACCTGACTAAGCTAACCTAACTGTACAGTGTGGTGGAAAGAGGCAGTTGTGCCCTCCTGTTTGGCTGCATATTGCCACTCTCACCTGTTTTTTGGAGCTGATCCATCTGGAAAGTAGGTTTTTGGTTAATTGTGAGATTGCACAGGTCCCACATCCTGTAGAACACATGGCTGTACAAATGGGAGACCAGTTTTCAAATCCAAAGGCTCTGAATTACATCTGTCCCTAATCACTCCCATATGGATTCTTTCATATGTTCTGCTATTCATTGTAGTTTCCTATCATGTGCTAATTGATTCATTACTTTATGCTGAACATATAGTTATATGTAGTTAAACTCATGACATATATCTTTAAATGCCATATCTCCTGGTCTGCCAGTCCTCCTTTATGAAATATCACACATATGTTCCAGACCTTCATTCATGCTTTGATGGACTTCAAACTTCCTGCTCATTAATCATGTATGCAATTGTTTTGGTTACTCTCTAGAGCTTTTCTTTGTTGCAATAGTGTAATGACTGTAATTAGGGCTGCTGGTAGGTAGATCTGTGCTTTAGATTGTGGTAATACAATGTATTTGAGAGGGGAAGGAAAGAATTACAAAATGTCTTGTGATATATTTGAAATATCATGCATAGTAATGTTAGTATAAACCCCACATTCAGATGAAGTTATGTTTAACCAGGGAAATTTTGCACAAGTTCAAACTTCAGAACTGTCTCAGAAAACATGACTCTGGAAAAGCAAATGTAGCAAGGGGGAGGCTACATGAGTTCCTAAAGTCCTGCTTTTCAGGAGGTTAACTGCTCAGAAGAAATGAGTGGAAAAAGATGGAAAGAAGAGTGTATGACTCTTCCGATTCCTTAAAGAATTTAAGGAATTTAAAGCTGCATCAAAGTTTTAACTTTATAGGAAGAAGACAGAGTGCTTACAATATTACTACTTACAGATAGCATGCCCAAAGATTTGCCAGAAACAAGCTGAATTGGATGGACTTGGGTGCAAACCAATTAGTTACTAATTTCTCCCGAATTATTTCTACTTTGTCTGAGGTTCATGACTACAGAATTTGATCCTTTGTACCTTTAGTCCCAATATGACACAGATTTAGGTTCTGTCATGGTCTGTGGATGCCCAACATCAGCATGGTATAGAATGGTTTATGGAATTCAGACCATACACATTTCATACAGCTTATTGCAGGACCCTACTGCCCTGGGGGAAGATAGCTGCACGCTCCCAGGCTTTATCTTTCAAGCCCTAAATGATGCAGCTGAAAGTCCTGTTGCATGCAGATAAGAAATGGCAAGAGGCTGGGAGTAAGAGCTGGGTAAAAACTGGCTCTCCAAGGAAAAGCCAGTTCTTAAGCATCACATGTCACGGGCCAGGAAGTAAGACACGGTGCTGAGTAAGAGCTTGTGTAACTCCAAGCTTGGGCTGCCTGGCAGCTGCTTTCTCTTCACTGCCTGCTTGGGCAAAACTAGGCACAAAATGATTTATTTTCCACTTGGTGCTGCTGAAACTCCAGTTTCCTCAGCACTAACTTAGCCTACAGCATAAACCCGTATAGATGCTGATGGGCAGACACTAGCACTGCTGATGTACCAATATCTGCAAACCAATGCATGTCTGGGCTCCGGGCAATGCCTGGTTGGGGTCATCGCTGCATGGGCTTAACCAAGGTCTTGCACAGGTCCCCAAGAGAGGTCTCAGTCCCTTGCTAGCCACGTGCAGCTTTCCTGGTGTTTTCTAGGCGAAAACTCCCAGCTTCGCTGCCTCCTTCAACTCTTGCTGCTGCTGCTGCGGCAGCTCCTTCTGGTTATAGCCCGCCCTCGTAGTGTCCTTATTGGATTCCTGGCCAAGGGGGTGTTACTGCGACGATAGCACATTGATATGCCGGAGCTGCAGGGCGTTGTGTAAGAAGGAGGCGCAGGGAGTGGAGGAGATTTAAGCAGGATCACGTTTCTCCTCTGCTAAGTAAAGAGGTTAGTGACTCTTACTTAATCCCTGCTAACTGTAATTAGGATTTGGAAGCACCTCTTTCATGTTCTGCCCCAGCCTGCACACTTCCCCCCCTTGCCACTAGCGTTTTCCCCTCAGTGGTGGAGTGGGTTGTCCTGCAAGTCGCGTTGTCCTAGCTGCTCCAAAGATACCCACCACACTGGAGAGGGCAGTACTCAGGGAGGGGGGAAGCAAAGAGAATGAAAAAAAAAGAGAAAAGCCCTTTGGCTGGAAGAATGACCAAGGTGCAGTGAAGCATAATATTAGCTTGTAAATTATGTCTAAGTAGCCAAGTAGCATCATGGGGTGGCCAGAGCACTGCATTGTTGAGAATGTAAGAGGTCATTTATAGCCTTTCCTATGAAGCATCTTCTGGGCTTGTTTTCTGAAGTTGTCCTCCAAATCTTGTTAAAATCCATATTTACTGCAGGTGTTTGACACCCCTTTCTGAAAAAAGGTCCATTAAGTTTGCTGTACTTCAGTTTATGCATGTGTAAAGTGGAGATGAGAAAGCATTTTTTCTTTGTTAAGGACCATGGTGGGACCATATTCCAACAGACTCTGGTGAGAGAAAGGTGATTCTTCTGTTCTCAGATATGGTACAGAAGCCATGTGTAAAAAACATGTTGACACTTTATTAATAATTAATTTATGCTCTAGTCACAACTACCACCAATCTCTAACTATCTTAAACATGCATGAAGGCTCAGGTGACACACAGAGCAAAGACAGGCTCAGTCTTTATATAACTCTCCTGGCATTGTGCTGTCCAAACCAACACAATGTTAATCATTGAACTGATTTTATGAGAAATAATTTTTATATAATTTCTTGCATTGGTTTGCCAAATTAATTTTCTTTGAATGAGGATAGTTGTTCAGCTGTTTTTTCTCTGATTACAGATGTGAACACAGAATGACACTGTGCCAAAAATCGGTAACATGATGTTTTAGCATCTTTCTGTCCCTTGAGTTGATAAATGGGAAAACAAAGGCAAATCTGCTTCAATAATAAAAATTCAGCCTGAAGTTTAATCTTTACAAAATAAAAAGTAGTAGGTAAATATTTGAAGTTTTTTCAGCATGTGTAAGAAAGCCTTAAAGTCTTACTAAAAACTGTTGTCACACTGAGTGGACACAACTTAGATATTTGGTAATTGATAGTAAAATAATTAATGATTGATATGACTCTTACTATTGGATTGGGAAACTTCCCTAATACTGTGGAGCTGATGATTCTGGGCTTGTCCTGAGTTTACATGTACCTGATCAACCTCACAGTTTCATTAGACAGTGAATTGAGTTACTGTTTGTGAGCAACTGGAGTTTAAGTCAATGAAGTGTGGTTTGTGTTATCCTTAATGACAATGCTTATTTTGTATAGCTAAAAAGGAGATTCAAACACTGTAGTTTTCAACTTCTTACTTGGTGTTCTCATTATATTTTCAAATTGTTGTGCTAACTGGGTGTTTCAACACCCACTCTTCACCCTCCAAAAAACCACCCAACAGACTCAAGAGACAATCACTGTCAGCTCTGGGAGACTTCATTTTAAATGTCAAAGGGACAAACTTTTATTTTTTAATGAAGAATGTCTGCAGTATCTATAGACTTCAGAAACTAAGCTCAGCAGATGAGAACAGGATGACAAAAGGACCACTTTGATCTTTGCATTAAAAATTAACCTTCTTTGTTAAAACAAGTGAAGATAAGTGGATAAATTAACTGACCAGTTTTCAAATTAAAACAGGAATCACTTCCCATCTTACACTTTAGTGTCAGGACTTCAGTAAGATGCAGAAATGGAAAGCACATTGACATTTTGGCTTTTTAATAATGATTCTGAAGTCACTTTCATTTCATACAGCTTACAGAGGATCTCTCACTGTGTTTTGTGCACTTTATTTTAGGAAGCTTCAGTGGGTGTTTTCCATTATTACTAGTGTGGTCCATTTAAGCTCTGTCTGTGCTGCCATCCTTGACTAGGTAAGCAATCAGGCAACAGCAGATAAAAACAAAGCAAAGCTGGAAAGAAGTGGAGAAACTAACAGAAAGAACTTGGATAGATGTGATAAAGCAGTGTTTGCAATAACTACTCAGGAAAGGAGTTAGTGATACAGCAACATCATCATATGCAGGACTGGGGATAACTCTTGTATCTCTAATTTTCAGGCAACTATAGATTTTTCTGAAGCTTGGAGGTAGTGCTCAGTGTAGTAAACCAACTTACTTTATGCTTGTACTGCACTTTATTAAGTGAGGCATCAAAAATGGTAGTTCACTGACAGGAGAGGGAATGGGGCTTAGGGAAGAAAAAACAGTCTGAAAGCCAAGGCACGTAGCAGCTTAATCCTGTAGTAAAACCCAACCCTGGAAGCATACTTGCCCTGTTGGCACTTAGTAGAATAAAGGTTACTGAGGGCCTGTCCCTCTACTCTGAAGCTGGCCTTGAAGTGTGCAGTGTTCCCATGTGTGCAAGGCCAACTGTTGGGCTTGTATCTTAAAACTTTATAAAATTAGTGCAACTGTAATAAAAATCATAAAAAGATGTAACAAATGTATCTTTTTACATTTGACCTCTTTCTTCTCTACTAAGCAAAAAGAGCTTTGGCTTTTTGTTAATTGAATTTAAACATTCCCTAGGCTTATATATGCAGCTCAGGTAGAACTTTACTATCCTAATTAGAAAGCATTGCAGAAAACACACCTGACTGAGAAAGATAAGGAAATGCATTTACTGATCCTGTTATTCCAGATGAGTGCAATCCTCCACTTTAACAACATGAGGTCAACAGTTAGCATAAAAGAAGTTTCTCCTGTTTTGTTTTGGTGTGAGTTTTTTGGTTTGGTTTTGGTTTGTTGTTTGTTTTTTTTTTTCTCCTTCTTTCTTCTCAATATGGTATTATAAGCCAGTTAGAAAGACTTTGTTTGGGGAAACTAATATTCTTGTTGTATTGTATTAACTGTCCTAAGTACTGAATTAGAGGCTGCACTATACAAGCTAATAAAGCAAGCTGTTCTGGTAGCTCAAGTAATGTTACTGTGTTTATTAGCTTTCCTTCAGTGAAATGTGTAGGTTGAAAGGGATCTTTGTTGCCTTGCCATTACCTTTGTTCTGTGAGAGGAAAGCTGCCAGCAAGAATATGGAATTATTAAATAATCTCTGAATAAGAGAAAGAAGTGGCACAAGATGGGAGGAGCAAGTCGAGACCACAGTCATTCTAGTTGAAACACCATGGCATGGTTTTTAGCTATGTTAGAAGCTACAAAGGTTTGCAAACCTTTCTGTTGCTAGAGAAGTATTCTGTTGCTAGAGAACCCATAGTATTTACTTTTCTTTGCAGGTTCCAACACGTATTAGCAACAGAGAACTGACTAGCCTATTAACTGGTGATGAGTTTAGAGACTGTGGCAGCTTGCTTGTACTTGTCTTTGGGGTAATTTGCTAATGTTTCTCAGGCAGAGCACAACTGTGTGAAACTGGAAGTGGAATCAGCGTGATTTTATAGATCTTCTGGACTTAAGCTTTCATAAACTTTCATAAAATTTGGATGGAGAAAGTGAATTAACTCCTGGGTTCTGTCTTCTTCTAAAGCTGTGATTTTCTAGTGGTAAAAATCTGGGAGGAACTCACAAAAAACCCCAATAAAGATGAATTCTGTACTGGTGACAATTCATTAAGTGATGAGGCTGCAAATTGGAGTGGTACCTTCTGGCTTTGGAGATGACCATGGGCTTCATCTGCTTTCATTCTTGGTGTCCAATATAAGACAGAGTAGGCCTGGATTTTTCATAAGCATGCAATACTTGAATTT
Source organism: Galbula dea (assembly GCA_013399015.1). Classification (NCBI taxonomy): domain Eukaryota; kingdom Metazoa; phylum Chordata; class Aves; order Piciformes; family Galbulidae; genus Galbula; species Galbula dea. The sequence goes on along the minus strand of VWZX01007087.1, from coordinate 302,362 downwards.
GTAGTGTGAGTAGCCTGGAGTGCAGTAGCTCATAGAAACAGCCCGGAGAAGTCTTAGGTTTGTCTTCCAGAAGTCAGGACAACTGGTTGTCCCGGTCCAGTTAATGGACACGGGGTAGATTTGAGGTTTATTTCCCAGAGTGAAATTAAGACACAAACAAGGTCAAATGCCAAAAATCAATTAGGGTTTATTGAAACAAAAGAGTTAGAGTGATAGGACAGTAGGATGGAGGAAAGAGAGGAAAATGAAGCAGAGAGGCAGGACAGAGAGCAAGAGGGCATAGTAACACCACCATGGATCGGGTCCAGCGACGTGTCGAGGGTCCCGAGTCCCCCTGCTTCTTCCATGACGGTGGGTGATCATGCTCACATTCCCTCTCATACACACACCACTCACAGCTCCACTCACAACTCAACAGCACAAATCACACCCATGATGCTTTTTCCTAAGGTTTTTATAGGAAAAGGTACAGGACAGGGTCCTACTGATCCTTAAGATAAAGGGAATCTCCCGCAGGTTTCTCCAGTCTTTTCTCATGAATAAATTCCTCACGAGATGTCCACACACCTGGGCCTTATCTCAAGGTTTTAACTAGGCTTCATTGTCCTGCACAGCAGTTTCCTAGTCTCTGGATCCTTGAGGTCTGGCATCATTTTCTCCAACAAAGATAATCAATGATCAATCAAGCTTCGAGACATTAACATGCAGCCTTAACACAGCTAGGAAGCCTGTTTTCCATAGCTGATAAGAAAGTGGATTCTAACAGTCTCTTACATCACCCTGTGGCAAAAGATAGAAAAGGTATGAAGAGAGGGAGCATTTGATAACAAAAGAATATAAAATATAAAAGCAAACAATCTTAATTATAGATTGCTGGGATGGATGGGTAACTGATTTTCAGACAGTGCAGCTGTCACAAACTGCATGTCACAATGACCTACTGGATTAAATGAATGAATCAGGAACTAATACATGGTACAAACAATAGTGCCATGTAGCCTCACAACAAATAAAACAGGAAATGATACATGGTGCAAACAAGAGTGTTAAAACCATACAACAAGCAAACAAAAACCCCAAACCAAAATACATTTTATCCTAAGCCTTCCAGGTTTCTACAGGAACATGAGCTAGTTTCTAAATTCCTTGTGTGACCTGTTTTGTAATTTGACCATTGTTATCAATTTCTAAGCAACAACTAGAATCATTAAAGTTACAACAAACACCTCCACAAAAATAAAACCCCAAACTCCCCCACTGTTATGAACAACAGCTATGATTCGTGTCAGTAAATGAGACAAATGAGTTATTGCCACCTCAAGAAAGAGGAAAAACAAACGAGTTGTAAAACTTAATTGCACCCCAAATAAAGAGATAAAGCAGACCATTTCGTAAGGTCATCAAGACCAGAAACCATAAACCATCTCTGCTTTGCCAAAATTTAATTATGGTAGAATTCTAATCCTTTTAGATGCCTTGTAGTCCAAGAATGTGTGAATTATAGAGAACTGTCACCGTTGTAGAGATAATGACTTAGCTTTAATTGTAACAAGAAACATATGTTGAGCACCTGAAATAGATGATGTAATGCCTAAAATAAATATTGGACACTAACACTGCATGGTGTGGCAGGCCTGGGGCTAGTTCTCCGACTGTCACCCAGCACTGTTGCTTTTATCATATAATAAATTCCAATTTAAAACTGATTTTCTCCTGAGACTTTGTTTCTCACAAATTTATTTTGAGTCTTTATGTCCGTATTTGTCACACTCACAAAAAACCCCAAACACTCCTCCACAAAAACCCCCAAACACTCCTCCACAAAAAAACCCCAAACACTCCTCCACATAAACCCAAACTCCTAAACTGTGACAAATAAGTACATCTGATCTACCCTGTCTCCATTAACTGGACTGGGATGTTAATTGGCGTCACAGACAGGATATCCCAGAGCGAAAGTGCCGGAACCTTTTTGTTCATTTACCTGCATACTTCTCAGGGACGTTTAAGTGTGAGGATTTGCTTTAACTAGCTTCCCTGTAATGGTTGCATCCTTGTCCTTTTTCCATGCCTGTCACTAACTTTTAAGTGTGAGAATTTGCTTTAACTCAGCTCCCCGAAATGGTTGCACCCTATCCTTTTCCCGTGCCTACCTCTCAGGGGATGTTTAAGTGCAAGAATTTGCTTTAACTCGCCTCCCTGAAATGGTTTGCACCTTCCCAGCTTGGTTTGTTTTTGATGTGAGTACCTCTTAGAGTTTGGGGATAGGAAACCTGCTTTGTGTGTAATATCTCTGAGACAACTATCCCCATTTGATTGGTTGTTTTTGGTTTTGCCTGTGAAACCTGACAACTATCCCCATCTGTCTTTTCTTGTTTACTCACCCATTACCCGTGAACCTCTTAGGGAAACGGGGAGGCGGGGGGGAGGTAGGAAATTTGCCTACCTGCCCTAAGATGACTGTACCCCCCTGCTGCCTGTGAAACATGGGTGATGAGAGAGTCTTCCCTAGAGGCGGGGAAGGGTTGTATGTTTTTTTGTTTGTTTAGTTTTGAAAAGCATAACACTTGACCCTCAGTGTATAGTACTGAGTGTGCTTGGAGAAAACTGACATGATTTGCAGAGTGCTGCCCTTGGTTACCTTATAAGAGTCCTGAGACTGGGGCTTAGGACCTATCACCCACCCATGAATCCTATAGGACTCACTTCAGTCCTTCACCGGCCAAGTCCCTCGAGGGAGATTGGAACTGCGGTTAGAAGACCTCCGCACTCGCTTCGGAACTATGTTCCATCTCAATCACACTCTTACACACACAGGCAACCGAGTCCCACCCAACTGAACAGGATACGCTTAATACTTATGACTCTGTCATCTTCTTTTAGGTTTGTGCACGAAGAATTATGGGTAAAATGCTGCAGCTGGCAAGGGAGTTCAGAAAACCATCTTATCTGCCTGTCTTCTATTCAGGTTCAAGATGGCATCAGTCCTGATCCGACCCAAAACAGGAGCCACAAAATGGTGGGGTGCCTCTCCTGAATTAAGTCAGAATCCAGGGACTAAGACCATCCCAGACAAGCCCCCAATTGTGATAAATGACTAAGTCTTTAAGCAAGATGATGCTCAAAGTTTGTAATTTTATTGAACAAATTAAAGCAAACAAAATAAATAAATAAATAAAGGCAAACAAAGTTCAGTGCCCTAGAAGTGCTAGATATACCAGGCTCACACTGAGTTCAGTTCCCTCCTTTTATCCTTCTCCTCCAAAGTCTCCTCCCCCTTTTTTTCCCACCATGCAACATCTCGTTGGTCCTTTTTCCTGCCATGAAGCATCTCATTGGTTGCCTATACTTATCCATATTCATGACTAGTTCCGAGAAGGGGTTGGTTTTTGCAAATGAGTTCCAGCATAGGTGCATGCTCCCTTTACTTCTTGGGGTCTTCTCGGCTCTTCTCTGGTGGTCGACGGGTGAAGTAAACAGTCTTCCTCAGCCGGTTCTTAGGATGACCTTAAGCTTCGTGCCTGTGCTTTTACAGACTTTTCTTTACAAAACACCGTGTGGTGATTAGATCTGACATATCATAAGTATTATACACAGCCAACATTTTAAGAACAAACAGAGCAGTTAAAGCTCGTGGTTATACAAGGGGATGCATGAAGAAGACCACACCCCACCATGTACCCCCAATGCTGCTTCATATCAACACGAATCAGGTGAACATATTTCACACTCCCCATCCCTCAAGATTCCTCAATACACGGAGGCTCACACACATATTAAACCGCCTGCGGCTCCGCCCACAAGTGGCATCTCTCGGCACCGCTGGGCCGCAGGACCCGGTAGGCACGGCTCTGCCACTAGCCAGGGCGGCAGCGTTCAGCTCCACACAGCGACGCGCATACGGCAGTCCATCCCTCAGTACCGACAAAAGACGCGCTGCGCGTTCGCCAAACATCTAAGCCTGCTGGTGCCGCGGGGATTTACCCCCCGGAAACGCATACGCAAAGCAACTCGCTCCCCCGCCTACCCGGTGTCTGCCTCGATTCTGCACCTGCAAGGCATCGTCCTGCAGTACCAAAACTACCCCACAGGATGGCAGCAGAGAGCAGCACGAGCCTGCAATACCGAAAAACCCCCACAGGAGGACAGCAGAGAGCAGCTCGATCAGACCCGAACAGCTTCGGCTCCCTCCGGAACGCCTTCGGCTCCGCTCGGAACCGCCTTCGGCTCCGCCCCGAAACGCCCTGTAGGATCTTCATGGCAGTCTATCGGGGGAAAGAAGGGCTCTAGGGGAGTCTGGAGGGTTTCTATAGGGCTCTATCGGGGTACCTATAGGCTTCATAGGGCTCGCTAGGGATCTATTGGGGTACCTATGGGCTTTATAGGGCTCCATAGGGTCTCCTTAGGGATCTATCGTGGTACATATGGGCTCTGGGGGGGTCTCGAGTGTCTCTCTTGAGGTGCCTATGGGCTCTATAGGCATCCATAGAGTACATATAGGGGTCTATGAGGGTACATATGGGCTCTATGGGGCTCCATAGGGTCTCTCTAGGGGTCTATCAGGGTACATATGGGCTCTATGGGGCTCTCTGGGGTCCCTCTAGGGGTGCATCTGGGCTTTGTGGGTGTCTCTACAGTCTCTTTAGGGCTCTATCAGGGAACACATGGGCTCTGTGGGGGTCTCTAGGCTCTCTACAGGGGTCTGTCGGGGTACACATGAGCTCTGGGGGGGGGTCTCTACGCTGTCTACAGGGGTTTCTAGGGATACATATGGGCTCTCTGGCAGGGAGCAGGCAGGGACTCAGCAGGGTTGAGGGTCACCACTGGGGCTGGCACAGGGCAGGGACTGCAGAGAAGCGCTGTGCTTTGGAGTTTGAGGCCTCACTGTGCAGAACGGAGCTCACTGCCTGCACTGCTGTCTCCAAAGGTCAGAGAACAAGCACAATGCAAATGGTGGCGAGTGGGAAGCAGCAGGAAGCCATGTCTCCCCAGCAAGAGCACGGAGCCAGGCGGAGGCAGGGCCCATCTGGTCCCACCATTCTGGCAGCCAGAGGACAGCAGACACCATGCAGGGGACCCAGGAGAGCCAGTGGAAAGGGGCATCATCTCTATATAGTGTTCTGCCTCTGCACTGAGTCCTGCCTGGCTGCTCATAGAATAAACTTGATCTTTTCCAGGACTCCTTCTCTGGGCCATGCCCCTGCATGCTGAATCTCATGCTGTCCTCTTTACAGCCATTCCTGGATGTTTGGTATAAAGCTATTGGTCCAAGTACAGCTCTAAAACGTGGACAAGTGTAGGATGATGTCTCGTGTTTTCCAGCTCTTGATGATAGCAGAAGGTGCAAATGTCTCTTTTCCCTGAGCTCATGGTGTAGGAGCAGCTGCAGTGGGACTCTGAAATGTCAAATCTTCCTCACTGACACAGATAAGCCTTGGACTCTGCCAGCAGCAGCCTCTGAGTGTGCTGCTAAGGACACCCCATGCACAGCCCTCTGCTTCCTGCAGCAGCAGCTTTGATGAGTGCGTGTACCCCCTGTGCACTTGCCTGATTTCAGCCATAACCTACCTGCACAGAAGCACAGGCAGATAGTGAGGGGGGTGAGGTGGCACTCCTAGGCCACCAGCTGCAGCCCATGTTATGTCATATAGCACTACTGCATCATAGTCACATATAAGGCATTTCATGTCTTACCACATCTCCTGCCCTCGTCGCTTGTGCTGTGCTGGGAGGTGGCTCCAGAACATCACTACCTCCAGCCTACACACAGCTCTGGAAGCACTGTTCTGCTCTGGAAACCTCCCATGCTGAGATGTGGACGCAGTCCCTGCGGTCCTACTGCTGAGGACCCCCTGCCTAACATTTGTCAGAGAAAATACTTCTTTTGTTCCAATGTCGTGTGTTACCAGCTCCTTCTTGCCTATCCTGCTGCATGGGAAACAGCTGACTCTGCCTCTGTGGGCTGATCTCTGCACCCACCTGTTGAATGTGAAGCTTTGGCATGTGCCTCAGATAACCCTCTAACACAAGGAACTTTACTGCAAGACCTGAGAGTGCCTTCACTAGGAGGCAGCCATAAACAATGCTGTGCCCAACATCAGGCAGGTAAGCAACGCAAAAAGCTTTACTTGCAGCTCCCTCTGCTGTAAGGCAGAGCTTGCTCTCTCCCTTAACCAGATTGCACCCATCAGGACCTTAATACAGCTGTTGGCCACAGTCTGTAGACTTTGTTCCATCCCACTGAGCATGGCCCAGCACTTTATGTGCTTAGCCTTCTAAGCCTGTTTTTCATATTAACATATTTTCAAGGTATTCTCTCCACCAGCTTGTGAAAAACCTTGAATGCAAGTCCTGATCAGCCTCACATCAAGGAACAACTGCATCTCCTCTTGGGTGGAATCACTAGCACCAAGGCATACGATTCATATACTCCCAGGATCCACAAACAAGCCAAACTCTTGCAGTTCCCACTGGGAAAACAGGTCCTGGTCTCCCAGGTTTTATCAGACGGATTCTCTGCCTACTGATGGGGCCACATGAAACCAAGTCCTGTCTCCACACCACCTGCAGCTGGCAGAACCAACCCTACCTGGTACAGACCAGTGAGGCTGGGCTGAGGCGGGGCTCAGCCTGAATGAGATACAGACACCTGGTACCTAAACAATTGCATGATTCTGTGCTGGCCCTTCCCCTCTTTCCCTTTCTCCTTCTCACCTGCCCCTCTTGTTTCCTGCTTTTTTGTCAGGATCTGATTGAATCTCTGCCTATAGACTGGAGTGTTTTCCATTTTCTATTGAAGATCCTCAAATAGAAAATCCAGATGAGATCTGTCTTGCTGCCAATACCTGCAGCTGCATTTTGTTCCTCCCCAGATACAGCAGTAAAAGAATACTCAAGAAAATGTTGCTCTATGCTACAGAGCACAGTGAAAGTTTTGGCTTAAGCTAACTTGGTCAGGAGGACTTCAAAACAAAAATAAGAAAACAAATCTTTGTTTCACTTAATTTTCTCTTAATAACTCAAATTTACCAGTTTCTGCCCTGCCTTATTTTTACTGCACTTTATAAACACTTGAGTGTGTGTATTCACTGAGATTTTATATTGATTATAAAAATGAGCTCAGACCAGATACCTCATTGTGAGATTATAAATTTAGGAAAGAAGAATCCTGTTTTAGCATGCTTCCTGTCAACAGCAGGCATTCTGTGATTTGTTCATCACCAAACATACAGCCAATATATGCAAGAGGAAGCTAGGGTAAAGTTTTCATCCAAATTAGTTAAGGATTCTCTTAAGGAGCAACTAATGCTAAAGGAGGAGACATGTTCCTGCAAACTGTGAATTGAAGGAGCAGTCTGCTGACCTGGATAGGACTTTTGACTTATCTAAGAGTCATTCTTAAGATGAGGATTTGATCATTCCTAGACTTTCTCAAAAGCTGTACTTGTAAAGGATGAGTGGACTTTTATTATTTAGTGTGATAACAATGGGATGGAGTCTAGTTGGAGGCCTGTGTCTAGTGGAGTTCCTCAGGGGTCAGTACTGGGACCAGTACTTTTCAATCTATTCATTAATGAGCTGGCTGAGGGAACAGAGTGCACTGCCAGCAACTTTGCTGCTGACACTAAACTGGGTGGAGTGGCTGACACACCAGAGGGTTGTGCTGCCATTCAGCGAGACTTAGACAGGCTGGAGAGTTGGGCAGGGAGACATGGAATGACATTCAACAAGGCCAAGTGTCGAGTCTTGCACCTGGGAAAGACCAACCCCATGGATCAGTATAGGTTGGGGGCTGAGCTGTTGGAGAGCAGTGAAGGGGAAAGGGATCTGGGGGTCCTGGTGGATGGAAGGATGAGCATGAGCCAGCAGTGTGCTCTTGTGGCCAGGAGGGCCAATGGGATTCTGGGGTGGATTAGAAGGGGTGTGGTTAGTAGGTGTAGAGAGGTTCTCCTCCCCCTTTACTCTACCCTGGTGAGGCTACATCTGGAATATTGTGTCCAGTTGTGGGCCCCTCAGTTGAAGAAGGATGGGGAACAGCTGGAAAGAGTCCAGCACAGAGCCACAAAGATGATGAAGGGAGTGGAACATCTTCCTGATGAGGAAAGGCTGAGGGAGCTGGGTCTCTTGAGCTTGGAGAAGAGGAGGCTAAGGGGTGACCTCATCTATGCTTTTAAATATGTGAAGGGTGTGTGTCAGGAGGATGGGGTCAGGCTCTTCTCAGTGAAGCCCAGTGACAGGACAAGAGGCAATGGCTGTAAGCTGAAGCACAGGAGGTTCCATGTGAATACACATAGAAATGTTTTCCCAGTTGAGGTGCCAGAGCCCTGGCACAGACTGCCCAGAGAGGCTGTGGAGTCTCCTTCTCTGGAGGTATTCCAAACCCATCTGGACATGCTTCTGTGTGAGCTGGTGTAGGGAATCCTGCTGTGGCAGGGGGGTTGGACTAGATGATCTTTCGAGGTCCCTTCCAACTCCTAACATTCTGTGATTTTGTGATTGCTATCACATGTTAAACATCATAATTGCAAGCTTTTGTCTTTACAGGTGAAGTCTTTGAGAGATTTGTTCCTTAGGAAGTATAACTACAGAACAAATCTAAAATCTGGGAGAGAGGACAATTCAGAGAAACACCAAATTTCTGCTCTAAGTCATGCAGACATTTATCTTAATCTTTAATGTACTAAGAGAAGCACAAAAGGCTAATAGTGGTGCCATATTTTTTCATATGTACTTCAATAATGGATTCCTTAAAAACTATACTGAAAATAGATTATTTATATTTACAATTTTTTTTGAAACAAAAAAATAATCAGAGTGCCTGGACCATTGAAAGAGAGAGGAAAATGCTTTAAATGTACTTCAGTAGAAAAAAGCTGTGGTATTATACTATTAATTGTGGTGTCTTACCCTTCCCTAGTCATCTGCTTTTGGAAGTAATATCTTGGTCTAACTAAACCTTTCAGTATGGTTACTTTGCATCTCCATAATTTAAATTGATTTTCCCATATATCCATTTCTCAGCATGTGGCCAGCTTTAAACACTGCAGTAACCTCACTGGATCAAATTGGAATGCATTTGCCCTTCAAATTTAGTGCATGGTTAAGTTTTGAGTGGACCAGGACAGCACTTAGAGAATGACTTGTTCAGGAATTTAAAGGCACCATTCAGAATGCAAAAACATGGAACACAAGACCTCTTAAAATGTGTTTTTGAGGCTGCAAAACTGCCTTCACTGGTAGTATTCTATAATTTGTTCTGAAGAAAATGCTATCATTGGTTGTAAAGCCATCAAATAATTTCATATTATTGCCCAGACTTCTATATAAAGCTGTGGAGACTAAAGATTAGTTATTTGCAGCATAGGCTCATAAGGTATTAAAAACTGAGATAAGCTGAAGCCAAATGTGTTCTGTGCCATGTCTAAGTGTAGTGAGCCATCAGTATGAGCAGAACTTAGTTCTTTTATATTCCCTTGTATGGCTAGAAATAGGAAATGTGATTTCATCCATTTAAAACTGAAGTACTTTGTGGGTTGGTATACACACAAGCTAAATCTGGCCTTTCATCTGAGGCAGAATGAAGATCCCTGTCAGCTGTAATTTCTGGATGTGTAAAGCAAGTGCTACATTATTTTTCCCCAGTGGAGTGATTGTTTGGCATGTTTAATATTATAAAACTTTATTTCCCTGTGAGCCAATCAATAATCTGAGGCTAAATGCTGCCATTCCTTTCTCATTCTTCTCTGTTGACAGGTTGAAATTCCAAAGTATTTTATAGAATCATAGAATCATTATGGTTGGAAAAGACCTCTGAGATCACCAAGTCCAACCATCCACCCAACACTGCCATGCTCACCGCTAAACCATGACCCCAAGCACCACAGCTACCAGGGGTGGTGATTCCACCACCTCCCTGGGCAGCCTGGACCAATGCCTGAGAACTCTCTGGAAAGAAATTCTTCCTCATATTCAGTCTGAACTTCCCTTAGTGCAATTTGAAGCCATCTCCTCTTGTCTTATCACTTGTTACTTGGGAGAAGAGACTGAGCTCCACCTCACTCCAACTTCCTTTCAGGGAGTTGTAGAGAGTGAGAAGGTCTCCCCTGAGCCTCCTCTTCTCCAGGCTCAACAAGCCCAGTTCCCTCAGCTGCTCCTCAGAACACTTGTGCTTTAGACCCTTCATCAGCTTCAATGCCCTTCTTTAGACTTGCTCCAGTACCTCATTGTCTTTCTTGTAGTGAGGGGCCCAAAACTGAAGCCAGGATTTGAGGTGTGACCTTTCTTTCTGTGGCTGTTGTTTGTTTTTGCAGCAAGAGCTCACAATATGAATGCCAAATGAACTGATGGTTCATCTGAGAGAAAAGCTGAGTAATGCAGGTACAAGGACCTGGCAGGGACCTGCAGTCTAGCTGTGGTCAGCCACTGTAAATCCTGCCATAGAGTTTTAATCAAGAAGGGTCTTTAGAGCATCCCATCTTCATTGTCTGACTTAGTGCAGCTGCAGAGTGCTGAAAATCAAGGAATAATAAACAATCTCCACACCTGAAATGTGCCAGAGGAAGAGAACACAAGAGGTCAGATTTCAACAGAATAATAAGGCAAGACTCTAGACACCAAATGTGGTGCTTGGGGTCAAGCCTGAGGTAGTGAGCCTGATCTACCACCTTGAATCCTGTCTCTGACTGCATGTGATCTCCATAGAAAAGCCCCCTTCAGCTCCCTCCAAAATTCCAGAAGAGAGGTTATAGGAGGGATCTCTTCTGAATGGGGCAGTAAACTGAAAAGCACAGGCTTAACATAGCCTGGATATGGTGCAGTCTTGGTTTGGATCCTCTGGACAATTGCAAGGTAAAGAGCAAAGGTTTTTAAAATGAAAAATTAAGTCCTATATTTGATGCAGATCTCCTGGAAAAAAAGCAATCTTTTGGGAATATTACTGGAGCCACATGGTTTCCAAAATGGGTTACTGAGAGTTAATCAAATACTGGTGATGCTGAAAAACTGTGATTCCCTGGAGTGTTCTCCTTCATAAAATGATTGCTTCAGATTTTTTTTCTGCTACTACAGTCATTTTTAGGAAGCTGAGCTATATTAGAGAGCTTCTTGGACCTACTATTGAACACCATCACTGAAAAATCATCTCACAGGAATGTTCCCTCAATGTATGTTTTCCTCCTGCTAGCAGCTTCATCCCGGCATTTGTGTTAATAACTGCCTGAGGCAATTCTCTCAGGGCATGTCCTGCAAAAAATAGTGCTTAGGCTTCCTTCTCATCTCTGTGGCCTGCATGGCTTGTCTAAAATGAGAAGTACTGGGAGAAAAAAGGGGGAGAATTACCATGGCTTTTCCCAAAGGCTGAATTTGAATACATTTTTTTTTATGTTGTTCCTTCCAAAGGCAGAAAGCAAGTAATTTTCCTCTGCTGTTTGTGGAACAGTTCTGGTGAATATTTATTTAAATAAATAAATAAAATCTGCAGTTCTGCTTTCTGTTGACAATGAATTTTGCTTTTCCTAAGTTAATTCAGAGATTTGTGTCTGTGTTTTTTTTTTTCCTGAGAGAGTTGGTGGAATACAAAACCTCACTAACTGAATAATAGACCTGATTCAGAGCAATATTTCTTTGGCAGCTACTGTGGAAGAGAAGACTTAATACATTAATATACATTAATACATATGTTAACTTCAGCAGGTTTCTGGGGGTTTGGTTTTTTTGGGTTTTTTTTTGTAAGTAAATCTGGACTTCAAGTTCCTAGCTAAATCACTGCCTATCTGCTGAAATAATCATGTAAATACTGGGTGGCTTGGGTTTTTGGAAAGGCTTTGCTTTTAATTTTGGGCATTGGGAATAAAAATACATAAAGGTTTTTCACACATCTTTTCATGAAAATCCAGATTCTCCTATTTACTGGGTGAAATATTCTACATGGGTTTGGGACATGCCATAAAGTGTCCAGTTCAACAAAACATGACACACAACAAGGTTAAAGTGCTTAGAAATACTTTGCTAGTTCTGTGTCCACAAGATGTCAGTGTGGATTCTTAATTCACTTCTCTTTCTTTCCCCTGACAAATCTGGGCAACCCTCTCTGCAGATACTGCCTTTGAAAGGAGTATTGATCATGCAAAAATCCCATTATCATAGAATCATAGAATGGCTCAGGTTGGAAGGGACCTTAAAGATCATCTAGTTCCAACCCACCTGCCATGGGCAGGGATGCCACATGCACTAGACCAGGTCATCCAGGGCCACATCCAGCCTGGCCTTAAACACTGCCAGGGATGGGGCCTCCATAACTTCTCTGGGCAACCTGTTCCAGTGCCTCACCACCCTGATCTTTGCCATTTAAAGGGAAGTTTGGATCAGGCTGCTTTTTAATCCTGCCTTGGAGGAGAAGCACCCAACTTTGGTCCTGTGGAGGCGTAAGGATAGACTAGAATGCAACCACCACCTGTAGGGAGGTTAACAAGGGTGAGTGCTGGATTCTGCCCCTGGGATGGACAACCTTGGGTAAACATACAGATTGGGGGATGAGAAGCTGGAAAGCAGCCCTGCAGATGGCAAGTTAATGTTAATGACAAGTTGAAGATGAGTCAGCAGTGTGCCCTGGCAGCCAAAAGGGGCAACCATGCTATGGTATGGGGTGCATCAGGCACTGTGTTGTTAGCTGGGCAAGGGAGGTGATAGTCCCACTCTGCTCTGTGCTGGTGTGGCCTCACCTCGAGCACTGGGTGCAGTTTTGAGCACCACAATATGGGAAGAATATTAAGTTGTTGGAGAGTGTCAAGAGGAAGCCATGAAGATGGTGAGGGGTTTAGAAGGGAAGCTGCGTGAGGAATGTCTCAAGTCACTTGCTTTGCTCATCCTGAAGAAGAAGAGACTAAGGGGAGACCTCATCATGGTCTACAGCTTCATCATGATGGGAAGCAGAGGGGCAGGAGCTGATCTCTTCTCTCTGGTGACCAGCAGCAGGACCCTTGGGAACAACATGAAGATGTTCCAGGGGAGATTCAGTTTAGATATTAGGAAAAGGCTCTTCACACAGAGTGTAGCGGAGCATTGGAACAGGCTCCCCAGGGAAGCAGGCACAGCACCAAGCCTGACAATTCCAGAAGCATCTGGACAATGGTGTGACTGTTGAGGTTGACCTGTGCAAAACAGGATCTGGACTCATTGATCCAGTTCTGGGATCCTCAGCATAAGAAAAATGTGGACCTTTTGGAGTGGGTCCAGAGTAGGGCCACAAAAGTCATCAGAGGGCTGGAGCACCTCCCCTATGAGGACAGGCTGAGATAATTGGGATTGTTCAGCCTGGAGGAGAGAAGGCTTTGGGGAGAGAGACCTCATAGTGGCCTTCCAATACCTGAAGTGGGGGAAAGAGACTCTTAACCTGGATAGAAAGTGATAGGACAAGGGGCAATGACTTCAAACTGAAGGAGGGAAGGTTTTGTTTGAACATGAGGAAGAATTCTTTACCCAGAGAGTGGTGAGGCACTGGAACAGGTTACACAGAGAGGTCGTGGCTGCTACATCCCTGGCAGCATTCAAGGTCAGGTTGGTTGTGCCCCTGGGCAGCCTGGTCTAGTGGGTGGCATCCCTGCCTGTGGCAGGGGGGTTGGAGCTAAATGATCTTTAAGGTCCCTTCCAACCCAACCCATTCTATAAATCCTCGTGGGTCCCTTCCAATTCAGGACATTCCATGTTTCTATGTATCTATTAAATAGCAGAGAGCAGTGAAGCTGCTTTGAGAGCTGACTCTATCAGTGCTGGTGAGTTTAAGCAGTACAGGACACTGTCAGGTGTCCAAAGCGGAACAGAAAGAAGATGCTAACAATATGGGGCTGCAAAAGGTAACTCAAACTGCTCAGAGACAAGGCTTGTTAAGCTAAGATTATTGCAGTGTTAATATGGCATGATTATTCTTATTTTTATTCTTTATTGGCTTGCATTGCATGTTAGGAAGCAGTAGTTGGGTTTAATTGCCTATCTCATTCTGATGCTGTTTGGCAGGAAGTGCTGCACATTCACCTCCTTCTGGTGAAAGCCTGTTAAGCTTGGTGGGTTTAGTTCAGGGTGTTTCCTCTATCTTCCTACATACACATCCCTATAGTGGGGGTTGAAAACAAGCAGAATTTGATAAGCTCTCAATGCCCAACTAACTGTTGCTGAAATCCCACTGAATTTCATCTGAGTTGCCAGCTTCTGCTGAGGAGAATTCAGCTGTCCTTATGGATACATAGCAAGTAAGAGGCATTTAATCAAGTCTTACACACCACTGCTTTGAAAGCCTGCTTGGAAACTCTGAAGAGATGGTGTCACTTTATTAGGATGCATTTTTAATTAGAATAGTTTACTTCATGCAGCTAGACATAGAAACCATTTACTTCTTTTTTTTGCTTTAGATAAATGGGCTGAAGTGAGCTGCTTAGTAGACTACTTCATAAATAATATTCTTGAAGTGAGAGTTGAAGAAAAACAATGACTTTAAACCAAAGGTTTAAATAGAGAGGGTGCAGAGAAGGGCAACTAAGCTAGTCAGGGGTCTGGAGAACAGGCCTTATGAGGAGAGGCTTAGGGAGCGGGGCTTGTTTAGCCTGGAGAAGAGGAGGCTGAGGGGAGACCTTATTGCTCTCTACAGCTACTTGAAAGGCCATTCTAGGGAGGCGGGTGTTGGCCTCTTCTCCCTTGTGACTAGTGACAGGACTAGAGGGAATGGGCTTAAGCTGTGCCAGGGTAGGTTTAGATTAGATATTAGGAAGAATTTCTTTACTGAAAGAGTGGTTAGATATTGGAATAGGCTGCCCAGGGAGGTGGTGGAGTCACCATTCCAGAAGGTTTTTAAGAAGAGGATAGATGTGTTTCTTCAGGGGATGATTTAGGGGTAAGAGTAGTGTAGGGCTATCAGTTGGACTAGATGATCTTGAGGGTCCTTTCCAACCGTAATGATTCTGTGGCTGAGGGCAGTCTTGGCTGCAGAGCATGAATCCAATAGTGGATGGACAAGAGGCACTATGCAGGTTGAACAGCAAGAAATTCCATTTAAAGCTAAGGGAATAAATAAAATACTGTCTGGGTAGTCAAGCACTCCAACAGGTGGCTCACAGAGCTTGCAGAAATTCCCTGTGTGGTTCTTGTTGTACCATTGATCTTTTTAAAGAAAGTTCCTGTTTGACTTCAGAAATGGATCCTACTAGGATCTAACTAGGAGATGTTTCACACTCAATTTCAATGTTATGATGTCTCCTCTCTGTTAGCACACACTACTAGTCTCAGTAGTTACTTTGATTACACCAAGAGACTTTTTGTTTCTCAGGTTAAGACCTGTTTTGCTCTGAAATGAGATTTAAAGGTGCTTCCTGTTTTAAATGTGGACTGCTTTGGGGAAGAGACTGACTTTGTGTTTGAAATAGAAAATCAGACCTCTCTTGTTTGCAACTAAGGTAATGGATGCAATGTTCTCTGCTCATATAAAGACTGTGGTGTCCATGCAGTGTTGTCATTTGAGGGCTGCCTTTCTGCAGGTCCACTTCTGAATTAGTGCCCTGAGGCATAACACAACTGAGGTAGAACTCACACTGGTACACTGCTGGCTCCATCACTCTTGCTGTGCTAATTCCCATGCAAAGCTCACTCTGGTGCCACCACTTGCCCATGTGCTCTTACTACTTGCTTTGCAGATATAGACAGAGTAGTAGACCTCATTTACTGTCTCAGCAATCTCTAGGAATCATAAGTTGTCTGTAGACCAAGCACTACAAACCAGCTGAAGAGGAGGGTGAAATTCCACTCCCTTTTGGCCAAACACCAAGGCAGAAGCCATCTTTAGTAACCTAACAGCTTTCAATGTCTCCTTTAGGAAGAAACACTCCCACAGTGATAAAGAATAGTCTTTGAGCTGAATATCTGCAAATCTTGCTCCAAATTTAAGGATTTATCTCTCTAGAAGATCAAACTCCCCATGCTCAGTATTTTAAAGCATGGCCATGTGACCTCTGAATTCAGAGTCCATGCCTTCTGCTGAAATAATAATGACCTCAACCCTTAGAAATGTTCACTTGGTCTAAATATAAATTGTCAATGTTGTCTGAAAAAAACTCCATAGCATTATTTGATGGTATTATATAGGAAAAGAATTCATCAGGTTAAACTTAGCCCTGATTTTATTCCAATTAAATTTTGATATGATCCCCTAGAGTAACACATGTTTCTTGGGGTCTTATGCAGACAGAAAATTGCTACTGTGATAGACATGTAGCCTTACCTGAGAAGAAAGGAGGAAAAGGTACTTGTCATTACATTGCTGCCCAGAGATAGAAGAAATTTGGGGTTAATTTTGGTGTTTTTCTTAAGCTTTCTCTATGATCATTGGCAAGTTGTTTGGGATGAAAACTTCCATGATAATGTTGGACCTGAAGTCGTACCAAATGCTTCTACCTCACTTCCCCTGCTAATTTCTGTGGTGTTTGTTCTCAAGCCAAGGTAGAAATTCATCTGTACTGTCCTCTGTCTTCATGAATGTTTGCATTATAAGGTGTTTCTTTCATTGATTGCTTCTTAGTGCATGTTTTTATCATGTTTGCACTCAGTAGCACCACTGTCTGCATAGGGAATTTTGATGCCAATAAGTAAACATAAAAAAATCATCCTAGGAACTTGAAGAGGGTAACTTGGGCTGACACATTCAGTAATACTGCCAAGCTATACATGTTTCATCTAATCTAATTACAAAGATGCTGTGCTTACTAATGCATTACTAAGTATTGACTTAATTTATTGAAAGGTGCTGCAGAAGACTTCTGAAGCAGTTACCTTGCTCTGAATGCTAGAATAACAAAACAAGTCCTTATTCAATTTGTGTAGCTTTAGGACCTGTTTAGCAGGTGTCAATAAGCCTGTTGGAAGGGTTTATATACATCAATGCAAACCAAAACAAAATCTGTAAAATAATCCCCAAGCAATTTTTAAGTCCCCATTTTCTGGGCCAGGAGTTTAATCAGGCTTTCCAAGAGACCACTAGAGTATGTGTCTCTAAGTGTCATTGACATTGTGTTTATTGGGAAAATAATGTACCTGTTCCTGCTGTAAATGACTGTTTAATATCCAAAAATTGGTCTGGTTTCCTTGAGATCAATGAGAAGTAGTTTATCTTTTGTCAGAGGAGAATTTATGATTGTGCCTTAATCTTATTATAGCTCTCAAGAAAATCAAATAAAGTCTCATTACAGCAATGCAGTGGCACAGAGATAGTGGAGTTTAAGGTTTTGCTGGCATGTCCATTATAAAACTTTGATTCCAAGGAAGCATAACTCAGTTGCATGCATTGGTCTGAGCTGCAGCTTGGCAAAGTCACTTATCACTACAGGAGTTTATTTCCAAATACAGCTCCAAAGAAATATTTTTTTTAGGCTGTGAATTTTGTGTCCAGTTCTGGGCTCCCCAGTTCTAGAGAGACAAAGAACTACTGAAGAGACTTCATAGTTCAATAGTCACTTCTGCATCTAGCAACAATTACTCTTGGGTTTCAAAGATATCATGGAGGTCACTTCTGCAGCAACATGGAGACTGCATTTTCCTTCTGCCTCACTTCAAAGATGAAAAGCTGAATTACAGACACTTTATTTCTGATTTGCTTTGTCAGACCTCACTGCCTGGCCTGTGTTACAGATAAATCTGTAGAACTAGAAAAGTCTTTGTGATCACTGTGATTCCTCAGCCTAAGTAAATGAGTCTTGCTGTGTGTGGAATACAAAGACTAGTCTAAGGAGAATGTGTATATGTACAGGTAGAGACATACTTAAGTTGTTTTTTCCCTTTGTCTGCTGAGCCTTTGCATGTGGCTTGCAGCAGCACAGGAATAAATGAAGAAAGAACATTGTTATATTATTCAACTAATTAAAAATCTTCAAACTAATTGGTGGTTTTCTTTAATCCTTGGAAGGATGTTGTGTGTAACATGCAAGGATGATTTTTTAATAGTAGTTTCCTGCCAAGACAGAGGAAAAAAGACATCCCTTCAGTGCATGCCATGGCATTAGAGACAGGAAGGATACATGGTTAAGGATGTAGTTACTGTTCTCCACTTGCCTGCCAAGCTTTTTTGGGACACCAGGGTGCTGCCATTTTAAAAGCAGTTGCAGCTTTTTGGCAAGAAAGCTCCCAAGTTCCTCTGGAGGCCAGGTGAACATGGCAATTGTTTAGGTCACCTGCTGTGCTTTTAGGAGACATTTAGAGAGCTGGAGTAGTGACTGGTACTTGGCACATCTGCTCCTGCCTGCTCCTTGCCGTGAGGTCATGGCATGGGGGTTCAGGTTGATGCAAATACAGCTGTGGTTTGCAGACTTCCATCCATTCCCAGACCTGAGCTTTCCCTGAGAGAGGGACCTGAGTCCCTCAGAAAAGTTGCAGGCTGCACTTCTCCTGGAGGCATGTTCTGTGCCATCTTCCTCATTTCTGCCTGCCCTGGCCTGCTGTGTAGGTGCTGGTTCCAGATGGAATAGCCATCTACTCCTCTCTCTGATGGCTTCCCACTAGATCAAAATACCATTAGATGACTCTTCTGTTTTCAGCCATAATCTTTTGAATAATGATTGCTTGCAGTTCACCCACAATAACTTAGGAGCAAACAATCACAGCAGTTCCATCACCTGGCACAGCCCACAAAGACCATACTGTCCTTGAAAGAGGTGTGCTGGTCCTCACACACCTTTTGGAACTGCAAAATGGTTATGCAGGTTTGGTGCAAAATCAGGCATCATCAGACTTCCTAAAAGGCATCTTTCTTGCAATCCTGTCTCAGAGCTCTGTCTCTAAATGCCATGTGATGTAACCTGTAGTACAAGGAAATGTGGAGCTCAGCCAAGCTATGGGAAAGAAATGCTTCTGGAGATCTTAAAAGGAATAATTAATTGTGGTCATTTCAGCTCTGCTTGACTTTACATGATGTTTTCTGATACTTTTTCTCTGTTGGGTATTTTTGTTTAATATACATTGCCAAATACAGCAAGATGTAGGACTCAGATAAAGTGTAGCAATAAGATGATTATTTTTTTTCAGTTTATTCTTGTAAATTGTGGAGTCATAATGATGCTATTTAGCTCCATTCATGTAAGTGAATGTCTGCTACTCCTCACTGAGATCCTTCAGTTTTCATCCCTAAGAAAGTCCAGTGGAAAACATGTTGTAACATTAGTCATTGTTGATTCCAACAGATGAATGACTTCAACATTGCAGACTGACTCCTAGCCTACTAAAGCATCTCAAGGAATTCAGGTGTTAATATGTTTTGTGAGGTTTGGTAAGAATAAGCTAGAATAAAGGTGAAATGAAGAATGAACCAAGGTGGATCCTGAAGTTCTTCAGGATAAGTGTTTCCTTAATCAGTGACAAAGATTGCTTTAAAATATATATCTTTCCTCATAATTTTTCTCTAATTACCTTTTATAAGAAGTCTCCACTTCTCTATTTTGTTACTGAATTGAAAGCATTCCTTGCTGCTACAGAAGACAGAATGACTTTGTCCACAAACCCCACTGATTACAGGTTTTAAAATTGTTTTGAATTAGCTTAAAATTATCAGAGCTACCTAATAATTAAGATGACATCAGACCATTAGGGTTGTGATGAACATTTTCAAATTCAAGGAGCTTTTTAATAGTGAAATCCAGTGTCAGCTGAAGGGAATCTCTAACCACTAGCTGTCAAGAGACTCAAAGCAGATTCTAGTTCTAACTCAGGTATCTGAGTAGATGACTGAACCAAAGTGACACAGTTTCAGTCTGGAGAGTCTTGAGTGTAGAGAGGAATGGATGGGTAAGAAAGATATGCTTAACTCAACCACATTGCTGTAAAGTATTTCTTAACATACAACAAAAGTTTAGTAATTATTTTTCAGATGTATAACTCCACTAGTTTTTTTTTTGTGTATTGCTTTTTTTTCCCTAAGGCATAGGGGAAGCAATATTAGAAGTGCAAAATTGTGCTGAGTAGATACTGACATGAGAATATTGTTTTACTCTTGGTTGATGTCCTGTTGCTTTCTTAGAAAATATAAGGTTTAATAATCCCATCAGAATCCCAAACCCATCAGAAAAGCAAAGAAAATCCTTCATCAGAGATTTGTATTAAGGGGTTGGCAGGCAGAAGGCTTAGGCTTGCTTCCTCTCAGTGGATGATTCCTTAGAAGATCTTTGTATTGCTTTTGTCCAGCTCTTCCAAAACCAAATTGTTGGTTAGAGCATTGGGTGTTTGTGGATCTTGGTGATATTCCTGTTTATCAAATTGTTGTGCATGTGTAGTATTTAGACAGGATAGAGACACTTCAATTTTCCATGGGTGAAATTCCACAGTTAGGTAACTCACACTGCTACTACTACAGATTTTTCAAAGCCTTTCTGCAAGTGCAGATTTCCTGGAGAGCAAAAGAGGCTGAGCAAACATCTCCAGTTGTTGGTTTTATACCTTCCCATATTTGCTGCACTTACATTAGTATTATTTACCTGGCAGTTATTATTCATCTTCAACAATAAAGGTGTTGCTCAGGCATCTCAAGGACCAAGCTTGAACTCCAGGGCATATTGGCTGCAGCTTAACAGTGTCTAAATTACATGAATAGTCTTCACTTTTTATTCTTTACATTATCTTCTTTGAAAGCTACTCATTTGTGTTTTTTAAATCTCTTTGGGGACAGCACTATGAAATGAAGATGCCACCTGTCATCCTGTCTGAGACCAGCCCTGCAAATGCAATGCCATCATTGTGTTGCTGTCACAAGTGAAGCACACAATATGCTGACAGGATAATTGCCTTGAGTGCCACCAGCTTCTACTTTGAAGGTAACAAACTCTAGAAGTGAATTAGGATTCAAACACAGCAATTGTCCTCCTGTATTGCTTTCTCTTCCCATTCTGCCCATGTCATATTCATCAATAATATGCAAACAATTCCACAGTTAATAATTTCATAAATGGTATGATCTTACATTGTTTCTAGCTCTGTAGAGGTTTAAAAAAGCATAAAGTGGTGGTGGAACTCTTGAAACTACACACCTGTGTAGGGCACTTTCTCAGTTTGGAGGGGAAGACTTCTTCAGAAGATGATTCAGTCCATCTAAAATATGAATTCCCTGAAAAGCTCCTGTTTCACCACTAATTACAGAGGAAATTAAGCAATATTCCTAATTTAACTGCCAAAACCTAGGTGGGACAAGTCCAGTCTGGAAAGTCTAGCCCATGGTGGGGGTGGGAGGGAAGGAAAACTTACTGTGTGACTGTTACTATTATGACACCACATTTTGGAATCTCTTTCCTTCAGGACTCTTTCCTCCCTTTTCTATTTGAGCTAACTTAAAATGCACTCTAGTAGTACAATAAGAAGTAGAAGAGATTAACTTCCTGGAATGGTAATAAAACTTAATTTTCTTTACTGAATTTAAGCTCAGTTTAATTTGGGTTCAGTTCTGAGTGGCTCCAAGCGAGCATGTTGACTGCAGTGAAGAAGTATTGCCTTTTGCAGTTACTTAGGTGCTTGTTCATGATGGTTGTGGTTTCAGGGAAAGATTCAGCCCACTGAAGATGATCCAGCAGTGTGCCCAGGTGGCCAAAAAGGCCAACAGTATCCTGGATTGGATCAGCACTAATGTGACCAGCAGGACTAGGGCAGGGATTTTTCCTCTGTAGTGAGCACTGGTAATACAAGAAAACAAGGACCATTTCTGGTAGGAAACGAGGGAGGTTAGAAGAATTGTAGCTTTTAAGAAATGCTATAAAGAACTAAAGTCCTTTTTCTAATCCTTGATAAACAGCTTGCTGAATGCTTGTCTCAGTGATAAGTGACATTGCAAATGCTCTTTAACCCTGAGAAAAGGACTCTATTTTAGGGTAAGAAAGTATCCCACGTGCCATGACAGAGTCTTAGTACAGGATGAGAAAACAAAGCAGCAAAGCTTTGGGGCAGGAATTGGAACAGGATTGGGTTTGTCCAGAAGGTATTAAAATCCCAGAACTAAACAGGGCTAACAACTGAATTTTTGCCACTGAGTTTCCAAAGGATTAGAGCTAAATTTATAGTTTGATATTTTATTTATGCAATTGTATGTTTTACTAAAGTGAACAGCTGGGTGCTATTGCTTTTGGTTTCTGGCAGATGCCAAATGAGGTCAGTTACAGAGTTGGAGCTGATTCCTGGGGGGTGACCACCAGAACTAAGTCCTCTGCCCGGAGCACTTAGATTAAAAGGGCCATATGCAATTTTAAGAGGATTTGATCCACTTTGCAGTAGGAGCTGCTGTCTTAATTATCCTCAGTTCAGGCTGATAGTGTGATTAATGTGTGAAGAAAAGGCTGGAAATAGGGTGCTGGCAGTAGTGTAAGTGAGCGGGTGGATTTTTTTGTTTGCACTGGTTTCTCTTCTACCTACAGGTTGGAATTGCTTGAGTTAGGAGTTTAGAACTGATTGAAATCAAACTTGTGACAGAGAATTCTGCAGTAAGATCTTTTTACCAACATTCACAAATACATGAGCTCTCCTGCCAATGGAAGGATTTTACTCTTTCTCCTGAAGGAGAAGAGGGAACTTCAAGACAAAAGTGTTCTTGCTCATGATCTTTTTCTATGAATGTGTACATTTTTTTCTAAGCTATATCACCTTCAGACATTCTGTGTTTTACTGGATAACAGAAGCAGAGAGAATTCCAATAATAAATGCAGGAAGCTAAGTCTTTGGGATCCATGCCAGCAACATCTGATCTTTTTGTTTGGCATGTATTCCTGTCATACAGAAAGGTTATTTGGAAGAGATATCCAAGTGACTTCTTGTTATTTCTTCTTGCTCCAACAGAAGAAACAGAGGAAAATTCTCTAGGTATGGTTACTAGTTAATCCACAGCATTAACTGGGAAAAGAGTAGTCCTACAGTTGCTTTTGGCTTTGCACTTAAAATCCTCTTCCTTATGACAGTCTCCAGGCTGTAGGGAGTACCAAAGAGTCAAGTCTAATATAGTAAATGCTACTTTCTGTAGACTGAGGTCCTAATAGTATTTTTCAGTATGCTAAACTAAATCCTAAATTCAGAGTTCATTCCTAAGGGATTTTTGCTTGTGAGGTTCCAGGAGAATGGTAGGTGTTGGAAAGTGCTTGTCTCCTCTGCTGGAAGGTAGGAACAAGTATGCTTAAGGTGTTGGTGGGACAGCAAACAAACTGTATGAAAGACAAAGGAGACAAAGGAGTAGGAAATCAATTCTATATTGATTGACATGGCTACCTACTTTCCTTCCAAGCTACTCTTCATTAAATGCATGTTGGGATCACTCTGAACTCTATGATCCTCAGAATCTTGGCCATACCATTCATCTCCTGGCTGATGTTGGACAAATAAGTTCTTTATGCCTCAGTCTGTAAAACAAAGATGACAATTCTGTCTCTCCTTATAGAATGTTCTGGGCCAATAGAGAAAAACTGGTAGTCTGAGAGATGTTGGCCTTTCTGTTGGGCTGCTGGTAAGGTCAAGATGCACCTTTAGCTAAGCAGAACTTTCTTGCTTTCCTGAGGTTCTTTCTATAATCTGCCCTGCTCAGATCTGTTAGTCTTTACAATGCTAAAGTTCCTTCTCATTTAATGTGGCTCAGGATGTCTGGAAGAGCTTGAGAAGTTGTTGGCCCAGTGATGGTGGTGGTGAGAGCTGGACAAATGCTACTTCTGTAGACCACTGTGATTGCTTTGAAAGTAACCACAGCTAAAGGTCTAAAAAAGTGGAGAATCTGAGCCAGCTGAACCAGGCTCTCAGCAGGTACAGATGCTTGTCATTCTACTTCAAGCATGCTGTCCCAAGGACTCCTTAACTGAATGAGGGAGGAGTAGCTAGGTGGAGGCAGAGAAGTACTCCTTGTTTCCAGTATTGTATATATATATGCATATAAAATCTATTATATATATCATATATATATATATATATCTCCTCTGCTGAAACATTGCTGCTCTGGAATTGTTGATGGTATGGCCCATGAGGTGCTGGAGTGTGGCCAGAGAAGGGCAATGAAGCTGGTGAAGGGTCTAGAGTACAAGTGTTGTGAGGAGCAGCTGAGGGAACTGGGTTTGTTTAGTCTGAAGAAGAGGAGACTCAGGGGAGACCTTGCTCTTGTCTTGTCTTGTAAGGATCTTACTCTGATGTTTAAAAATTATCTAAAACAAAGATACTTCACTGTCATATCCAACCACCAAGTGTGTTCTTTGAGAGATTTATTCCTGCTTTACATGTCTTAGCAATCTGAACTAAAAATCTGGGTGGTGGCTCAACATCATCTTTTATCATGCTCAGCAGGAGCCATTTTTCTGTCACCTCTTGGTGGCACTTTAGTCTACCATTTTAATCTCATAGCACAGTAATGTAGTTTTGTTTTAGGCACCTCCTGGCAAAGATAAGATAGAAAATTGCAACCCAATGCACTAAAATTTGACTCTTCCATTGGCAAATTTGCAAGAAGTGTAGTGGATATGGAGCAGTAAAAATAGAGCAACCATGTCTTGAAAACTATGCCAGATAAATGTGAACATCAAAAGCTTATGATTTATATAAAAAGATATTTTAGAAGCTTAAAACCAAGTCCAAATTGAGAAGTGTTTTCAGTTCTGAAAAGTAACTATAATAAAGCAAGGCAGATGTATGTATTTTAATGGGATGAAATAATGCTAGTAAATTAGTATTGGAATTATTTTCATGTTTTGAGATGTAAAGAGCTCTCCAAAGAATATTCCTATAGCAGTTGTCAGTGTTTTCCCTGAAGAACACCATAACAGTGCTGTAAGCCAGCTTTTGTGCTGCCTAAGCACCCAGTCCCAGGGTTTTTCTCATGTTAAAACCCTCTGTGAGCTAAGCTGCAAATTGAGAGGAGCATTTTTCAGCCACCAAAATCTTTTCTATTTTCAGCCCAGTTAAGCTCTTTAACCTGCGACTGCCTCAATTCCAACCAATAAAAATAAGCTTGATTGACATGACCAACTTTAATTGTTGGGGGGGGGCCAAGGGGTGGGGGTTGGGACAGAGAAATGGAGCAATTTCTAGACAATCTGCAAAGTCCCTGGGGTAAATTGGCAGTGACTGTGCCAAATGGCCTTAGCAAACAAAAAAAAAAGAGAAATATTGCAGTATGAGCTCACTCAAGGAATTTGTTGATCTTTCTCTGGGAAGAAAAAGGGGTTGAAGGTAATAAGTTTTCTAAGGCAGGCTAGGTGGTGTACCCCTAAATATAAATTTATTTATTGTCTGGAATTTATAAGCATAAGGAGAGGAGGTGGTCTAGTGGTTAGGATTTGGTGCTGTCACCACTGGGGCCTGGGTTCAATTCCCAGTCAAGGAAGCTTTGTTGTGACCTAGTCTTAGAATCCTGCTCTGGAAGGGGGGTTGGACTAGATGATCTTTTGAGGTCACTTCCAACTCCTAACATACTGTGATACTGTGATAAGGACCAGTTTCATAGGTTGGACAAATAGGAGAAAGCTGAGCCTAAAAAATGTAGACATCTTTCCACTGGGTCTTGCAGACAGATTTCCAGAGTCAGATGATGCTAAGAGAGTTGCTGTGGAAAATGCATTTGCATAGTTCAACCAATTGGCATTATTTGATAAGAGAAACATAGACAAAGAACTTTGAGAAGGTTAGCACTGAGATGACTTTAGTGCCAAAATCACAATGCCTCACATGGGTTTTAGCTTCATAAATCAGCAGCTGGTAGCTTTTTGCTGGCAGTTACCTGGAATTCAGTATGTTTATTTCTGAGCTTCTTGAACACGTATTGCTCCTCTTACTTGGGGAGAATCACCCATAGGTATGACTTCAATTTAACATGCAGTAATTCATAATCTATAAATTTAGTATTAATGGATGCATTTACTGAGAAAAAGTATTAGGATAGAGTTGAAAGGAAGAAAGATGAGATCCATTTTTCTTCCTAAACTGTATTTTTCTCTCTCTGCTTCAGAGCTTCCACCACCACCACTGCTTTCATTTCTTTTTCTTTCCCCATCACATCTCAGGTTCGTGTGGATGGCTTCCTCCTGTTTCTTCACTTGTGCTACAGTCCACCAGCCCTTAATTTGTTGTTCTCATGACTTTTTGAGGACCTCAAACCCCATGTTGCCCCCCTCCAGCCTGCCTTCTCTCCCACTTCCCAATCTCTCTGACTCCACATCACCTTGTTAAACTATTCCTTATTTTCTTTACTTTTTTTATGAAGTACCTGTTTGGGGTTGTTTTTTTTGTGAGAGTGAATAACATGCTTTTCACTTTCATTTTTCAGATTGTTTCAGATTTGAAATCTTTGCTTGAGATGTAAGTACACACACACACACACACACACACACACATATTTATACACACATTCATTTTGGTTTATCTGCTCTTTATCCTTGGCTCTTCACAGCTCAAAAGGGTGACTCTGGAACCTGCTGTTCTCTGGAGCCAGATCCTGGCAAATAACAGCTCCTTCATTCAACATACCATTGAAAGTAAGGTAAGTAGAACTTCCATATGAATGCCATCTGCATTTCTCTTCTCTCTGGTCAAACATCTCCAACATCTTCCACCTGCCTTTCCTCCAGCATGAGGTAATCCTGAATTCTTTTCCAGAACCACTGAGAATCACTCCCCTAGTGGTTTGTGGAAAACTTTGCACCTGTATTTGGGGAAACATTCAATGTGTATATGCACTCTGTTTCTCATTTATGCTATTATTTCCCCTATAATACTCTTGGGAGGGTAGGGTCCATTTCACACAACCCCTAGAGCTGCATGCATTATAAATTTTGTTCCTACATTTAGCCTTTAGTCAGTGCATTTTGTTATGCAGTCTTAGAGTTAAATCCTGAATTTAGGCTATTAATGAATCCTTTTTAATGGAAAAATAAATAAATATTGCTCAGAATTGAGAAGTTATTTCTGGAAAAGTTTTGCTTCTGCCATTTTGCCTCTTGATAAAATGTTAACAGAGTTTCCTGACACAAAAGACATTCCTTCTGCTTGATTGCAACACCTACTGCAAATAATGGAAGTGTAAAGAGAATAAGAAAATCAGGCAGGAAGAATACTCTGTATGGTAAAAAGCTGACCACTTTAATCTTTATTTCACAGTCCCTTCTTTCCTCTCTTATGACAGTGATTTCCCTTCTTGTAATATGCTTTTTTGGGGGATTATTTTTATGTATAGCAGTGACATGTGCTACATATACTCCTTGTGCTCTCTATGTATGGAGCACATACCATGACCCAATATAATTTTATTGTACTGGCTGTGATTGATGTTTTCAGACCTGCTCAGCAGGTGGAAAGCAGAGGCACATGTGTATGAAAACCAGCATTTTGCAGCAAGGATACAGAGTTAGGACAACCCCTTTTTGTGCTACTAATGCACAGTAGCTGTCTGTAAAATGGTCTTTAAGTGCTGCAGAAAATCCACAGTGCCTGCTGTGTTCTGTAACCACATTTTCACAGCTCAGTTCTTGCATTTAGCAGCCCTCTTTACTCACCTTGCCTTTTCAGCAGGCTGGGATAAGATGTGAAAGCAAATGTTATGACCATACATATTCACAGGGCAGAAAAAGGTGCTCCTCATCCAGGTTAGGATTTTTTTAGTGATTGGGTTGTTGAAGGAAAGTGAGGAAGAGAGATATTCTTGTCTGGTATCAAAAAGGCAGCTGTTAACTGTCTGAGAAGCTAAGTAAGGCCTAGAAACAGTCTTTCAAGTAGATGTTGGTGTGTCTCAGTAGCACATACCTAGGTAGGAAATCCTTGTGCTTGGAGGAGTTCAGTTCTCAACTAAAACAGAGGCACCAAGACTTGGAAGAAAGCAATGTGAAAAAAGCTGGCAAGCATCTGGAACAGCAAATAAATAGTCCCCTTCAGAAATAAGCTGGAATCAGATTTAAGAAGGCAGTGAAGTGATACCAGACATAACCAAAACCTGGGGTTCATTTGGCATTTCACTGTAGACCTCTTGGATCCTGGCACACTGGCATGACAGCAATGCCTTACCTGAAAAATGGGATTTCTTGTGGTCTTTCTCTTCAAGCATCAAAATGGATCCTGCATAAGAATACCTGGGTCTATTCTGTTGCTATAGGAAACTTCTGGTTGGATGTGTTTCACCAGACTATCTTTGTAAGGAGCACTCTTTGGTTCCTTGAAGGCTGGCTCAACTGATCAGAGTCTGACCTGATCCTAGCAAAGGTGAAGGGCACCAGACACTGAGTTGGACATTGAATGAAGGTGTAGAGGTGGAAAAAGACATTCACAGCATCTGGTTATACCTTCATATTGGCTCACAGGTGATGATCTCTAACATACAATTGGCATGATAACATGTGTGGCTTGGGAGATGCCTGCATCAACTGATGCTCTGTTAAAAGAAAAAAAGTAATCCATTTTCTATTTTTCCACAATATTTTTTTCCCAGTAAATACATACAGATAATTAAAAAAAAAAAAGAGGAGAAAACTCAGTGAAAAAAGGACAAATAGACTTGGACTGCAGGAGGAAATGATGACAAATTTCAGATCAAGTTGCCTTTTACTTCCCATAATTAAAGCATTCAGACAAACCTTTCTTTGAAAAACCTAATTTATATATAAAACCAGTACATCATGTTTCTAATGAGGAATGGGAAGCTCTCTCTAGTACCAAACTGAACAAATTGCCTTTGATTTTCAAAACCTCTTAAGAGACTCTAGATGCCTAATTAAAATGGATAGGAATAAGACATTTGAAACTCTGGCAGGAGCTGCAAGTGGCATGTAGGAGCATGTAGCACTCTCCATGAAGGCTGAAGGACTTGGGCAGAAAGGACAGGATGCAATAACCTGGTTTGTTGTAGGGATTTGAAGTATTGCTCATGAAGCAGAGGTAAGGAGTGTGGCTGGTACATGGGGTCAGGAAAGCAATGAGCAGAAGGATGCAGAAGCCTGTAGGATGTAATCTGAGCCAGGGCTTTGCTCACCACTTTGCAGTCAGTTTGTGGCTACTGTATGTTGGAGGAAGGAGAGCTCAAGTTCAGGCCATGTCATGCCATGTGGCCTCAGGCTAAAGAGTATTCCTAACCCCATTTCTGTTACTTGGGTAGATGTAATGAAAGCTGTTGAGGAGGCTGATAGTGTAGATATGAGAGTCAAGAGTGATAATATAACTCACTGGAGAAGAAGCAGGTCAGTGCTGGTCCACAGAATGGCAGGAAGGACATGACAATGTAAAAACTATGCATGGAAAGAGGGAACATTTAGGAAAGGAAAATGAGGACAGAGGAAAACAGAAAGAACAGAAGAACAGAGTGGAGGAGGAGGAAGGGAAATACAGAGATGGAGAAAGGAATGAAAGGCAAGTGAATACTTCCAGGTTAATCAGCTTTTATTTATTTATTCACATGCATTTATTATGCTGTATTTCCTTGGTATGTGGCCTACATTCTTATATAAAGAGAAGAGAATGGCAGGATACTGTGCAGCAGGGATTTGCACATTACTTCATCCATTACTGGGCATGTTACTTGGGGCTTTTTTTCAGAGGTTTATGCATTTTTTAAAGCAGCATGCCCCAGCAGCAAGAAATTCAGTAGTTAAAATTTAAAGAGAAGGTTTGAGTGAACTCAGGCTTGCTGTCTTGACACTTTCTTAGTCCTTAGTGTATACAGGCTCAGTCCTGGATTGGAAACTGAAGGTTTTCAGGAACACATTGAGGGAGAGTGAAGATATTAAGGGATATTGTCATACTGTTGAAGAATATTTTCATGCTTTTCTGAACCTGCTTGCAGTGCTATCTATCAGTGATCACTGTGCTGTCATTAGAGTTACAAACTTGGCTGGAATTCTCTCCTGGAAGGGGTATCTAGGTGTAATTCAGGAGAATGGAAGGTTGGTGATCAGTCTGCAGTCTCCTATCAGTGGATATGAATCAGTGGATACATTTGGAAAACATATTGATATACACTTGTGGCAAATATTTTAGATATGCTGATTTTTATTGTCTTAAGGTAATAATTACTTTTTTCAGAACTCCCTGGGCCCTTCTGGCAGGAAATAAACCTAAGGACAGCCTTCAGTCTACTGTCCCACTCAAAGTAAATAATGGTGGTACATGGGACTATAATGGCACAGGGCTCACTAATAGGTTAGTAACTGCAGAAATGGCTGGGAAACTAGAATTGAAGGGGGAAGGGAATAAAACCTGGCTCACCACTAATGAGCCTAGGGGTAAAGGACAAAGGGTGTGGTGAAATTGGTAGGCCAGATCAAGTGCATCTACACTAGTGCATGTGGGTTGGGCAACAAGCAGGATGAGCTAGAGGCCGTTGTGCAGCAGGACAGCTATGATGTATTCACCATCACAGAAACGTGGTGGGACTCAGTGATCTGGAAGGTCCTTTCCAACCATGAAGATTCTGTGATTCTGTGATCATAAGACAAATACTATCTTTATGCCTGTCCTCTCTTAAAACTTAAATAGTACATAATTTTACCCTTCATTTCCTTAAAAAACCCCAAACCTGTTTATGACACACAGGTCAAATATAATTCCATGAGAGTTGGTGCTGTGTCAGCCTCCCTGGGGAGCCTGTTCCAATGCTCCATCACCCTCTGGTTTAAGAAGCTCTTCCTAACATTCAACCTGAATTTACAACACAGCTTCATGCCATTCCCCTAGGTCCTGTCACCAGAGAGAAGAGGTCAGCACCCACCCCTCCCTCTCTGGTGAGGAAGTTATAGGCAGCTATAAGGTCTCCCCTCAGTCTCCTCTTCTCCAGGCTGAACAGACCAAGTGATCTCAGCCTTTCCTCATAAGTCTTCCCCTCCATGTCCTTCACCATCTTTGTGGTCCTCCTCTGGACACTCTCCAAGAACTTCATATCCCTCTTGTATTGTGGTGCCCAAAACTGCACACAGTACTCCAGGTGAGGCTGCACCAGAGCTGAGTAAAGTGGGACTAGCACCTCTGTCGATTGACTAGCAATGGAATGCTTGATGCATCCCAGAACCCTATTGGCCCTTTTGGCTTACCAGAACACCCTGCTGACTCATATTCAACTTATCATTGATCAAAACTCCCAGATCCCTCTCTGCAGGGCTGCTTTCTAGCCTCTCATTCCCCAGCTGGTAGGTTGTTTTCAGGTTGCCCCTTCCCAAGTGCAGAACCCAGCACTTGCCCTTGTTAAACTTCATATGAATTAACTGGAGGAGGTCAGGGCATGATCTGAAGCACTGTCATATGAATAGCCATGTCACTTGATTGCCACTGCTCTCCTTGGCATGGTTCAATCTGTGTTATTTACTACAAGAGGAAATGGCCTCAAGATGCACTAGGGGAGGTTTAGATTGGATATCAGGAAAAATTTCTTCACTGAAAGAGTTGTTAGGCATTGGCCCAGGCTGCCAAGGAAGTGGTGGAGTCACCATTCCTGAATGGGTTCAAAAAACATAGAGATGTGGTGCTTAGGGACATGGTTCAGTGACATGATGGTGATAGGTTGGTGGTTGGACTTGAAGTTCTTAGAGGTTTCTTCCAACCTTAATTATTCTGTGATCCAGCACGCTGTCAAGCAACATTTAAAGGATATCTCTGGTCCAAACCCTGTGCTACTAACAGGCAAAATGGATGAGGTTTCCCTTCTGTGGGTGAGAGTTTAACCACATGAATGTATGCTATACTCTACCAGATGGAAGAAGAAGATATAAGATGACCTAGTTGAGTTGAGGCCTAATCCTGCTTTCAGCTGCTGGGGAAATGACTGGCTCCAGGAAGAGCAATGTTAATTATTGAAGATGGAAGAGTGGGTTCTTTCATAGCTTGTAGAGTCAAAAATCTCTGCCTGATCCACACATGCGCCCCTGACATTTCTTATTAAAAATCAAGCAGGCAAGGAAATTTAATAAAGTAAAATGAGGCCCTTTCTCATTCTTTTAAATTAGTATTTGGGATTATTGATGGAAATCTTAATTAGATGCTATAATTAGTTTGGAAAATTGCATAGTTTGAACTAGACCCATGTGTTATGTCTACTTGCCAGAGAGAGACTGAAATTGCTTCAATATTTCCTCTGCAGTAGCTGCGAGCGTTTTGGCAGGCATTTGAGAGGGGTGTTCTCACCATGGGTTTTACATTCAGAAGTCACTATTATGACCATCTAATCTAACTTTCTCCAGCCCCACAACCTCAAATACCATCCATAGCATTTATTGCTTTTGTCAGGACCTTAAGTGCCCTGACCAGCTTCACCTAGGGCCTCTTCCTACGTCTACCCATGAGCCAGGAAGGAGCCTGTTTCAGCTCTGCTCAGCCAAGGTTTGCTAGCCCCGACCCAATGATGCTGTAGGAGGTGCTGGTCTCCAGGTCAGCATAGCCATGGCTTCACTAATCCGAGCCCTGGCCAGCAGCCTGATGATTCAGCTTGATCTCAACTGTGCCCCGTCACCACAAACTTTCCTGGACTCTTGGCCAACCCTGGCTGCCACCCTTGGGCCTTCCTTTCTTGTTTTGCTTTATGGGCTGTGGCCCTGGCATCTGAAACCCATATGCTGCTGTTCACATTTTCATGCTTGGTCCTCAGGTCCCAGTCCCTTATGAGCTATTGCTCTGCCCTGACAGTTTTCACTAGGTTGCTTGTAAATCTCAATAGAGAGTGAATTTTCCTTGCTGTTATTGCAACATAAATCAAGAGTAATATCATAGAGGATTATGTGATATTCACCTCTGTAAAATCAGTATGTGCTCTACATGAAGTCCCACATGTCCAATTTTTTATTACTTGTGTAACTTTCTTGTCTAGCTACCATAGGATTTATTTCTCCCTTGATACAAACATGGAGGATCTCCTCCTCAAGGAGAGGATATGCACCTTATTTTATTAAGTAATCTTTAAAGACTTTGGTTTCTCTCATGCTGCATGAAGCAGAGAAAAGTAGAAAAGGAGGGAAAATTGTTACATGACACAAGCTTCAGAAGCTGAATCTTGCACTCTGAACCTTGCCTGCAGAAGGCATGAGAGGTTTGAGGAGCTGTGTGGCCAAGTTAAGAGGCTGCGCGAGGAGGTGAGCAGACTACACAGTCTCAGGCAAGATGAAAGAGAGCTTGGTAGGGTGATCAGAAGGATCCCGCAGAGATGAGAGCTCAAACCTATCTCACATCAGTCCCACTTCTATACAACTAACCCACTTGCACAGTCCATCTTTACAGGGTTCTTCCAACCCCAACTATTTTATGACCATGAGGAACAAACAGTATCTGCCTTTACCAAAGCAAACATGAACGTATCTGTGTAACAGTGCATTCTAGCGCTCGTATTTCATGGGCTATATTTTTACTTTGATACTAAACACTTGCAGCTCCTAAATCTTGAAGCCCTGTGTTGACTCCAGGTAAGCTGGTTTGTGCCATGTGTAAATTCTGAATCCCACAAGAGGTTTTTGACATGTTTAGTATTGGTCAAATGGGTAACAGCAACTGTTCTGAAGCCCACCATTATACAGCTGGTTTTTGTCCAGGTACTTGCATTCTTTATCAACAAGGATATTTCCTGTCTGCAATGTTTGTTTGTCACATCAGAAAAATAGATACTATAGGTATTTATCCTAGAACTGTAAATTGTCTAATTTGAAAGATGAAAGTATGCATCTTGTTCCTTCAAATAGGGTAGGATGAATGAGCTCTTTCTAAACTGTCTTTTCAACTGCTCCCTCCACCACTGTACTTGCCATAATGAATGAGTGTCCTGGTTTGCGTTAGAACAGAACTAATTCTGTTCAATGATTTTACTTTTCAGTTAAAGCTCCTCTGAGAAACTGCACTTTCTGAGACTAACAGCATGTTTTCATAGACAGTGCCAGCTTCTAGCAGTGATAAGGCCTCATGTTTAGACTTACTACCAGGGATTGGTATGCTAAGCAAGGTCACTGCTAAATCTTGTGTCTCATATTGTGGGGTGCAGGGTAAAGGCTGCACCTTCAGGGAGGAGCAGACAGGACAGGTGACCCCAAACTGACCAACTACAGTATTTCATCCTATATATATTATATTCAATATATAAACTGGGAATCAGTTCCCCCTTGCTAGATTGTTGGATTGTTGTCCCTTGTGAGATTATTCTCGCTTCTTGGTTCCTTTTTCTCCTGCACTTCGGTGCTGCTGAGGCCTAGCATGTTGGCACTTCAGATAACCCCCACCCTCAGAATACTTAGGGATTCATGGGGCTTTTGTCTTTATTAAAAGTCCAGGTTACATTTTGCTGCTTCAGTTCTGCAGGAAAGTAATTCCCTTTCATCTTTCCAGGTCAAATAATGTATGAGTTCTCAGCTGGTCTTCATCAGATTCAGTGGAGCTTATTCAGAATTGCATGTGTGAGGCTGAGCTTCTTACAACTGCTCCTTCAGATACAACAGAAACATCTCCATAAGCTGTACCAAGCCACCTATGTCTCCTGAAGTAGATTATGAGACCTAAACCACTAATGTACACTGTGGGGCACCTCATTAAAACAAGTAGGTGTGGTGCTTGGGGACGTGGTTTAGTGGTGAGCACAGTAGCATTGGGTGGATGGTTGGACTCCATGATCTCAGAGGGCTTTTCCAACCATAAGGATTCTATCATTAGTAGCTGCATCTTGCTAGACAAACCAATGGTAAAGCCTCATCCAGGAAGAAAAGGTGAGATAGAAAAGCAGTAGAAGGTTCTCTGCTCTCATTTTTCAAGGTTTTTTTAAGAGGTTAAAGCTGACAAGTCTCCTAGAAGTGGCAAAATGGCCTTTGCCCTGTTGACTTTTGTCCAGCACAGATTCATAAAGCCAGATCTGTTGCTGAGGGAGCTGTTGGACAGCCACAGTAAGCACTGGGCAGTGCTGGGGAGGCAGCCAGCAGGACTAACTGTGTCTCCTGTCTTGGACAGAGGCAGAAACAGTAGTACCCTAGTTCTTCATCCCTTCTGCTCATCCCTGAAGCAACACATTTAAAACATGCCATTGCTGTTGAAAATTCCTGCCAGCCTTGGTTCTCTCTTCTGTGACAAAGAATGTAGCACCAAGAGTCAGAAATGGATCCCCTAAAAATAATGTCCTAATTAAATTTGTATAAAACCTTTTGGCTTGTCTGAACAATGCTGTCCAAGAAGGGAAGTGTTGCCAAACAACTCTAATCCTCCAGAAAGGAAAAACTTGCTCTGATGTGGTAGTGTCATCAAAGTTAGCAAGATGAGTGAATCCTTTCTACAGGAAAATTGTGCATTTCAAAACAAGTACCTTTAGTATCACTCCTCCTGCCTTAGCATCTTGTGATTGATAAAGGAACTTACAGAGTGAAACAAGGCAACAGACTGAGTCTTTGATAGCTTCCAGCATTAGGCTGATAGCATTGGTCCAGTCCATGGGAGTTAATGAGATAACTGCTTACAGATTAGCTGCACTGATATTCCTGTTAGATTGGATATCTGGCTCAGTGCAAAGTTGTAAGAATACATGTCATTATTATATGACTAAGTTATTTTATTAGATTTACTATTATCCTAGTTCAAGGACTGAAGTAATCCATAGCACATTATATGTCATACCAGTTTATCATTAATTAAGTCAGTTCAGGAACCAGATGAATAAATTCAGGATTTTGGTAGTTTATGGGTTATTCAAATCTTAGCTTAATTATAATATTATGTATTTCTCAAAGGGTTAGTATCTGTTCTATGTCTCTGAGAAGTGGAACTGCTTCCTGATTGCTCTGTCCAGGACATCCTTCAACTACTGCATCACCCTCAAGTCCTTTGCTGTTTGAGAACAACAGGTCCATGTGAGGAACATCTGTATAGATGTTGCATTTCCTCTGGGCAGGTTCAAAGAACTTGTCTGAAGTTTCAATGTACCAGGCTATCAGATCCCAAGGGAATTTTGAACATCTCTGGCAAATGGTCAGATTTTTCTCTTTCCACCATGTAGAGAAAATGTCCAGTGAGGGAGAAGAACAAACAGAAGAAAATCTGATGATAGGATGGCTTGTGATCATGTTCTATTTAAGGCTTTCTAAATGCAGTAATAAGGGAGAACAATCTCCCCCCATATTTCCTGCACTATATTTTAGGTTTGGTTAGCTTCTTTCATTGTGATGTTTGGGGATTGCTGTTTTTTTTTGTCCTCACATTTTATCTTAAATACACCCACACACTCTGTTTTAAATCTGCAGCTAGTGAGAGCTGTGGGTCTCTGACAGCTTACAGACTGAGCTTATATTTAGGCAAAAAATAAAGCTGATTTCACAGCCTCATGCATCCCAAATAGCTTGCTTAAAAATGTAGTGTCACTAACCATTGTTCTCAAGCAGCCTTTGTTCTGCTAAAGCTTAACATCAGAAAGTTGATATAAAGAACAGAATTCTTCCTTGGAATATTCAGTTTTTTGAACTAAGATATCAGTCCCACAATACTCTCCAAGCATATTAGAGCCTTTCACAACCATTGACACAGTATCTTGAGGAAAACAGGTTATTGGGTTGCTTATAATTGCATATTTCAATGTATATTGACAGAATTTATTTCAATTAATAACTTCTTTATGTCTGAAGCTTTTTCTTTGGTGTGTTTTTTTGTTTGTTTGTTTGGGGGGCTGTTTTGTTTGGGTTTTGTTTGTTTTGTTGTTTTGGGGTATTTTTTCAGATGCACTATATTTAGCTAGCCAAAGAGGATTTATACTATTGGTTTAAACCAAGAATGGATTTAGAGTGATTGTTATATCTGCAATGAAGTTGTTTTTTTTTTATACAGAGAGCTCTCCTGTGTGAATTCAAAGCCAAGTCAGTTGGGAACATTTCTCTTCTTGGTATGTCACTGCCTTTTTTTTTTAAGTCATTAACTGTGGCTAACACAGAAACCACTGAAAATGAGATATGGCAATCTAAGCAAAATCAAATTAATTTACCTTCAGTAATAAAGAATAAAAGTTTAATTGCTTTGGGGTTGCTGCATACATAGCAACTGAGAGGCTGAATCCATATGATTAGGAAAGACAGAATGGGCATTTGTTTCTTTTTTTTAGTATGTAAACTTAATTCTCTCTCTGTAAACAATCACATTTGTGTCCACTGTAAATAAACCTATTTTCAATGTGCTTCTATTGATAGATAACAATTAAACTATAGGGTTGCCAGCCCCTGACTTTAACATGCTTGCAGCATTTGCTGTTTTGTCTTTATGCCTCAGCTCCTAAAGGTATGAGATTGCCAAGCAATCTTAGCTTTCATGATGAGAAATGGAACACTTAGATTTCATAGTTGTAGAGAAAAAGCCTGAAAATGAGAAGTCTAGGGCTTATAAATCACTCAGCATAACCACAAAAAGTAAAAATCTAAAAGATATTATTTTTTAAAATCTTATAATTTTGAAATGAGTCTTATTATTTCAGGCTGAGGTGGAGGAGGAGGAAGGAGGAAGTATGAGTCATGGTTTTGAATGAAAGAGGTTTATAATAATGAACATCTTGAATACTATTTCATGCTTAGCTTTCTTCCCTTAATATTTCTGATACATCCCTTGATAGACTCATTTTTGAACTGACTTTAAAGAGTGAAAAAATCTGAGTAGAAACATGGTGGATACTTGATCCTAGAAAGCCTTCAACCTCTACAGAATTTTCTAAAATTAACAGTTTAAACAGAATTTAACAGTTTTCTGCATAAGTTGTCAAGCACATCTTTGCATTATCTAGGTCAGAAAAGACTCTGCATAAGACCTCTTCTGGCTACAAAATCTGTTAGCTGGGAAATGTAAATAGTGGTAGCTAGAGTAGTTGCTTTTAGAAGGGTGTTTTTTTCTTCTATTTAAAGCTGGCATAAAAAAGCAGCAGCTATTGTGCTATAATCAAGAGCATTCTGCCTGCATATATCCAGCACCAGGAAGTGCAGATCTCTATTGTTATTACAGTTAGAGCATATTATTTTCCAAGAAGAACACATTGTACATTCATACCCATGGGGTATATGCCTTAATAAATAGTCAAAAATCCATGAAAACCAGCACTGTTGGTTCAGGCAGGCTGCACATTTTGTGGAGCTACCAAGTAGAAATGTCACAACCTGTGGGTGAATGTCACTTACAAATCTTATTTAGCTTTATGGATGTTGTTTTCAGATGACACTTTGTGTAGTTTCCCATTACAGATGCAAAGGTTAGTGAGGAACTGATCCAGGTTTGATACTGACTTCAAAGAGGCATCAGACATGAAGAGTAGCAGTAGCTTAGAAAAGATCCTGCAACTCTATTGTACAATGTTTGTTTATGCTGAGCTTGTTATAGAATCATAGAATCAATAGTCACAGCTGGAAGAGACCTTGAAGATCAGCTATGTGACAAATCCAATGGTGTTCAAGAGATTATCAACATTATTCTGCCTCTGCTTGTGGTGTTAAGCAGTAGAGATCAAACCACTTCAGATTTTGATATGAAAGTCTGAATGGACAGCTCTTCTTTAGTCACAAACTACATCTAGGAAGCTTTGGAATTTCACAGCTACTCGTGGGGAGCTTGTCATGAGGTTGTCATAAGAACTTGCTTAGTGTCATATGTCTCTAGGCTTGAGATCTAAAGCAGAATGAACAGATCTTCTTCAGCACACTCCTTGTGAAATGCAAGTCTACCTTGGAGTACAAGAATGGCTACAGGACCTTGAGTAACAGGGGCCATACACAAGAGACAGAGAGAAAGGGCAGCTTTCTGGTTTTCTTAGCTAGCTGGTTGTTCATGTTCAATGTAGTCATGGGATGATAGAATAATTATGGTTGGAAAAGACCTCTGAAATCATTGAGTCTAACTGTTCACCCAACACTCCCATGCCCACCACTAAACCATGGCCCCAACCACCACATCTACACATTTTTTTAACCCCTCCAAGGATGGTGACTCCACCATCTCCCTGAGCAGCCTGTGCCAATGCCTGATAACCCTCTCAGGGAAGAAATTCTTTCTAATATCCAATCTGAACATCCCCTAGTGCAACTTGAAGCCATTTCCTCTTGTCCTATTACTTGTTACTGGGGAGAAGTGCTCATGAAAGTGCCAGACTGACACACCACAGGTTCACACCTTGCTATTTATTGAGGGACTGAAAGGGAGGAAAAAACCCCACACTCTGTCAAAAAAATGGCCATCTGTATACTGTAGACTTAAAGTTTAGTCATTTTGGCTAGTGCTATACAACTACCTAGTTGGATTAGGTGGTTTAATTAAAAGTCAATCAGTTAAGGAAGTTTTGGTACATCCAGGACCAAAAGGACATGATTGACTCTGGAAACCTTTATACAATGGTTTGACTTTGACTGGAGGAGCTTACCTTTATTTTGCTTCAGGACTAGGGAGGAAGAACCTAAACCACATGAAGTTCAAAGGCAGATAGTGTCAGTCACTGTAAAAAATGGCTTTTTTTCCAGGGATGAGGACAAAAATATGTCTGAAAAATTTTGCCATACTGTGAATAAAAGCCTGTAAGAAAAAGCCTGTAGAGCATTTTAGTCTTACACTAGTTTGGCACAGCATAGTTCTTCAAACCAATTGCTCAAAGAATCATGGTTGGAAAAGACCTCTGAGACCGTCAGTGGTTTGCTCCTGCTGTTGTGGAACTCCTTGCTAGATGACATAGATATGAAACATGGTCTCAAAGGAAGACTGAGAAAGGTGACAGAAGAGAAAGATTACCAAATATATGAAGCTCAGTATATAATTTCAGTGAATAAAGATTTTGGCTGTGAGAGCATTTCATTGCTTCCCTGGTGTTCCTTTTGCCTGTGATCTGGTACTGGACTAGCTGAACACAGAACAACCATTTTTATGTCCCAGGAACATTTAATTTCTTTCAACTTCCTTGTTAATTTGCTTAAAATCTAGCATACCTAAGCATTTATGTGGCTGGAGGTGTGTAGCATTTCTCTTTGGGAAAGGCAACTTCATTTTGGAAGGTGCAGTTTACTCACTGTATTGCTATCTAAACAGATGGGTGAATATAGATAAACTGTAGCAACAGAGTCAAGGGATAGTTTGCTTATTTATGTAAATGAAAAACAAACTTACAGAGCAAATGTCTTCACTTGTTTGTTTCCAGGAAGGCTTATGGACAGCTGTAGATCATGCAGTGTCTGGCCAGTGTCTTCATTCAAATCTGTCATGAAGGGATTCAGAGGTGAGAAACAATTTTTGATGTTTTTGCAGCTACACCTAGGGTCTCAGTTCTATGTCTTGGGTCTGTCTGAGCTAGGTTAAAATAAAATTAATTCATAGAATCATAGAATTGTCAGAGTTGGAAGGGACCT
Organism: Galbula dea; assembly: GCA_013399015.1. NCBI lineage: Eukaryota > Metazoa > Chordata > Aves > Piciformes > Galbulidae > Galbula > Galbula dea. Next base: position 262,067 of record VWZX01007087.1, on the reverse strand, counting down.
TGAAGATCATTTAGTTCCAACCCCCCTGCTTGGGCAGGGACACCTCCCACTAGATCAGGTTTCCCAGAGCCCCATCCAGCCTGGCCTTAAAAGGTTCCAGAGATGGGGCTTCCACAGCCTCTCTGGGCATCCTGTTCCAGTGCCTCACCACCCTAACAGTGACTATTACTATTATATGTGATTATTATGAATATGTGTGGAGGTAGGAGAGAAATTCTGCTCCTGAATTCATGCTCATGCTGTATGTTTTATGGGGAGACCCATAAAGGTATTTGCACATTTTTTTAGGCAGATACAAGTTGCTAGTAAATCTCAAAATCATCTGCTTAATATCTAGGAATTTTATTTTTCCATACAAAAGATCTTTTGCATTCAAAGGCTGCTATTCTATGCCTCTTGGCATAAAGACCTTCTTGCTCTCTACAACTACCTGAAACGAGGTTGTAACCAGGGGGTGGCTGGTCTCTTCTCCCAAGGAACAAGTGATAGGACAAGAGGAAATGGCCTCAGGTTGCACCAGGGGAGGTTTAGATTGGATATTAGGAATAAGTTCTTTACAGGCTTTGGCCCAGGCTGCCCAGGGCAATGGTGGTGTCACCATCCCTGGAGGGGTTCAAAGAAGGTGTAGATGCGGCACTTGGTGACGTGTTTAAGTGGCATGGTGATGATAGGTTAATGGTTGGACTTGATGACCTTAAAGATCACAGAATCACAGAATTATTAAAGTTGGAAGAGGCAGGGAAGACTTTGTCTTTTGCCTCCTAAATCCTGTGTTGACATGACTGCTGGTAGGATCATACCAAAGGAACAGTGCTTGCATCCAGTGTGACTATGTTTTCCATGGTTCTGAAACAAGCTGTGGATGTTTCCACTTCTTTCTATAAATGCTAAATGATTTTAATGATGATTCCCAAGAGCTGTCACCTCACTCTTTAAGTATCTACTTCCTCTTCTCTCAAAGGCTCATGGGGTCTGAACCAGATTTTGGGCTTGTTATGTAAATTTTTTTCTGTTCCTGTAATTAAATGGAAGTCTGTATAAATGTCTATGACACTTATATACTGTATAAACTGAAAATGCTAGATAATTACATTAAAAAAAGTGACAACAGCTGAAACTACTGAATTTCCTGGGCAGAAATGCAGCTAAAGTATGGAAGTGCATAGGAGAATAGCTACAAGCTTAGACTTAAATAATTAATCTGAGTATTTTAACCACATCAGTTATATGTATGCAAGCACATCTTAGCAGCCCTATAGTTTTGGATTCTGAGTAAGTAATAAATCTATTAATCTTTCTTTTTTTTGTTTCATATTTGAACAATTCAGGCATTTAATTCTTGCTTCTAATTAAGTCATTTTAATTACAAAGAAATTGACTGATCACTGTAAATACACTTCAGTTGTAAGTAATATGATGTCTGTATGTGGTGTATTGTACTAATACAACTTTTGCTAAAGTTTCTGTGTTCTCATCCTCTATTTACTGCAATGAATGAGAGTTTCTGGATGCCTTTTTGTGTCTTCTAAATTTCAGTGAAAAATAAGGACTAGAAACAAGTCTGGTTTTCACTAATATATTATGTGATACTCTCCAATACTTATCAGCTAGTCATAACATTTGTACTGAATATGCTACTCCATTCCCCTCTTGGAGAGTGTTGTTTTCAAAGGTTTACTACTTAAATAAGGACTAATATGTTTTCTGCTCTCTTGACTTTCCTGTGAACAAGATGATATTTAAGATCAAATCTGACAGCCAACCTCTGCTCATATTGCCAGTAGTCTACAAACTTCTCAGCATTCCTTCTCTCTAACTCTACTGAGGTTGCTGTGCTTGCATATTCCAATAATTATATAGTGGAAAAAGTGAGCAGCAATCACAGAATCACAGAATGATCAAGGTTGGAAGAGACCTCAAAAATCATCAAGTCCAACAATCAACCTATCACCATCATCTAAAACCATGTCCCTAAGACTAAACTGAGTCCCTAAGTACTGCATCTAGACTCGTTTTAAACACCTGCAGGGACTGTGACTCCACCATCTCCCTGGGCAGCCTGTTTCAATGTCTAACAACTCTTGTTTTCTTGCATTTCACCACTTAAATCATCCTGTTTTCACCTGCTGTGTCCAACCTGATTCTTTCCCCTTCTTCTCCCAGGCACTCAAAAGAAGTGGGTGCTACACAATCTAGTGTTACTTACTTTAATTTCCATCCTCCTTTTACTAGTAGGAACAAAACCTGATTTTCAAGTGCTTATACAAAAGAAAGAGAAGTTTATTGTTAACAGAGAATAACAGGACTGTCTGATTGCTTTATCTCCACAGAACACTACTCTTTTTGTTTGCCTAACATACATTTTTCTGCCTTTCTACTTTTGTCATCACATACTGAGGTATTTTAAGGGTTTTGACACTAATTTGGAGATTGAGTTTTTGGGGAAGGATTTGTTCATCTGTTCACATGACACTTGATGGGTATATAGGATGTTACAACCCTAACTGTTCCTTTTGGGTACTAGATTTGTACAAATAACTGACTGCTAACATGTAGCTAAATATGTATTTAGGTTCTGTGCTGGACATGCTTGCCTGAGGTAATACTTATCAAAGAAGTCCTATAAGCAAATATGCAGAAGTCCTACAGAAGTTATGATCACCCTGTTTTATAGTAAGGTAGACATTTAAGTATATTTGAGTAGCTGACAAATCCCCCTGCTCCTAATTTTCCTTTACTCATTCATATGAGTTTGGATAGTGCATATTAGTAATGCTGACATCACTAATTCAGAAACTGTCTTACAATATGCAGATAACTGGAGATAGTTTTCAGCACTTTCCTTTTCTACAGGAGAACTGGAGAAACCAAAGAGAAATCTCTTCCACAAAAAGAGCTATTATTTTCTTGGAAGATGAATCTAAGTCTCTTTCACTTTGATTAACAATTGTTGCCTTCAAACTTTCCTTGGTGAGCAGATCAAATGCTGGAAACAGAAGTCCCCACTTGTAAGCTCTGTCCTAATTAGCAACTCTCTGGAGCTGCACAGGGGCTTACCCATTTTTGTCTGTTAGAATTAGGTGAAGATTTACCCTAGGAAATTGGGACCATCCAGGTGTGCCCCCCTGCCAGTTTTAGAGGATGTAGATGTCATCTTAGTCTTCTTTTGATTCTGCATTTATTATTTGCTCTGGCTTTGCTTCTGTACCTAAACCATCACATTCTTGCTACAAGCTATAAGTGATAAAGAGGTAAAGCTGAGTGATACTCTACCACTCTAGGAATTGACTACAATCTCAGGCCAGCTGAGGGATTTATTCCTCATTTTCTTAATATTCTAATTGTCTTTCTGTAGTATGTTAGCCTCAATAGTAACAAGAAGGGTTGGAAATTGAATCCTGCCAGTGTGAAACAGCCTATTTTAACTTGGTCAGAGTTTGATGTTCTGAAAAGTGTCAATCTCTCCACAAAATACTGAAGATTATTCTTTAGTTCAGGTCACAAACAGCATTTTCAGGTCACACAATTTGTAAATATTATTTCTGCTAGGGTCTGTGAATATCTTTCTGTCCCTATTTAGCATACAGCAGTAACAGGCTATGAAATCTTGGATAATGACTTATCCTGAAACTGTAAAATAGTCCACACATCAGTGGTTAATTTTCAGGAATTAGAACTCAGAATAACACACATTTTAGAATACCATAAACCAAAACAAAGCAAAGGATTAATTATGTTTTCTTCTTCTTTGCTTTAGGTATGTTTCCCTCTAGTTATGAATTAACAATTTGGAAATGAAGCAGACCAGAGCCTGTGCAATATGACTATCATATTTTTATTTGCTTTAATGTCTTCTGCAGCATTATTTCAGCACCACTCTAGGAAGTTCATTGTTGAGCAGCCTCAACAAAGTGGCTATGCCCTGATTTGATGTCAAGTTCTGTTCTCAAAACCAGGGAAGGATAAAAGATGTTGGTGACATCTATTCTCTCTGTGGCAACATAATACTGTTGTTATCACAGCTGTAACTGTGATGCTATTATAGCTGCAGTCTGGGCTGTAGGTTAAATACATCTAGAGCACATACAGAGGTCTCAGAAGTTTCTTCAGTAAAGGGGAAGTTCACAGCAAATTTTGTGATGCTGTAATGGCAGAGCTAAAGAATTTGGTTTCTGAAACAGTTGTGTGAACACCCACTATTCCCAGCTCTGCCAGGACCCATATTTGCTTTTCCAGTGAAGATGGCATATGCCTGTTTGATGGAAGTGGTAGAATCTGCCTCTGCAATGACATAATGTGACAGTGAATTGAAAAGAAGGCTATTAATATTCACAGAGCTAAAAATTACTGCCATGGTATTTCCTTAAACTGCTGTCATTCCTTGGTACAATACAAACCCTCCCATAAATATTCAAGGAAGCTATTCCTGCTGTGGTTTTCAAGATCATCCCCTTCTGCCCCACCAGAAATGTAGCTGGAATTGTCTCTTATGCCTAAGCTTTCTATTTAGTACCTTGTGTGAGATTGATGTTATACAGCCCATCTCACTTAAAAGTATAATTAAATCCTGTGTTTTCCCTATAAAGGAAAGAGCAGAGCCTCTAAAGTCTCTCAGAGGTGTCAGTCAGCAGAGGTACTCAATAGAGACAATAAATGGTCTTGATTTGCTCTGTTAACTGGTGGGTTTGGGGCTGCAAACTCTTTTCTTACTGTAAACATAAGAAATAAATTCCCTTGTTATGCAATGCACAAAAATAAATTCTTTGTGTCATGGAATGAAGAACATGGGAATGACTTTCTCTGTTGCAGTTTCTATGGTTTAATAAGCATGACAAGCATGAAGGGGTAGGAAGAATTTGTCATTTCCTCTGCTGAGAGAACTCACCAAATGCAATGACAGTGTGATAGTCAAGAACTGTACACAGCATGCACTGGGCTGCTTGGGGAAATGTTTTAATGGTGATCATGCTAGTGCTGAGTGGACAATTGGAGTCAAGGATCTCAGAGACCTTTTCCAACCATAATGCTTGTATGATTCTATACTTTTCCAAAGGATTAGGAGGAGAAATCTCCAAGATTGTGGTGTCAGGAAGATATCATAACATATCCAGGATTTTTAAACTACTATGTATATGCTGCATACTCATGAGGGTAGCAGAACTTCTGTAGAGCTGTTGGAAGTGTGCCTAGCAACTGGCTCTGCAGGTGGTTTTAGAAACTTGTTCAGGTGAGATGAGCACTGAATTGATCACAGGAAACCAAAGAAGCTTTGTAAAGTCTGAAGTTCTTGAAGTTACTCAAAAGACCTGACAAACTTGTGGAAGTTTGAGGGATCTTTCTGCCCTTTGAGGGCTAGGAATAGGATCCCAGTGCATTTGCAAGTGCTCTCCCAGAATTCAAATGGATGGAATGTATCAGAGCACTAATACTCTGTCAGCAGGGGCAAAATTTTGTACTACATGCAGACTAAATACCTTTCTGTAGTGTGTGGCATGCTTGCTAGGTGGGAAATTCTACTTCAGTGGGCTTCTTATCTTCAAAAAACCTCCAAAGTCACGAGGTGGAATTAGAATCAGAAAACATAAAGATTATCACTTGTTTGTGGGGTGAGCTGTTTCATTCTGAAATGCGTTCCTGTTTATCTGGTGGCTTTTCTGGGGTTTAATGCATACTTTACAATGAAAGAGGCAATAGAAAGATTCTTGCCCTCCCTTTCACTAACTTATTTCTCAGTTATTTCTCATACATCTTGTTTGAATAATTATAGAGACTTAAAAAGATTCTGGAAGTCTCATCTTTACTGTTTCCTGTTACTGGCTGGGACTTACTCTTAGGGACTTCTTGTCATATGTTACTGATTAGGATGTCTGGAAGCCAAGAGACATATTCAGTGTTTCTAAGCTTAAAGTCTGATTTGCACTGTGTGAATGTTCAGACCTCATGGTGCCCACCCTGGTGTAAATAATGTGAATACCATCCAAGGTCTTAAAAATTTGTGCTAGTAAAGGCTGAGGGTTTGCTTCAAGTTGGTCCCAGGCCACTTGGCATGGAGCAGAGAGGAAGAGATTCTGATGAATAAGGAAAAATCCTCCAGTGTGTTTTCTCCAGAGAAAATCCCAGACACTGTTGGCTATATTTTAGATTTATCTCTGTTGCTGTACTTCCTTTGTGTTAACTTTGACACTGCTTGAGGTGGGGAGAGATTCTTTGAGGACACTGCACTGTGTGAAATAGATGAAAGGTAGAAATGTAGTAGTTGGATGCCTATGGATACGTGCACATGCCCTTCTTTGCTTCTTCTCAGTGCTTTTCTTGCTCAGCAGTCCTCATGTGAAATTTTACTGCTTAATGTAATATATATTACAATATGTTCTGGCTGACTGGAAATAGACATATTTGGTCCTTTGTTCACCTCTGATCTTCACAAATATCCTTCAGATGTGAAAAGGCCTCCCTAAGGCAGGAGCAAACTCCATGACCTTTTCAATGCATTGAGCCTGTTGATGAGACACAGACACCAACCTGATGCTGATGAGAAATCAGGTGCTATGTTAAAATCAAACCAGATCACTGGGACTCTTCCTCCACTCACTGCCTCTTAGCACTCTGTAGGGAAATCCTATTTTAATGCAAGCTATTCTTGCTTTTCTGCACATTGGAAAAGGATTTATTAATTAAATGAGGCAAAAGATATCTTGGTATTACTCTTTGTTATCTTCTTTAACAAGGGAATTGATGCTATGCTGCATCCAAATGTTTGCCACTAACTGTGTTTCTTGATTTAGACTGTTCTTTCCAATCTTGCTACATGTTATTTTTGTCCATCTGGTTTTGTTTTAAAGCCTTTTTTCATTCTTCCATGATTTAAAATTATAAAATGGTCCAGCCTTGACCTGTGATTTTTGAATCTAAACATTGAGGTAGAAATTTTTTGGGGAATTTTAACCTTCCCTAAAGCTGTTGAGGATTAATATCTTGTTGCATACACATGTGTAGATAGTGATTATATTCTGTGTATCACTGCCAACTTCACCATCACTTTTTGTTTGAGTTCAGGCAGAAAAAAAACAAAGTTATTTTATTTTTTACCAAGTGTGAAGGTGCTTGTAGAGGTGGTAAAATTTCATCCACTTCACATTTGTCACCTAATAGACCCATATTTCCAACCATTTGTTGTGGCTGGGAAATCCATGAAGAGTACCAATCACACCTCCTTTGTATATCAATTCCTTATTACTTAGTCTTTTTTTTTGGTCAGACTATATCCTGACTCTGTTACCTCTAGAACAAAAAGAAGACAAAAGTGGTTTTTTTTTTTCATTTTGAGAACTTTAGGTTAATTTCATTGCTCAGAGACTGGTTTGAGCTCCTTTTCTTAAGCCTAGATTTATTGGAATTCTTGAAGTCCAAGAGCAATTTCTGGGACATATAAATTCATAAATAAAACAACTTATTCAAGATTTAATCTTTTTGTGTTGAAAAAAAAAATCATTATCAGATGAGGGTGATTACAGTGGCTTATGATAAATCTGCAGCTCTTTTAGGGTCTTTACATGGTAGAAGATTTATTGCAGTTTAGTTAGTGGTCACATTGCAGATTGAATAGGAAGATTGCTAGACTAAATACCTGGTAGATTCCCTATTTTTAACAAAGGCACTTGTGATTACTCTAAGCATACCTTTAATATTTTCATGTCTGCAGTTCTGAGTCCTGAAAGTGTGCTTTTTGTAGGGGTATCCATGGTAGTGAATTTTACAACACTGATTTTATAAGTAGGTATGTGTTTGTATATATATATATATCTATATATCTATATATATATCTCTACACTTTTTTATAATCAGAATAATTTCTTTATATTTTTATGTGATTAGAAATGGGTTAGGAGACTGAGAGTGAGCAGCTAAATGAAGATGGATTGGGGGAATAAGTGTGCAGTGCAATGCCCATGCAAGAATGCCATTAATACAGATGATATTGAATGGATTATGTGGTGTTCCCCTGCATACAAATCCCAGTGAGCAGCTAATGAACATGAGTAACTCCCTGCTGTAGTTGAGGTAAGTGAAGAGCATACAGTAAGATGATGGACCACTACCTCTTTGACAGGCACAGGAAAAGGTTGTGGCTCCCTGATTAGCCATATTACAGAATCATTAATGTTGGAAGAGACCTCTAAGATCATCAAGTCCAACCATCAACCTATCACCACCATGCCACTAAACCGTGTCCCTAAACACCACATCTCTATGCTTTTTAAACACCTCCAAGTGCTAGGGAAGAGAAATAGCATAGCAAGCATATTATGCCACTCCAACTCTGATGTCAAATATATGCATGCCTGAGCACAAGAAACTTTTTAAATGTATGTGCCTGTTACTAATTATTTATATGCATCATGAAACATTTAGCACATTTAGATATGGGGAATATGCAGTTCAGCCACTGATTCCCTTCTTATATTTATTTCATACTCTTCTCAATTAGAGGAGCTGAAACCTGTAAATGAAAATATTGCTCTACTAAGAAGTCAGTGGAATTGAGAATTTACTACTGGCTTCTTGAACTTGTATTTGAAGTAAGTGTAGTTTAACATAAAGCCATAGAATACAGAATGGGCACTACTGGTGTATGTCAGATACTAAGCAGAAAAATTAATATGTATAATATAATTGTTTGCCACAGTATTAGTGTTTATAGGCTAAACACAGTATTTGATGGTTAGTCTAAACATTTTTAAATATGGAGTTCAGATGAGGATGATGAGCCTTTTATGAAGACATAACCAGGTGGATAGATGATGGTAGGGCAGTGGATATGGTTTATCTTCATTTCAGTGAAGCATTTGACACTGTCTCCCACAGCATCCTTGCAACTAAACTGAACAAGCGTGGTCTGGCTGATTGGGTAGTGAGGTGGATTGGGAACTGGTTGAAGGACAGAAGTCAGAGAGTCGCGGTCAGTGGGATGGAGTCTAGTTGGAGGCCTGTGTCTAGTGGAGTCCCTCAGGGGTCAGTACTGGGACCAGTGCTTTTCAATCTATTCATTAATGACCTGGATGAGGGAACAGAGTGTGCTGTCAGCAAGTTTACTGCTGACACTAAACTGGGTGGAGTGGCTGACACACCAGAGGGTTGTGCTGCCATTCAGTGAGACAGGCTGGAGAGTTGAGCAGGGAGACATGGAATGACATTCAACAAGNGGGCCCCTCAGCTCAAGAAGGATAGGGAACTGCTTGGAAGAGTCCAGCACAGAGTCACCAAGATGCTGAAGGGGCTGGAACATCTTCCTGATGAGGAAAGGCTGAGGGAGCTGGGTCTCTTGAGCTTGGAGAAGAGGAGACTAAGGGGTGACCTCATCTGTGCTTTTAAGTATGTGAAGGGTGTGTGTCAGGAGGATGGGGTCAGGCTCTTCTCAGTGAAGCCCAGTGACAGGACAAGGGGCAATGGCTGTAAGCTGAAGCATAGGAGACTCTGTGTGAATACACGTAGAAATGTTTTCCCAGTTGAGGTGCCAGAGCCCTGGCACAGACTGCCCAGAGAGGTTGTGGAGTCTCCTTCTCTGGAGGTATTCCAAACCCATCTGGACACGTTTCTGTGTGAGCTGGTGTAGGGAATCCTGCTGTGGCAGGGGGGTTGGACTAGATGATCTTTCGAGGTCCCTTCCAACCCCTAATGTTCTGTGATCATGTATCTTGTTTTGGTGTTTGATGGAAAGCTGGTAAAAGAAATTAGGTATCTGACATATTACTAGGATATTCCAAATCTGCTTTTCACATAACCAACAGTTTTACATTAGTAGATCAAAGGTGCAGAAATATTGACCATCTGGCATATTATTTCTACTTTTTTTTTTGTCATTCTTGGAACATTCACTTGTTTCCTAAGTCTTTATTTAGTTTTATTTTCCTACTTGTTTTCAAAAGCTAACTTGTATTTTATGGCAGAAGAATGTCCTTCTGGAAGTCTTTTCCCTTTAATCTGCAGCTAAGACTGTAACTGAAATTTATTTCAGATAGGGAACAAACTCCATCAAGGCAATATCCTGTAACAGTCTAAATTACTAAGCAACAGGGAGGCTGTAGAAGCTTTGCCACACTTTAACAGCAGTTCACAAAATGAACACTTCCTACCTGCCACAGAGGTAAGTAGAGCTCACCTTGAGGTTTCAAGCTGAAATTTACTGTTCCCTGTTTTCATTCTTCAAGCTAAAACTGATGAGCGTAGAAAAAAGTTGCACAGAAGGAATAGAGTTGATACTAAACAAACCTTCACCTGTCCCCAGATTTGTTCTTTTCTGAAATACATTGAGTGCAACATCAAAATAAATGGGAAAAAAAATGTTGGACTTGATGTGCTTGGTTCACTGAAGGAATCAGTAAAGAGAGAAGAAAAATATTCGGAGGGAAGGAAGATGAAGGATATCAACAAAGAGAATATTGCAAGCAGCTTAGATCAGCCTCATAACCACAGTTTTTCTCTCAGTCTATTCATCACATGCTATCTTTAGTGCTGTTTCATGGTCTCCTGGAGAAGGAGAATGTATGTTTGGAAAGGAAAGTGATGGTGCAGGCGTGGAAAAGGATGTAGTCACATGAGTCCCATAGCTGGGAGCACTTGTGCCCCACTTGTGAAGGGAGAAGGAGCAGAATAGCATGGGCATGGATTAATTCCCTAAGAAATACCAGATGCCACCTTCCTTCAAATCCCTTCCCCAGTGTGGTGACCAGCACCTCCATGTTACCTAGGATGTCTTGAAGTGATTAGAAGTAGCTTGATTTCCCTTATTGCATTGATAAGAAGTTAGCTAGGATTCAGTTCTGTGCTGTGGTAATACAACTGCTATGAATAGAAACCTCTGAAGAACGAAATCCAGGAAAACAACCAAACAAAAACAATCCCCCAAACCCAAGCAGATTTATTTCCATTTTATTTGCTTGGGGCTGGTCCTGGGGGAAGGAGCAAAATTTCCCCTTTTACTAGAATATATTCTCTTCTGTATGTGTAAACATAAAAGGACATGACCTAGTGCAAAAATCAGGAACAAGCTCATTTAAATAGTACTGCAGCCAGGTCTGGAGAGAGCTCACTCTCCATGCCCTTTGGAGCACTAGAGGGTAGAAGGAACTGTCAGTAGTCAGGCTCCAAAGGGACAGGCACAGTAGCTTGTTGCCTCCTTGCTGCTGATGCTGTAGATGTTAGAAGTTGCATACAGTTACATTTATATCCCTGAGAAACCCAGAGAAGAGACCTTTGAGGACTGTGGAATGAGGAAGCCTTGGGAGGACCACGATGTAAAAATATCTGGAGACTGGCAAGTATTGTAAATGAGGTCCATGGATTTTACCTGTCCTTTGTCAGCCATTTGTGTCATGGTACAATACACAGGGTTTGTGTGGACAGTTGTTCTGGCCAAGCCTGGTAGTTCTTCACCCTGCTCTGAGGGTAAAGAAAGGGCTGAGAGAAATATTTGGATAAGTAAGGCCAGGATGATGGTGGGTTTTGGAGAAAGTGACAGGAAACAGCTGATGTTTTTACAGGAATGACAATGAAAGACTCAGAAAAGCTTTTTTGTGAGTATACAAAAGGCAAAGTTAGGATTATATTGAACTATTGATCTGGGAAGATGAGAGATGTAAAGGACTTAAAACAGCTTTAAACTCTTCAGATGTGGTGTTTCTTCTCGTTTGTCCTGCACTGAAAGCAGAGATTGCTTGGGAAGCCAAGGTCCATTTCACCATAATTGAAAGATCAGAAGTCATGAATAATTTTGTTACTTTAAAGACTGCATTAGCTGATCATTCTTCTAAGAACTTTCAGGGGCTTGAGGAGTCTGAGGAGGACTGAGGCACTTTGATGCTTTCCTTGATGCTGTTTGACTTCACATTGTGCAACTGCATGGTTTCTGGAACCAGGTCTGAAACCTTAATTTCTCCTCTTTGAAGCTAGCAGCCTGGTCACTGTGCAAAAGAGCTATCTGTATGCTCTTTGCTTTGGTCAAATGAACTTTTAATTTTGCTGTCATTAACAGTAACTCATTGGAAGCACAGATAAAAACATCTGCAGTAATTTCCATTAGTATGTCAGCATTTATCTTGTCACCATACAGTTACATCTTAAACTCTACAGTTATTTACTTCCCAGAGTGTAAAAACATAAACCAGCTTTGCTGCTGATGCTAAGGAATGTAATTAGAAGGAAAAAAGACAGACATCTGTTAAGATGTATGAAAAAAAGGCTTTGGAATATGAAATGAGGTGGCACAGGAACATGCAATGTCTTCTACAGGCATCTAAATTGTGGAGAGAAAAAGACCTTTAGAAACCATTTTGCAGGAGTCTTAAGTTTTAGAAAAATGAGAGTGCAGAGTTGCAATGGCTTAATGGGCTTAATGAGTCCTTAAAGAAAGTTCCTATTAATTGGAAATGATTTTCCCAGAACACTGAGGGAGAATGGGAAAGTGAAATGGCTCATCTGTGCCATAGAGTTGTAAAAATGCAACTGAGTTTTAAACCCCTGAATATAGGGAGTTCCCAAGCACTACTTTCCCAGTTACTGAGACTTGAGTATTTAGGCTGAGACAGTAAAGTCAATGTCATGAAAGCAATTCTTGATGACAGTTGCAAGCTTGTTCCTGTGGTTTCTTTTTGCCTGAGCTGAACCTGGTGATATGTGTTTTACTGAGTACACATCAATTGAGAACCCCAGTAGGCATTCCCTGATTGAGTCAGGTACTGCAGTTCTCCTTTATCTAAGGATGGAGAAGTGTGTTCAGCTAAAATAAAAGTTGACTAAAATTTTGGTGGGAAAAAAAAAACCCTCTAGAAGTCAGCATGCATCCTCTATCCCTTTCAGGTGCAGACACTATTGCATTTTCTTCTTTATGAAAGCTACTTTTCCCCCTCAAATGTATTGTATTGAGGATAGACCATACAGTCTTTCATCAGAAGGAAAGCCAGAGCTTCAACAATTGGTCCAAAACATTGCAGTTTTCAGTCATGGTGTTTGGTAAGCTTATTGCATGCTGTAAAGCTCTTACCCTAAGCTGTTTTTCCTACTTGACTCATGTAAGACAAACACTATACCATGTCAAGAGTATGTATTTCATGGCAGGAAAATGTAAACTCTTTGCTGGTGGTGAATCTTATCCTCCTATTTCAACAGGAAGAGAGAAGGGCTAACAAAATTGGTAAGGATCTTAGCAGCATTGGCTCAATTTCTTGTAGAATTTAATAGGAATAAAACATGCCACAGCCATAGAGTTTCTGTGTTTGAGATAACAGGTTCTTGAGGGTCAGCCAGTAGCAAAAAGCAGGAATAAAAAGGTTTGCATGGAAGCTGCTTTAAGAAGTTGGTTGGTTTGGTTTTTCACTTAGGCACTGCTAGAGTTCTAGCTCAACCTAGCTCTAGTATGGCCTCATGAACTGAAGGGAACACCAAAAGCAGGTTCATTTCTGTGATGCATCTTCTAATTTGGTTTCATTAAAAAAAAAAGAAAGAAAACAAATCAGTCTATGAAGGTTGAGATTTCTCTGCATTGTGAACCAAAATGCAGCAACTGTGGACAAACAGGACAGTTATAATTGGGAACCCCTGTTATCAGTGTGTCCTCCCCTGCAAACACAGGTTCTTGGCTTTAAGTGACAAACAGCTTTGAAGTGTTCATATGCTCTTGACTTGAAAAATACTGCTGACAAATGCATGAATATAAAGTTTCTTTGGAGATGCTGTCAAGCAATGGTCAGTGACTTTGTCATCACATCTTGATGTGACTTCCTTTGCAAGATGCTGAATTTTGTAGGTTGGTCAATGAGCCTCTACTCTTTTTGAACCCAGAGAAATTTGAATCAGGAGAAAGTGAGGTTTGTCAGTCTATGCAGTTTTGTCTCTCCTTGGAAGGTAATCCTCTTTTGTTATCTGTCAAAATATATCTGAGGGGCACAGGATCCACTTTGATCTAAGAGGGAGCGGAGCTGCATTTTTCATTCAACAAGCAAATAAAGTTTAAAGTGGATTGTCAGGAAAACTGGGTTTGCCAATCCTGTAACTGTCACTGCAATTAGGCTGGTAATGAATGCAGTTCAGAAAGATGAAGGTGATATTGAAATCTGGGAGAGCAACCAGTCTTCAGGAGGGATGGGAGTGTGTACCCTAAGTGAAGACTGACTGGTTTTGCAGTAGTTCATGGCTGAACCTGCTCTGTATTTGACAGCCTGTGCCCTGCATCCCAGGATCACCTTGCAGGAGAAGCTGGTGATGTCATGAGGTTCAGGGTAGCTTACTGTGCTCCTCACTCTGCATCAACAAATCCTTGTACTAGTGTTCCTGGTAACAACCTAGTAATAAATACACTACTTTTCTATTTATGTTTTCAGTGTTGGTGCTGAAGAGGAGGTTGTTGGGCATCTCTGGTAGAACTTGGATGTTTAGTTCAGAGCTATAAAATGTCTGTGTGTACAGATAAAGTAAGCCATGTTATCCAGGGCTAAGACATGTACTTGCAGAACACTCTAATGTTAGTAGCAGTGTAGCTCTTTAGCAGCTCTCACACTATTGACTTTCCAACCCCACCTGGAGGTGATCCTGGGCAACCTGCTCTGGGTGACCCTGCTTTAGCAGGAGGGGTTGGACTAGGTGATCTCCAGGGGTCCCTTACAACCTCCACCACCTTGTGATTATGCATGATTCTGTGAAAGCTCTATGACTTGCTTTAAAAACAAACAAGCAAATAAAGTAAAAAGAATCCAACCAGAAAACATTTAAGCCCAAATCCCTATTTCACAGCTAGTTTTTAAATAGACACTTATGCAGTGTGTGTGGACTGGCTGAAACAGTAGCTGTTGTGGTGTGTTGGAAAGGAAGGATATTGCTGTGAATCCAATTGTGTTATACTCAAGAAGGTGACCTCAGAACCCCATGCCACTTTTGTTTTCAAGAGACAATTCAGTTAAGTGTCACACTGGCTCCTATGTCCTAGACATTGTCTAATGTATTCTTGAACCCTGCCTTCTCTTATGGCTGCTTTTTTGCTTTGATGCTTCTGTCACATTCAATGTAGTCAGAGATAACATTTACCTAAGTACATCAAAGGGAATCACAGTGACAAAGAATAATCTGCCAATTGAAGCTGAAATTTAAATGGTGAAGCATTTGAGGATTTTGTGTTATAAATTGGCAATGCTTCGGTCTTGTGTCATCTACATCAAGGGTAAACTTTCCAAGGTAGCTGTCTAAACATTTATTCTCATAACTTAACAGAAATACTGTTGTGTTAATGCACCATGAAGTCTAACTTTCCCTATATTTATGATAAAATACCTTTAGATGGGTTTTCCAATATTCTCTGAATGTATAAAATTACAGTTGGACTAGATGATCCCCAGAGGTCCCTTCCAACCCCCACCATGCTGGGATTCTGGGATTTGGTTTATGTAAGAATATTTGATAGGCAAACATTGTCTTCAGGATAAAAACAATAGAAGAATAAACCCTTAGCTATTCAGAAGACTAGGATTAGTTTTGTTCTTTATTAACTTCTCCATATTAAGACACAGGTATTTTGGGGGAGAAGAGTTTCAGTCAACTGATGTTGCACTATTGGAATCAATAGCTTTTTACTCAACTGTTGTTGCTGAGATGCTTAGTTTTCCATTTTCCAAATTGGTTTTTTTTTTCATGCCTCTTCTACTGCTTTTGCTCCAAAGCAGATCAGAAATGCTATTAGATTTTTATTGCCAGGTCTGTAAACTTAGTTAATGAAGTGTGATACAAAGATCAGTGGTTATTGGCAGTGGGGACAATGGGTCAATAAGAATTCCCATGTTTGAAACCATTTTGGGGTAGGGAGAATTTGAGATTGAAAACCAATGTGTCTAAAATGACAGCCTTCTAAATCCTAAGTGGATATCTGATAGCTATCAAATACTTCATCTAGAAAGGTAAATTCCTCTTGGGTCTTGATTCTGCAAAGACTCTCACACAAGCTTAACCTTTACTCTATTACAGCCATTCAGTAGTTACTCAAGTGTATCACACTTGATCTACTACATGAGATGAATCACAGAGGCACTCTACCACTGGAGGACAGAGACTTCTCTCAGCAGTTACTCTAGATTTACTCCAGCCTAGGGAAATACATCAGAGCATCTGCTGACAGGTATTGTGGATCCACAGCAGCTTCTTCAAGATGGGCATAGAGAACTCTTTTCTAGCTTGCACTAATCTCTTCTGAATAACAGGGGCAGAGAAGTGTAGGAGTATTCTCCTCACTGAGAACAGCCAGCATAGATGGATTTTGTGAGGGGTGGGTCATTTTTACAGTGACATCTACCACTCATTTGGTCCACAAATGCAGTATTTTAGCATTTTGGAGACCCATCAGATATGGTCTGGTACAGCCTAGTGTGACTAAGGGAATGGGTGGGGATGAGTAAGTTTTTTAAGAAGATGATTCCAGTCTATGAAAAATATCTTGACATTATTTTACAGAGAATATTGATAACATTGTTTCTGAGCAGACAATTCAGTTTATTTAATAAAAACTTCATTAATTTGCAACCTAATTTTAATACTAATACTGTTGCCATCCTCTAAGTTAATGTTGTTATTTCTTTAGCTAATTTGTCCATCTGGTTAAGTATTTTTTTCCCTACAAATGCTTATGTTTTTAATAGGAACTTTTGTTGCTGCTGTGTCTTTTTTTTCCCCACTAATTATTATATTGCTTATTGCAGTTTAATGTTGTTTCTTGCCATGAGAACTGCAGCATTAGATTTACATAGTTCAATTAACCCAAGAAATAATAAGTATTAGTAACATCCCTTTGGAAAATCATGGATTCTGGATGACTTAATGACAAGCTTTAATTGTTATTATGTCACAAATATATTAATAGACTCAGTGTTGTTATTCATTGCTTTTTATATGTGTAATTTTAGTCTGGAGATCCCTAACTTTCTCATGCACCATGTGAACCTTCTAAGGTTCATTGTGAAGTTGCTCAGTTTGCTGCCTAATGAATCCATCTATTCCCACAGTGTAGCTTGACCCAGCTGCTGAAGGTTTATAGCAAACAGGTTTGTTTTTAGGAGGAGGAGGCTGTGTGTGAAGTGAAATGCCATTGTACTGCGACAGAAGAACTGGCTGAAAAAAGAATTGTCCTATATGACCACACCACTCCATGTCATGTCAGATACCTTGTGACACTTGACAGTTATTTAGCTACTATTTGGCATCTAGCAGTCAACAAAGTCTCCAGAGAAGGAGACTCCACAACCTCTCTGGGCAGTCTGTGCCAGGGCTCTGGCACCTCAACTGGGAAAACATTTCTATGTGTATTCACATGGAACCTCCTGTGCTTCAGCTTACAGCCATTGCCTCTTGTCCTGTCACTGGGCTTCACTGAGAAGAGCCTCACCCCATCCTCCTGACACACACCCTTCAGATATTTAAAAGCATAGCTGAGGTCACCCCTTAGCCTCCTCTTCTCCAAGCTGAAGAGACCCAGCTCCCTCAGCCTTTCCTCATCAGGAAGAAGTCCTAGCCCCATAAGCATCTTGGTGGCTCTGTGCTGGGCTCTTCCAAGCAATTCCCTATCCTTCTTGAGCTGAGGGGCCCACAAGTGGACATAATATTCCAGATGTGGCCTCCCCAGGGTAGAGTAAAGGGAGAGAAGAACCTCTCTTGACCTACTAACCACACCCCTTCTAATGCACCCCAGAATCCCATTGGCCCTCCTGACCACAAGAGCACACTGCTGGCTCATGGTCATCGTTCCATCTACCAGGACCCCCAGATCCCTTTCCCCTTCACTGCTCTCCAACAGTTCAGCCCCCAACCTATACTTATACATGGGGTTGGTGTTTCCCACGTGCAAAACTCGACACTTGGCCTTATTGAATCTCATTAAATGTCTCCCTGCCCAACTCTCCAGCCTGTCTAAATCTTGCTGAATGGCAGCACAACCCTCTGGTGTGTCAGCCACTCCACCCAGTTTAGTGTCAGCAGCAAACTTGCTGACAGTGCACTCTGTTCCCTCATCCAGGTCATTAATGAATAGATTGAAAAGTACTGGTCCCAATACTGACCCCTGAGGGACTCCACTAGACACAGGCCTCCAATACTGGTATTCAAATTCAAAAATTAAAAAAAAATCAAATATTGTATTTCTACTTGTTCCTAAGAATAACTGTGGAAGGGGCAGAGAATCACAGAATCATTAAGGTTGGAAGAGACCTCTAAGATCACCAAGTCCAACTGTCAACCTATCACCCCTATGCCACTAAACCATGTCCTTAAGTACCACATCGAGATGTTTTTTAACCCCTTCAGGGATGGTGACATCACCACTGTCCTGTGCAGCCTGTGTCAATGCCTAACAAGAGTCTTTGTTTCTTGTTCTCTCTGTATTCCAGAGTCAGCTGGCAGGAATAAAATTTACAGCATTTCAGAAGTTATCAGTCTAGGGAAAAAAAAAAACCAAAACCAACTCACAACTTCTCATTTCACTCTGGGAACCTTATGCTTTGGTTTCTGCATCAGTAGTTGCTTTATTAGCAGGCTTAATATGTTTTGTACATATGGGACAATGTCACTGTCAGTGAGTTTTGTTACAACACAGGTCAACCCCAGGGATGGTAACCTCAACTGTGTCCTCAGTGGTGGCCTAGTTATTCTACTTGATGTATTAGGTCTGTGTCTGTAGTATAACAATTGACATAATTAAAAAGAAAGAAAGTTATTTTCTTTTGCTTATGGGAGACACTGGGGAGCTCTGAGGCTGTGGTGAGTGCTTTAATTATCATCAAATTAAAAATAGCAAGTTATGTAGCTCCTTACAAGCATGAATTTACTGAGGGACTAGGAGGACTCTGGTTTTCTGCAATTAGCCTGGTCCAGCTCTTTATCATATTTAGAGGGAAAGAGGGAATCAGTGCCTAACAGTGCCAGTCCTTAACATCTTTAACTCCAGCCAAGCTTCTAACAACAGCTGAGTGTGAATGTCAGTGTGATGTGAGTTTGGAAAGGGAGGCTGCTGAGGATTGCTTCTTGCTCAAGCCTCATTCAGCTGTAAGATAGGAGGGAACCCAGGGTATACAGCTGCTTTGGAGGAGAATTTTTTATGTTCTTCCTGTCTTTGATTCCTTGCTTTCCACTTGTTTGTTGTGGTCCTGAATAAAGTGGCCTATAAGAAAGACTTTTTAAAAGGGTCTGTTGTGACAGGACAAGGGTGATGGTTTTAAACTAAAAGAGGGTAGATTCAGACCAGATAGAAGGAAGAATTTTTTTTGCATGATGATGGTGGTGAAATGCTGGCCCAGATTGCCCAGAGAGGCTGTGGATGCTCCATTCCTAGGCACATTCCAGGTCAGGTTGGACAGGGCTCTGAGCAACCTGACCTAGGTGAAGATGTTTCTGCTGACTGCAGGGGGGCTGGACTAGATGACCTCTAAAGGTCCCTTCCAACCCAAACCATTCTATGGTTTACTAAAGGTGTCAGGTGTATCAAAGTCAAGCCTAAGAATCAGGCTGACTTATTTACCTTTCCAATATAGACTAAGCTGCAGCTTTCAGCTATAGTATTTTTTTTTCCAGGGGGTTATTGTAGTTCACTGTTGTGTTGTGGTTTCTGTCTTTCCCAGAGTTCCAGAATTTAAAACCTAGGTGCATTCAACATGCCTTTTATCTGAGGCTCCTTATTCATTCTCTTCCAGCAAATAAGAGAGATAATGGGGACTAGTTGAGCAGGGGGAAGGATGTGGAGTTAGCTCAGATTGCCAGGGATTGCTGGAAGGACTTTTTTGTTTGTCTTTTCTTCTTCTCTATCCTGTCTGTAGTTGCTTTCAAGATAATTTGAGAGTTTTATTGCCTTTAAGGTAATTTCAGAGTTTGATTTTATAAACCCCCTTCTATTACAGAGATCTTGAAATTGGTGTGCTCTTCAGCCTTTCTTCCTTTCCTTTATCCTTAGTGTCAGCACTGTAGGGTAGTAAGAATTGGTTTATGTGTGTTTGTGATCAAAACAGATGTTTGATTGACTCTGAGATGAGCATCTATTAGGTAAGTATTTGCAATTGCAAAAATCTGGAATGCAGCAGTGGAGTTTCCCCCAAGTTTATTCTGTGTTGTGTTGAAGAGCAGGCAGGTTAGAAGATAGTTCAGGGAAATTTTCTCCTTCCCTGCCTTCCTCTCTCCCTCCTTTTCTTGGTTGCAATATTTCATGCTCCATTTACTCCACATATATAAGCAGCTAGAAGGCTGCAGCAAAAATTGAGGCTATTTAATCTCTCACTTCCCCTCAGGCTGCATTACGACCAGGTACAGAATTTGAACTGCAAGGCAGAATGGGACTGTTATCATTGGTGATCAGGATAGAATTCAATATCACAGAATATAACCCCCAAATAAATATTAGCTGGAATTGTTTGCAGGTCAGCATCCTCATTTGTTGCACAAAGGATCTAAATGTATGTTTACTACATATAATAATGTCATATAGTTTCTTCTGGTCCATAATACACAGGGTTTATTTCATCAACATAATTAATGTTCACAGTTGTACTTAACAATAGAGTTTAATGCTTAAACTTTGGTAAACAGTTCAGTATCATTTCCATGTCCAAAACTTTTTGACTCCTGCCTGTTTGTTAACTCTAACTAAGTAAAAAAGATTTATTGTGGATGGAAGTGGTTGAGGTTTATAAACTACATGAAGTATCACTCACTACTTGCTTTAGGAAGCTGTGTGTTTTTCATGGTAGAAGAACTAGGTTACTGGTTAGACATAAACTATATTTTCTGCTCCAAATTCTGATGGACTTGATGATCTCAGAGGTCTTTTCCAACCCTAATGATTCTGTGATTCTTTACTTTGCAGTTTAACTCTCTCTTGGTGGAGAGCGAAGGGAGTTACCCATTAAGATGTCATACCAAGTTTGTTGTGACCTTAAGAGGTGCAAACCCCTAAATCTATAGAATTCTTTGGAGCCAGCAGTGTTTACATACATTGAACTTTTACTTGGTTCTCCTCTACATTTTGGTTCATTAAAAACAGTGGTCAGAATCATGTATTGTTAAGCATTTTGTTTATCATCTTAAGCTTATGTATGGGTGGAGTTGCAAGCACTGTAATTTGGAAGGAAATGTGCAACCTCATCCTAACAAACTACTGCAAGCAAGGATTATCATGGACATTTGTTGAAAGCAAAATATTTAAGCCTGCAGAGCAGTGGTCCATGTCCTCTTAGAGGGTGTGTTGGTGGGTTAAACCAGGTATTGTGAGTGCACCTGTGCCTATCACAAAACCTGGTAACTCTTTCCTATGAGTCTGTGTTATAAAGAGGTGTGGGATAAGGAGTCTGTGCTGTCTGCTGAATATAGACAAAGAGAAAAAAACAACCCCCCAAACATTTTGTACATTTTTTGAAACATTATCTGTAGTGACAGAGGAAATAATGTATATATGAGGTTATACCTTGCTAGTTAAGGTGCTAGTACTCCATTTACTATTCTGCTACTTGGTTCAGGGTTCTAGTATTTTACTTTGTGAATTTGTCTTCCCTGTTTCATATTCATATTCTCAAGAAACTCAGTGAGTAAGTGCCTTACAGTCTCAAAGCCTTCTTTTTCAATGGAACTCATTTTGGGCTTTCCCATCAGCCAGTTGCTCATTTACCTCATAGTTCTTCTGACACACATATTTGCCAGAATTCACAATAATTTTCCATTTGCCATGATAGGAAACATTTGTAGATGTCCAGACAGATTATTTTTATTCTAGTTCCCTGTGTGAAAGTAAATGTCATCTTGAAGAAAGTAAGTACCTCATGTCAGAATTATTTTCCTCTGCTCGAGTCATATTGCATTATCTCAGCTGCCATTTATCTTCCAATTTTCTGAAGCTTTACCTTGTCTTGAGAGCAAAATAACAGCTCTGTAGCTGAGAAGATCACTCCTTGCCCTTTGCTGTTCTCCAATCCTGCAGTAACTCATCTGACTTGGATCATTTTAAAATGGTGCTGTTCAACCTGAAATTTGAAATGCCAGGGGTTTTCCATCATTTGGGACAGAAGACAGAGATCACAGAATCACAGAATATTAGGAGTTGGAAGGGAGCTCAAAAGATCATCTAGTCCAACCCCCCTGCCACAGCAGGATTCCCTAGCCCAGTGACCTATGCTAGAAATATTATAATTTGCATATATAACATATGTATGCATTTATTTTCTCAGCATCCAAAGTTTGTTGTTGCTGTGCAAACTATTTATGCTACTCTGACCAAGGTATGTTTTATGAGACTACATGAAATGGATCTGAAAGCAGCACTTTAGAAGATGTGCTTCTGAACTTGGTGCAGACATCAGCTTGGCCTGATACTGCTATTAAAATAGATCATCTGTGATGCAAACTAGAAAAAGATCTTCTTACTGAGGGGGAAAAAAACCTCTCCCTTTTTCTTCTCTCATGGAGGATTTTTCACAATTGTCCTACAGCTTTTGTTGAAGGCACAAAGGTGGAGCCTTGCTGGCTAGAATATCTCTGTGGAGTACCAATTTACTGAAGAGGGGATATTTTAGGCTTATTTCACTTGGAGTGGATGTTGGCTGAAGGCAAACCTACATATCACTGCTTTTGTAAAATATTTAAAGCTTTGCTGAGCCTTCTAGCATCTTTTAAGTATTCTCTCCAATTTTTTTTAGTTCCTTACTAGCTATTTTGCCACCTGCCAACCAGTAATAGAATGTGGGAATCATGCTCTCAGTGGTGGCTTGACTTCTTTATTTTATTTTTAATCCCACACCATAGCACCATATTTTTTAATAGAGTGGTGAAAGCTATGTGAAAGGCATGTATAGTGTAAGATACAATGGAATAACTGAGTATTTCAAATGCTAACTGCTCAGAAAGAAAAAAAAAGTCAAAAATAGCTGGAAACAAGGATAATGAATTCCACTACTAAATGAATATGTAATTTTTTTTCTCTATTTCAAGATTTGCTTTCTCAGTCTACACTGTGAGAAGGAAAAAGTCCTTTCACCCATGGACATTTTCATCTTTAAAAAGGGTATTATTTTCTTTTTTCCTCTCAAATGGAACTGATTAGCATTAATCTGAACTTTACTGAAAAGTCTGCTCTAAAAAGCTGGTCTTTTAGGACCAGCTAGGTTTAGAATAGCCTGGATGGTATAAAAAGCAGTAGTGGTATATCATCTCCAAGCTGCACTCAAGCAACTGGTGGTATGTTATGGTGTGGTTACATATGTACATGCTTACAGTGTCAAGCACTATCTCTAGCACCTTTGCCTGGCTTGATGTTGTCTATGAGATGCCAGCTTGCCAGCAAGGTTGTGGCATAGAACATGCAGCCAGCAGTCAGTCTATGGGAAAGCAGAGGTGATGTCTGTGACCTTGACAGCAGCTCTTATTGAGGTCTAATATTCAGTCTTACCATGCTGTTCATGCCCTGTTACAATGCTGTCCCTAGGAGAAAACAGTTCTGGGACTTCACTTGGAAATAGGGAAGACAGTGTTTTATGTATTTTGAAGTGAATGGCAAGGCTCTAAAGACCATCTCCATAAATGTTAACTCTGTCAGCATCTTGCTAGTCTTCCAGTGTTCTGGTTCTAGATGTACTTCTGTATTTGTTGCTCATTGAGGTTGGGGAAAAAAATGCCAGACAAGTTCAAAATGGTACCAACCCATAGTGAATGTCTTTTACACTTCATACCCAAAAGCACCTGTCAAAAGTCCTGCCAGGATCATATGATCAATATGATTCAAGTGACAAATTTTTATCACCAAGGAATGTGCTGTCTAAGCTGCCTAAAAAATCCATTAGAGTCAAGAAGCCTGTGAAGCAAGAGGATCACTGGTTCCAGTGTGTGATATGTCATTATAGGCTGCAAAGGGCAGGCTCCTACAGGAGAGAAACTAGACAAGGCAGAGGTCAGTTTCTCAGAAGAAAGAAGTTAGATAGCCTGGGAGAGAGTGAGAGTCAGCTAGCAGAAGCTTTGCAGCTGCACAGAAAGGCCTTGACACCCTACAGAGTCTTAGCATGCTGTCCTCCCCACAGCTCACAGCCCCAGTCTTATCATATTTACATGTCTTTGTGGTGTGCTGTTTTTATCACATTTATAGCAGTTGTTTTTATCCATTAAGTGTTAGTTAATTGGTCAGTATCCTTTGTATATGAAAGTGTCACTTGCTAATTGGTCAGTATACTTTGTGTATGAAGTTGTTAGTTACTAATTGGCCAGTCCTCTTTCTGTATGAAAGTAATTGGTCATTATCCTTTCTGTGTAAGAGTATAAATTCCAGCTTCTGGGACAATAAAGTTGATTCTGATTGCCATCAGCAACTGGGGTCTTTGCCCTCATAGGCCACACCAGTGGAAGTCTCACAGCTGCTCACAGTAACATGTTGTCTCTGCACGTCACATGGATACCACCATGTGAGGGTGGGTTAAAGCATGACAAGTTTGGAGACTTTGGACCTTGAAGCTTCTGCCTGATGCAAAGTGCCTTATCATGACAATATCAGAGAGGAAATAAAAATTCCAATAACACTATAAAGTAGCAAAGATTTCTCACCTGGGTCCCATTCCTTACAATCTGGTTCTGTTTTGAAAGTTGCTTTATTACAAAAATGAAAACAAAGATATGTTTGATTTTGTGTACAATGACCTGTATAAAGCTGCTGTTTCTGTGCTTCTCCTTGCATGAGCAGAGCAGATATTGCCTGACAGCTGAATTCATTTAGAACCATTCAAGCAGACTCCAGGTAGTCCTTTTTATCCACTGGTAGTAGGATCAAAGGGTTAAGCTGCCAGGGAGAAGGAATGCATTTTTCTGAGTGTGTTTAAGCTTGATTTTAAGTTTGTCACAGGGATTTTGTCACACAGGTTCCAATTTGGGTCAAAACTAAGAAAAGTGAAGTGGTTGTGTTGTAAAGTCCCTTTTTAATTTTTTTTAAGCTCTGTCAGGATTTCTGGAATTCCAGTCACAGAATCCCAGCATGGTGGGGGTTGGAAAGGACCTCTGGGGATCATCTAGTCCAAGCCCCCTGCTAAAGCAGGGTCACCCAGAGCAGGTTGCCTAGGATCACCTTCAAGTGGGTTTGGAATCTCTCCAGAGAGGGAGACTCCACAACCTCTCTGGGCAGCCTGGGCCAGGGCTCCAACACCCTCACAGCAAAGAAGTTTCTCCTCATGTTGAGGTGGAACTTCCTGTGTTCTAGTTTGTGTCCATTGCCCTTTGTCCTGTCACTGGGCACTACTGCAAAGAGTCTGGTCCTGTCCTCTTGCCCCCACACTTTAGATATTGAAAAGCATTTATAAAGTGGTGGTATTTAACTCTGATGGTGAACAGGGAACTGGAACTCTATCCTGAAAATAGCTCTTATTTGCACTCTGCTGCAAGTTTAGGCTCAGGCAAGTTTGTATCTGTTGGTAACTAGAAAACATGTTTTGATGATTCTTGTTTCTTTGGGCAATGTGTTTTGCAGCATCAGACTAATCAAGAATTCCAACCAGAACTGATGCATTGCATCTAACATCTCCTTTCAATCTAGAAACTTCCACCAACTTTAAAGGGAATGTGAATGTGTAATTTAATCTAATAGCTTTGGTTAATACACTCTAATTACAGCCACCTTCTTGAAACTATGGCAGACTTGGACTCTTACTCTAAGTAACTTACACTGCCTGTTGGAATGAGATTTTGCAGGAATCATAACAATAATGCTATGGGCTATGAATTCTAATTGAAATCCACTCCTGATTTAGTTGGGAGAAAAACAACTCCTCAATTTCCATTGGTCTCACTGGAGTCTATTACAGAAAAACATTTTGTTTTTCTTGGAGGCAAGGGCAGTTCAAACAGTTCTGCCTTTTCTCCATTCCTGGGTTATCTTGCAGCCATATGTTGTCACCCTTTCAGTTATGCTGGTTTAATTTTTACAGAACTGCACATTCAGACAGATCAAGGAGCTGGTCAAAGGGTTTCAATGTCTGTATCAACATAACTGAAGACAGAGTTGAGAGGATGGGAAGCAGGTCTACTTTGAGCCATCTTTGTCATCCAGTAAAACAATTGAAATACTGCCAGATTTACTGTCTCAGTCTGTTAGAGTCAGGTTTGTTATTTACAGAAGAAGGGGTTAGGATTTTACCCCATGATGAACTATTTCTGAAATTTCATTCTCATATTCCCACACTCTGATGTTAGTTTTACCTGTACAAACCCTTGACAGCTCCATCTAGGAGTCACAGAAATGCTTGACCTTCTTACCCATCTCTCACTGTGTTGCAGTCATGTCAAGACAGGAGCAGATGTTACAGGTTTTAGAAGCCTTCCTCCCCAAGTTCTGCTACTGTTTGTCCAGGCCATTAATAAACAGAGCTCTTTCAATGTTAGAAAATTGTCTGATTCTCTGCAGTCAAGTGAAACAACAGAAAAACTGATATGGTATTAAGATAAAAGCCACAAGGAATAAAATTAACATTAATAAAAAGTGTTTTCTAAAAAATAAGTGCTCTAAATTCTTAATTCCTCCCTTAAAATGTGTAAGTTTTGTTTAGAACTGCTAACCAGGTTGGCTTTTCAAAATTTTTTTTTTGTTTTACTGGTCAGACAAGAAATGAGCATGCACATTGCAGACAATTTTTGTTCCAATGGAGTAAAGTTTACAACCAAATGCAATGTAGTCACATGCAAAGTAATATATTTAAACATGGAGAATGGGAGCTGTTATGCTCGTGGCTTGGATGAGCACACCCTTGGCTGGATCAAAAACTGGTTGGATGGCCGAGTCCAGAGGGTTGTGCTCAATGGAGTCAAGTCTGGTTGGCGGCCGGTCACGAGTGGTGTCAGTGGGTCAGTATTGGGGCCTCTCCTGTTCAACACCTTTATTGATGACTTGGATGAGGGGATAGAGTGCACCCTTAGTAAGTTTGCAGATGACACTAAGCTGGGTGGGAGTGTCGAGCTGCTTGAGGGTAGGCAGGCTCTGCAGAGGGACCTAGATAGGCTGGATAGATGGGCAGAGACCAATGGGGTGAGTTTTAATAAGGCTAAATCTGGAGTCCTGCATTTTGGTCGTAACAACCCCCAGGAGCTCTACCGGCTGGGGAAGGAGTGGCTGGAGAGCTCCCCAGCAGAGAAGGACCTGGGGGTGCTGATTGACGGCCGGCTGAACATGAGTCAGCAGTGTGCCCAGGTGGCTAAGAAGGCCAATGGCATCCTGGCTTGCATCAGGAATAGTGTGACCAGCAGGAGCAGGGAGGTGATCTTGCCACTGTACACGGCACTGGTGAGGCCACACCTCGAGTACTGTGTGCAGTTTTGGGCACCGCAGTTTAGGAAGGACATTGAGCTACTAGAGAGGGTGCAGAGAAGGGCAACTAAGCTAGTCAGGGGTCTGGAAAACAGGCCTTATGAGGAGAGGCTTAGGGAGCTGGGCTTGTTTAGCCTGGAGAAGAGGAGGCTGAGGGGAGACCTTATTGCTCTCTTCAGCTACTTGAAAGGTCATTCTAGGGAGGCGGCTGTTGGCCTCTTCTCCCTTGTGACTAGTGACAGGACTAGAGGGAATGGGCTTAAGCTGAGCCAGGGTAGGTTTAGATTAGATATTAGGAAGAATTTCTTTACTGAAAGAGTGGTTAGATATTGGAATAGGCTGCCCAGGGTGGTGGTGGAGTCACCATCCCTGGAGGTTTTTAAGAAGAGGATAGATGTGTTTGTTCAGGGGATGATTCAGGGGTAAGAGTAGTGTAGGGCTATTGGTTGGACTAGATGATCTTGAGGGTCCTTTCCAACCCTAATGATTCTGTGATTCTGTGATCCTAGAAAATTCTTTGTAAAGGTCATAAAGACTAGAAGCTTAACATGAACCTGTGTTGAACTGCTGTGGCAAAATGGGCAGGCAGGTGTTGAGCTATATGCAGGAAAGCAGAG
Source organism: Galbula dea (assembly GCA_013399015.1). Lineage (NCBI taxonomy): Eukaryota > Metazoa > Chordata > Aves > Piciformes > Galbulidae > Galbula > Galbula dea. The sequence goes on along the minus strand of VWZX01007087.1, from coordinate 234,119 downwards.
ATCCCTCTCACATGTGATGGTTACTTGGGAGTATCTCCAAACATCACCCCTTCATCAGTCTTCCCCCCAGCTGTTATTGCTGAGCATGATATCTAACAGCATGGAACACCTCATTATCAATTTGGGTCAGTTCTCATGGCTATATCCCCTCCCAGCTTCTCATCCACCCCCAGCCTAGATGCTGGAAACAGAAAAGGACTTGATGCTGTGTAAGCAGTGCTCAGTGATAGTGTGCTATCAAGACTACAAATCCTCAACATAGCACCATACAAACTATTAACTCTAATTAACTCTATCCAAGTCAAAACCAGTACATTATTTTAAAAACCTGGATCACTACTGTTGCAACAAATGCAGTGGGGAATAAGAATGAAGTAATTTGGTTTATAATATCTCTAACAAAGACTACATGTGCTAATAAGGGTATTTTTGTCCTGAAGAATCCTTATTGTGAATGTCACCATTAATCTTGGATGCAAAAAGTTGCTATGATGCTTTCTTCTGCCAAAATTTGTACTTGTGCTTATAGTCTTCCCCTAAGAGCCCTCTCCACAAATGTCAGTCTTCTACCAGGGCCTACAGAGCAGTGAGACCCTATTTCAGGAAGCTTTCTGCTCAAGAACTATTCTTCCATTTGAAGGCTAGCTGTAATGAGTGATTGACATGAGCTTGTCATGGGAATCACAGGCTTGAAGGAACATTAAGCTATAAAAATACACAACAGCATGATGTAGAGGGAAATGGAGCAAGCCAGATGGTGTCAGCCTGAAATGACAGAGGGAGGAGCAAGGTTTAGACAAACAGAATTCAAAGTCATTACCATTTAGTACTTTTTACTTTTGTGCAAAGTAAGTCACTAAATGAAGTGTTAGTAAGGCTACAACTCAGCTACTACTTGTCTGCCAACAATGCAAGTTCATCTACTATCATTAGGGCTAAGCTGCTGGTTGAGTTGATCCTCCAAGTGAAGAAAGGTTGGCTGCATGTCTGTCACTTCAGAATGGGATGGAAAGCTTCCCTGATGTGATTTTCATAGGCTGGTTTCTCCTGTTATAGTGTATCTATGTGTCCTGTGACTACAAAGGGACTGTCAGAGACCTGGACCTCAAGATAAGAAGCAGGCAGAAGAGGCAGGGTGTGTGTATGGAAGTAAGGATTCATAATGTATCCTCTCAGATTGTGATGGGGTGACCTGAGCCAGCAGCTATCCCCCCACTAGTCTCTCACTGCCTCCCCCACACTGACATGCTAGAGAGAACAGGCAGTACAAAAGTGAGAAAACTTGTGGGTTTGAGTAGTTTAATAGGTGAATTGAAGCTGCACACACAAGCAAGGCAAAAAGAAGGAATTCATTCACTATTCCCACTGACAGGAGATGTCCATCTGCTTCCTGGGAAGCCAGGCCTCAGTACATGTAACAGATGCTTGGAAAGACTAACACCATAACCCTGAACATCATCCTTTCTTCCTCCTTTCACTGACTTGTCATTGCTGAGGCATATGATATGTTATGGACCATCCCTTTGGTAAGTTTGGATCAGTTATCCTGGCTGTGTCCCTTCCCAGCCTCTTGTGTGCCCCCCATGCCTAATCCCAGGTGGGACAGAGTGATGGAGATAAAAGACCTTGATGCTGTGCAAGCACTGTTTAGCAATAGCTACAATACAATACTGGTGTCTTCTTATCACTGTTCAAGTCACCAATACAAACCACAGCACCATATAGGCTGCTGTGAGAAGAACCAACTCCATCCCTGCCAGCCCCAGCACACAGCTTTGTACATTCCCTCCAGCTGTGGAAACAGAAGAGAGGTAGAGAGAGTGCTCAGCAACTGGGAGCTTCTCAGTTCCCAGTAACCCAGAAGGCAAACATAAGGCAGAGGTTAATGAGTGGAGCTAAGCTCTTTAGTACTCGACCAAATGTGCACTTACTTGAGGCTGATGAAACCCAGGAGGACTCTGCTCTCCTGGTGAGCAGCCACCTTGAAAGAGAGGACATCAGTGACCAAGGAGCCACAGGCTGTCACTGGATTGGGTCTCAGTCTCATCTGAGATGAGCTAGGGCTGCAGGTCATAGAATCATAGAATTGCTAGAGTTGGAAGGGACCTTAAAGATCATCCAGTTCCAACCCCCTGTCTGGCAGGGACACCATCCACTAGATCAGGTTGCCCAGAGCCTCATCAAGCCTTGTCTTAAAAACTTTCAAGGATGGGGCTTCCACAATCTCTCTGGGCAACCTGTTCCACTGTCTAACCACCCTAACAGTGAAGAACTTCCTCCTAATATCTAATCTAAATCTACCCTCCTCTAGCTTACACCCATTTCCCCTGCTTCTATCACTATCTGACCTCCTAAAAAGTCCCTTGCCAGCTTTCTTGTAGGCCCCCTTCAGATACTGAAAGGCTACAAGGTGGTCTCCTAGGAGCCTTCTTTTCTGCAGACTGAACAACCCCAACTGTCTCAGTCTGCCCTGGTAGCAGAGGTGCTCCAGTCCTCTGATCATTCTCGTGGCCCTTCTCTGGACTCACTCTGGCACCCCCATATCCCTCTTGTAAGGGAGAAGGGGCAAAAACGGGGGGAGAAGGGGCAAAAACTTAGTACAACCATGAATCATGTTCAAGGCCAACCCTTCACACTGTGAGTTCAAGATGCACATCTTTCTAGGAAAGGCTTTCATTCAGGCTGGCATGTGCAAGAAAAATTCTGCTCTGCTTCAGCAGTGTAAAGACATAATATAACATAATTTCCCTTCAAATGCTTGTGCTGGATATTACCTTTCTGGTTACAGCTGAAATAAAACATTTGTATTTCAGAGGGAATGACAGTGCTTGAATTTCTAATTAATTTTGAATGCTATTTGCAAGATTAATATGAAGGCATGCTTTGGTAGGTGACCATGATTGTGGTAATTCAGTGTATAATATTTCCATTCACAGCCAAAGAAATTAAACTTTCCCAACATATCCTTCAGTTCCTCTTTAATTTTGTGCAGTGGAGTATGACAACTCCTTTCACTCTGATAGTTCCTGTAAGGAGGGGTTTCAATAGGACATAGATCTCTAAGTCACAGAATCACAGAATGTTAGAAGTTGGAAGGGACCTCGAAATATCATCCAGTCCAACCCCCCTGCCACAGCAGGATTCCCTAGACCAGCTCACACAGAAGCATGTCCAGATGGGTTTGGAATATCTCCAGAGAAGGAGACTCCACAACCTCTCTGGGCAGTCTGTGGCAGGGCTATGCCACCTCAACTGGGAAAACATTTCTACATGTATTCACATGGAACCTCCTGTGCTTCAGTTTGCACCCACTGCCCCTTCTGTTGTCACTGGGCTTCACTGAGAAGAGCCTAACCCCATCATCCTGACACACACCCTTCACATATTTAAAAGCATAGATGAGGTCACCCCTTAGTCTCCTCTTCTCCAAGCTAAAGAGACCCAGCTCCCTCATCAGGAAGATGTTCCAGCCCCTTCATCATCTTGGTGGCTCTGTGCTGGACTCTTTCCAGCAGTTCCCTATCCTTCTTGAACTGAGGGGCCCAGACCTGGACACAATATTCCAGATGTGGCCTCACCAGGGTAGAATAAACTTCAGAGCCTGCACCATCTTCCACATCTGTCTCATGTGGAGAAGAGAGAATCCAAGAAGATTCTGTGTCATCTTACAACTGAAGAAGCAACCCCATCTTCAGACTAACCCTAATTCATCAGCTTGCCCTCCTTTTGCATGCATGTGAAAATGAGCATCTATTGCAATACACATGTAGTATTGAGCTACTCATTACCGTGTTCTTAAACCCCTTTTTACTTATCTGTAAATGCTGGGGTCTGAAAACTCAAGGCAAGGCTTTGTGGGGAGGAGTGAAGTTAATTCAAGCACTTTATTCACAGTGGTTTTATGATCATATACATTCACTAGACAAGTTTGCATTCAAAGGACATTAAAGCTGTAAATTAAATGCACAGGTACCAATATGCTTGTAATTAGCCTTCCCATAACATGTTTATCTGTTGTGAAGCTCTAAAGTGTAACACAAAACAATATTGGTGTATTAAGAGCAGGGTGAAAACCACCACACTATGGAAATGGTTCAAAGGATAATACAAAATACAGCTCAGGATGCTGAGTTTCTTGTTTGTGGTTCCCTCCCCACCATGAGCTGCTTTCATTGACACATTTATTAAATATTCAGAGAGCTACTGCTGGATAGATGTCAAAGAAGAGAAGATCAAAGGGACATTTATTGCACAAGAAACATGGCATTGATTTTATATTTTTGTATAAAGAAGATGAGGCTTAGTGTGTAAGTGCCTGACAAGCTGTTTTAATCTTTGCCTGTGACAGTTAGTTCTGGTCCTTTGGGGGCTACAGTACAACTTTTGTGTCTCCAGTATCTCTAACTTTTGTCCTTGAAACTAGCCTTTAAATGCTTGCCTCCACCCTGGAGTTGTCAATATTTAGATAGTTGCCTTCTTCTGGAGGGTTTGGAGAAACTGGTGCTACAGAATGGGCTTCACCAACTGCCAATATAGAAAACAAATGAGTAATTTAACACAAGACAAACATCCTGGGTTTGCAAGACTCCTGCTTGACATTGCTAAACTGAAAATTCCCTCTTCTGGCTTGGAATGTGTGGTTTTGGGTTTTTAAAAAAATCTTGTCCCTAAGGTAACTAAATTGGAAAGTAATTCTTATTCAAGTAGAACTTTAGGAGCTACTGAAACAAAACAAATTAATGTAATTTCCTTTGGATAAAGTAAAATAGGATTTCTACATTTTGAACCTTTTGTCTATTCTGACTTCCTTTTTTTTCCCCCTGGTTTGGAATAAGGATATTTTGGAAAAGTTTCAATTTCTAGCAGATAACAGTTTCTGCAACTATTTCATGCCTCATCCTCATGTCATCTCAATAGAACAATGGTCAAAGAAAAGCTCTACTAGATCATCACTTTTGGATACAGACTACCAGAACTGAGGAAGAAGAATATAATAGCATCATTCATCCTACACACCCTCTAGAACTCTTTGGTCTCATGAGATGTTGAGACCATTTGAGTGTAGTGGTTTGGGGCAGTCTGGTATGTTTAGTTTAATCCAGTGGTGGCCCAGTGGACATGCTCAGCTTGGTGAGGAAGCTACAGTAGGCCCATGTTGAAAAGGAGATGGTCTTCTTTTGTGTCTGCTCCATGTTAAGCAACTCAAGTGTAATGAACAGTTGCCTGAGCAGAGCAGGAACTATGAAAGCAGTACAAATGGCAGGGGACAAGCTGGGAGCTGCAGGTGACCCCAGTGCAGGTCAGGGTCTCACTACACTGTTGGGCTAGCTCTGAGCTGAGCCAAGCTGGAAGTAGTTACAGGATGTTTTTATGCTTCAGGGATCAGCAGCCAAGGTGAAGTAACAAGTCAGGGCCAGCCTAGGAAGTCCAGTGAGGAAGAGCAAGAGGCAGGACCAGAGACAAATCTGCCTGTTACCTAAGTCCAAGGTCACTCCAGGAGGTCAGACAGAGATGCTACATAGAGTTCAGATCTAGTCAGGTCATGGGGGAACTGGATGGAGCTCCAGCTGCCTACAGCATAGGTCAGGCAGGGTCTGGGGAAAATTTACCCTACCATGGAGGGTCTTTGTCTGACCTATTAGAACAATTCTGCATTTCCAATTCCAAGGTTAAAAAAGGAATAGATCTCTGTTACACAGCAGGAGAACTCAATCTGGAAGATTCTGTACTTTTCCTCCACACCTCTACTCAATTAGAGATGATACTAAGCAAAGGGAGTTCTGTAGGTCCAACACCAGGAATGCAGTTACACAAACAACAGATAAGGTGGAGAACAGAAGTCACACTGAAACAAATACAGCCTTACATCAAAGGAAGCATTGAACAGAAATGGGAAGTAAGATTGGGGCAGAAGATGGTGGGATGATGGTGTGACTAATCATGGTAACCACAGTCCTGTCTGTAGTGTGTATTTAAGTAGAAAGAAGGTAAATAGCCAAAGGAGTAAAAGTATGATTGGTTTTGATGCTCCTGGGTTTAGGGCAGTTGAGAATCTTTCTGGAGAGGGCACCCTTGTTCTTTGTTTATGCACACTAGCTTGCTCAATTTCAGGCCACTTTGTAAAGTAGGACAGAAGCTGACACAAACTTTTTCAGTCTTTTGGCATATTTTGGTTTTGCACCTCTGAAACTCCTCTAAATCCCTGCTTACCTGTCTGTCTTGTTTCAGGGTGCCTTTCTCAAGGTTTGGCTGCTCATGAACTCTGTTTTTCAGACACTGCAAAGGGCCATGGAACTGTGACAACTTGAGCTTTGAACTTCAAACAAAACATATCCTGAACATTTACGTACACAAGACATGCTTCTGTCTGCCAGAACAGATATGTGTTTGTAAACCTACAAGTGCTTTAAATTCTTCAAAGATCTCTTTTCTTTTTCCCATGTGGCCCCTCTGAGTCTAGAATTTCAATGTAACCTTAGAAAAGAAATAATTCTGTACCCTGAACATGTCATTCTAGTTCAAGAACAGCTGTGCTTAATGACATGAATTTTGGATAGGCATGCTCTCCAGGGTACATTTGATTTGTTCTCATAATTATCTGAATAAAAAGTACCTTCTAGTTTCTTTCTTCCCACTTCTAAAAGAGCAGTAAGGCTCACTTGTAGCCAAAATGTTACTTTTTTTTCCCCCTTTGTTACTATCTTCTCCACTCATTATGTCTGCCTTGTTTTACAGTAAAGCAAGAAGCAAAAAACTCAGGTTCAACTTCCCAACTCAGACACCTAGATGTGGCTGTTGTTTGCATTTTCATAGAATCAATTTGTTTGGAAAAGACCTCTGAGATCATTGAATCCAACCACAGACCCAACACTACCATGTTCTCCACTAAACCATGTCCCCAAGCATCACATCTACACTTTTTCTGAACTCTTCCAGGGATGGTGATTCCATTACCAACCTGGGCAGCCTGTGGCAGTGACTGATAAACCTCTTGGTGAAGGAATTCTTCCTAATATCTAATCTGAACCTCCACTGGTGCAACTTGAAGCCATTTCCTCTATTCTTATCACTCTTTACCTCAGGAGAAGAGACCAACTCTCCCCTCACTCCAGCTTCATTTCAGGTGGTTGTACAGAGCAAGGTGGTCTCCCCTAAGCCTCCTCTTCTCCAGGCTAAACCACCCCACTTCTCTCAGCCACTCCTCCCAAGACCTGTGCTCTAGACCCTTCACCAGCTTCGTTGCCCTTCTCTAGACACACTCCAACATCTCAACATCCTTCTTGGAGTAAGGGGAACAAAACTGAACCCAGGATTTGAGGTGTGGCCTCATCAGTGTCAAGTACAGGACTGCCCTAGTCCTGCTGGCCAAGTGCTGATACAAGTGAAGCACAGAATTTTGAGCTGGAATAATTAAAGCTACAATTTCACTCTAACAAATTCAGTTTTTACTGCTAAGAATTTTACTCTGGCTGTTTTTCTTAAAACTTTGTAAGACAACTGTCAGACCTCATCAACTCTTGTAAGATCAACTAGCTCTCTGCTTACACATCTCTCTTGGCTTTTCTCTGTAAGCTATAAGAACATTTTTGGAGGTTGATGAAGTTCATTGGAAGGCAGAATACCATATGGGAAAGATTGACATCTAATCACATCTAATGTGTGTAGAAATCTCATCAAAATGGATTTAACATGAGGATTGAGCAAGATCCCCCCCAAAGAATAACAGGGAACAACATAGCTTGGTAGATCTTTGTAAGACACTGGATGTTGCTTTGGATATAACACTTGCCCTTTAACTTGAGTATATTGGCATGGAGAGCATAGAAAAGAAGAGTACTAGAAGACAAGAGAAGATGGTTAGTTAATACTAGAAGAACCATTATTAAGTAATATAATCTTTTAGTTCAGGGGCTTTTTGCATCTTCTAGCATGGCTTCTAAATTATAGAGGGTCTCAGAGTAATTTCTTATTCAGATTTTCTGTTTCTTCCCTTCCTATTTCCTCCACCTTCAGTTCCCTGTTTTCATATCAACTACAAAAGCTGATAGTTATACAATATTTATCTGTATCTCTGTAATTTATAGAAGAAGAATCAGGACAAGACCACCTCCAGGATGTCTATAGTCACTTCTGCAATAACTTAGGGAGTGTGTGTGTGTGCATGTGTAGATACCTGCTCATCTCTGTCAATATAGGTATATGCTTATCTACCTCTATTTAGGCAGATTAATATTTTTCTCTGACTGTATTTACTTATCCCTCAGTAATATGAGCAGCTGTCTGAAAAATATCCTGTAATCAGAAGTATGTGTATGAATCTCTTTGGAGCAATAAAGAGCTGGCTGAATGTCTGTGCTACCTTTCACAAATTATTTATTGTGGGGTTGTAGTTCTATGGAGATACATTTGCTTACTTTGTCGTGGTGCCAGCACAACAAACTTTCAAGCTTTAGGCACAAAGACAATGACTTTAAGAGGAGAATGAAGAGGCAATAATTTTCAGAGATGTCTATTTCACTTCCCCAAATGGATCTCTTGATATAAATAACTACATAATATTTCCATCATAGTCACTAATGTTCAGGGTTTACAGCATATATTTAAGTTTAATGGATTTGAGTTTACCCTTGAGAGAAAGGCAAAGTCTCTGTAGGGCAACCTTACTTCCTTTAGACAAGATAGAAGCAACAACTGTGCAACTGCAGAGCAGGTCTAAAAATAGCTTTGTGGCAGTGCAGTACAAAGCAATGAAGTATAAAAACAAGATCCTCAGTCTTCTACTGCAGTTTGCTGCTCACTGGAGATTTTCCTCAAGTGTAAGTCCAAGTATTATGAAATAACCAATAGAATAAACAGGTCCATAATTTCTTCTGTTACTTCATGGAGTTGCACTTGTCTAGACTCATTCAGGTTATATGGGGGAAATTACAAGGTGCCACAGTACAAAAAACCCATCCTTTTACAGTAATAACAATAGATGCTCAGTGTAGTTGGAGCAACCACAACCAAATTTTCTTTCTCCCACTCCCTTTAAAAAGGAATCATTGTGGTTGGAAAATACTTCTGAGAAGATCAAGTCCAGCCATCCACCCAACACTGCCATGCCCACCACTAAACCATGCCTCCAAGCACCACATCTACATGTTTTTTGAACTCTTCCATTGATGATGATTCCACCACCTCCCTGGGCAGCCTGGGCCAATGCCTGATAACCCTCTGGGGGAAGAAATACTTCCCCTGGTGCAACTTGATGCCATTTCCTCTAGTCCTGTAGAAGCATGCCTTTGAAAATACAGTATGGGGTACCTTATACAGCACTGACCCTGTAGTAGAAGGCTCAAAGCCACCTAGCCCTTCATTCCAAGGACGTTAATACACTTGGTACAATTAAGTCAAAGCAAATTTGTTGATTGATGTCCTCACCCTCTAATTTAATGTATGAGCTCCTTCCAAGATTTTAGCCTCAGCTATTATATTTCTTCTCCATTAAGCAAGCTAACAAAAAAAGAAAAAAAAAACTGCTTGACTCCCTAAAATGCTATTGGTTTGTGACCAGTTTGCACTATCCTACATTTCTCTAAGCCTTGTATCCCACCCACACTCACAGCTCTGAACCTACCAACTCAGGCTTCTCAATTTCCTCTTCTGCTCAAGGGGATGTAAATCCACAGGTCCCACCTTGACTGGGTGGTGGCCTGTAGACCCTGACCCAGCAGGATGCAAAATTGCCTACCAATGTCCAATAAGACTTTCTTCTTGCCAAGTTGAATTAATGATTGATTTAATTTATTGAAGTGACAGGTAACAGATTTAAGGTTGCTGCTGGTAAGTTGGATAACTGCAAGAAATTTGAGCTCAAGCTACTAATATACTCCCAGGGAATTGTCTGACAGAGTCAGGAAAGTAAAATCTTTGAAATAGCACTAAAATATAACAGAAAGAAAAGCTAGCAAAGATTTCTATAATATAATGTAAAGGTGTTATAAGACCTGCAGAAATCTAGATTTCTGTTCTGCTGCTGGCACCTCAGGTGACTAATAGAAAACCAGCCTAATGGTGTATCCATCCTCCAGAGAACCTGAAAGGGCCTGATGGGTTTGAAAGCTGATTACAGGAAACTGCTGGTATATACTATAAAAAACCCACAAGTTAAATTTAAGCTACCTACTTGAGTGGTGTTGGCAGTCACATTTTTCTAGCTCTATTGTAATAGTACCCAAGTCCTGTTTCAGATTTAGTATTTGGTTGTTTACCTCTCCATTATTGTGATTTGAATTGAGCCTCCATTTGCTCTTTAAACATGGTAACTTTGAAAACTTTTCTCTCCAGATGAGATTGGGTCATGTTTCAAGATACTTAAAGGGCTTTATACCACTCTTTGTTTTCTTTGGCTCAAGGTATTCATATTTTTTCCCCACTGAATATTTAGTTATGATATGTACAACACAAAATTGCACCACTGCCATTCTTCCTGATTATTTTTCTGCTGCTTTTCTATAACTCAGGCCTACAATAAAGCTGCAACTCAGCAAACTAGACATCTGGAGATAGCTCAGTGCCTGCCTTTCTCACTCTGCCATAGCATGAAATGGCTTCAATGTTTCTTTTCTCTGTATTGGGAGGCAAAGGTAAACAGAAAGTGGACACACAGTAAACAAAGATCAAGCTGCTAGTGCTAGCAGTATTTCCTATGTAAATATGCATATTGGTGAATTAAGCATGGATCAAAGTGTCCTGAATAATACAAATCCTAACTGACTGAGAATATGTAGCTTACAAGGAATTGGTGCTCAGGTCTGATCCAGTTATTTCATTGAACAGAAACTGCACATTCAGGAACACACAGAGTGGAATCAAAGGCAGAACAGACAGAGTCCTCCTTGCACACTGGTCATTGGAGAAGAGGCTTGACCCTCGTGGTCCCTTAGCTTTATACTGTATGTGACATCCATGGAATGGGAATCCTTTGTTGTTCAGTTTAGGGTCACCTCTCCTGTCCCCTCCTCCCTACAGGTGCCACCTCAGACTGCAACCCAACACAGCAGACAAGATTTAGCAGTGACCTTTGCCTGCATAAGATCAAGTATAAGCAAGAGCCTTCCTGCACCCCAGGCCTTGGTACTCACTCTCCCCATGGAGTGTTCTCACTGCTAGGGGCAGACACTGTCTGTGCAAACATGCTGTTAACTGCAGAAAGTGCATCCCTGAGAAGAGATTGAGCTGAAAAGTGAAATCACTGAACTGAGCTAGCTCTGTTCTAGCTCAAACCAGGAAAATAGTGAAGAGTAAAATACTTCTATCTGTAGTATTTAATGTAAATAAATAATGTTTTGGCAAACTTTTAAAAAGTCTATTGAAAACAGAATGAAAGAAAAATCTTTAACCATCATGCATCTTAAAAATAAAGTTACAGCTCTGGACACCATAGAGAATGGGAACAAGTGCTCTACAACAGGGATTATCCTGGTATGAATGACACCTTAATAGAGAGTTTATTTTGTAAGCTAGTTCTCATGATTTCTTTCCAGGATACCTAGTCCTAACACTTAAACCATACCTCCAACACCTAAAGTAATTGCTGCTTGACAAAGTAATATTAAATGAGGTTGAGATTTTTCCCCCCATGTTTTGAGGACTAGCAGCTCCCCAGTAAAGTTCATGAGAAAAAGGAGTGTTTGTAACCTTTGAAAATCAAGTTTTTGTCTTTCACTGACTTTCAATGACATTTAAAGCAGCTGAAAATCTTGACCTACAGCACAGAATCATTAAGATTGGAAAAGACCTCTAAGATCATCTAGTCCAATCATCAACCTATCACCACCATGCCATTAAACCATGCCCCTAAGTACCACATCTACATTCTTTTTAAACCCCTCCAGGGATGGTGACTCCACCACTGCCCTGGACAGACTGGGCCAATGGCTAACAACTCTTTCAGGGAAGAAGCTTTTCCTCTGTGAGGGACCAGCAGGTCATGAATGACTTTGAGAACTTCCTTTACGTAGAACCTTCCATTTATGGCATCTCTCAAGCAATTTTTCCTCTTTTTACCTCTTTAAGGATAAGTTTTATCTGCCAGGTCCATGTTAATTAGTGTCCATATATTCCTCTGATATTGCTTAAGGTGAATGAGAGAACCAGAATTCATTTTCAACATCCCTCTCTTAGTAAAAAGATTATTATTAATAAAATTCTCCCCCACACTTTCAAAACAGGTAGAATATAGGATGGTTATAGAATGTTGATAGTTTCTAATTGCCTTCTAAATCAGAGCAACCTTCTCTTGAGCTGAGTTCTGTGCAGTAGAAAATCAGCACCACTCAACTCCTTGAGAAAACTTCTTTGTGCCTTTGGTTGCATCAGGGGGAACATCATGTCCCTTGTGTGTAGTGCAACTTAGGTCAGAGACTCAAAAAGGCAAGAAATGAATTCTTACTCTCAGAGGAATTATTTCCCAAAGAAAAAATAACAGATTTTGTCTAAAACCTTGCTGCTGCTGTTCCCCACCCACATGAAACACATGGGTGTCAGTATAGAATTTTGTAAGAATAGAAAACATCACACTGCACTTGTGGAATTATGCAGTAAGCCACAAAATGCTCAGTGGAAATCTCTCTTCCATGCAAGTCTGGTTTGGTTACTAACTTAAACTGCTGGATTTTCCCCCTGACTGTTGATACCAACAGTCCAAAGACAATCCACATGCTGAGATATACTGATGAAGACTTTGGGCTGTAAAAGAGCAGTAGGTATTGAAGTACAATCTGTGAGAAGGAAGGACTACAGTTAAGCACATATAGTGCTTAAGAGAGATCAGTGCAGGGGAAAAAATTAATTATTGGCTGTGCATTCAAGTCAGTTAGCACATTCTCTAGAAGGCAGATCACTGCTACTACTTTGTTAACTTTGAAAACTAAAATAAGTCTGCCCTGAAGGGTGCTGGCTGAGGAGATCAGAATGGTGCTGCTCAAACTGCCCCATGCTGCTTCAAGAACAATCAACTGAAGTTAATGCCTGGAGGTAGTACATCAGAAATAACTTGTAAAGCTAACTGTTACAATAGCCAGGAAAACCAGAAACTCCAGGGATTGTACCAAACCCCAGGAATATGAAAATGAGAAGCTGATGGTGGAAAGAGAAGAAAATAGTTTAATTAACAACATAATTGGGTTTGAAAATCAGTTCAGCCCTTCATTAAAAGGTCATTTGAAACTTGTAGAGGAAGAAATATGCCTTCAGATATCCTAGCATATACTGAAGCTGTAAGCAGACCAGCCACAAGGTGACCAGAAAAGGAATGGAATTTAGAAATGGGTGGATGTGGTACTTTGGGAAATGGTCTAGTGGTAAGCATAGTAGCTCGGTTAATGGTTGGATTCAAGGATCTCAGAGGTCTCTTCCAGCCATATGTATGATTCTATGATTTTGAGACAGCTCTTCAGTTAAGTCATGTTTGACCAAATTGATAGCCTTTGATGAGGACTTAACCAGGTGGATAGATGAGGGTAGGGCAGTGGATGTGGTTTGTCTTGATTTCAATAAAGCATTTGACACTGTCTCCCACAGCATCCTTGCAGCTAAACTGAGCAAGCATGCTCTGGCTGATTGGGTAGTGAGGTGGATTGGGAACTGGTTGAAGGACAGAAGTCAGAGAGTTGTGGTCAATGGATGGAGTCTAGTTGGAGGCCTGTGTCTAGTGGAGTCCCTCAGGGGTCAGTACTGGGACCAGTACTTTTCAATCTACTCATTAATGACCTGGATGAGGGAACAGAGTGCACTGTCAGCAAGTTTGCTGCTGACACTAAACTGGGTGGAGTGGCTGACACACCGGAGGGTTGTGCTGCCATTCAGTGAGACTTAGACAGGCTGGAGAGTTGGGCAGGGAGACATGGAATGACATTCAACAAGGCCAAGTGTCGAGTTTTGCACCTGGGAAAGACCAACCCCATGTATGAGTATAGGTTGGGGGCTGAGCTGTTGGAGAGCAGTGAAGGGGAAAGGGATCTGGGGGTCCTGGTGGATGGAAGGACGACCATGAGGCAGCAGTGTGCTCTTGTGGCCAGGAGGGCCAATGGGATTCTGGGGTGGATTAGAAGGGGTGTGGCTAGTAGGTCAAGAGAGGTTCTTCTTCCTCTTTACCCTGGGGAGGCCACATCTGGAATATTGTGTCCAGTTGTGGGCCCCTCAGTTGAAGAAGGGTAGGAAACTGCTGGAAAGAGTCCAGCGCAGAGCCACAAAGATGCTGAAGGGACTGGAACATCTTCCTGATGAGGAAAGCTGGGTCTCTTTAGCTTGGAAAAGAGGAGACCAAAGGGTGACCTCATCTATGCTCTTAAATATGTGAAGGGTGTGTCTTCAAAATCTGGACGTGCTTTTGCGTGAGCTGGTCTAGGGAATCCTGCTGTGGCAGGGGGGTTGGACTAGATGATCTTTCGAGGTCTCTTCCAACTCCTAACATCCTGTGATAGACATGGAGATAGCAGAGCAAATCCATCAAAAGGCCACAAAGATGGTCAAGGAGTTAAGAGCATCTGATATGTGAAGAGAGGCTGAGAGAACTCAGAATATTTAGTTTGGGGAAGAGAATGATGAAGAGGATCTTGGAGCCCTGTTCCCATGCAACAAGAAAGCAAATGATTTGCTCTGCATCCTATGAATAATTTATGATGTTCTGACTGGATCTTTTTGGTAACTAGGGTCCTTCCCCTAACAGGACAAGTGAAGAAAGTAAAGATAAAAACAAAGACAGGGATATCACTTTTTTACCATCATAGGCAAAAGAGATTTGATTTGGTGAAAAATTATTTATGGCTACTAAAGTACAGCTTGATGGAAAGGAAGAAAAATAGAAATTAAAGCACTGTCCCACATCCCCCTCATTCCCAGGCTCAACTTCACTCCCTCATTCCCAATTCCTCTACCTCCTAGAATCCCCCAATGCCACCTTGGGCTCATTAATGGGAGGCTGAAATCAGTGTATAGCAGTTTGTTTCTCCTAATCCTTCCTCCTCACACTTCTCCTCAGCTCCAAAGTGGTCCTCTCCATGGACTACTGTCCTTGAAGATAAACCTGCTCCAGCATGGGCTTTTCCTTCAGGAAATAATCCACCTGCTGCAGTGTGGAGTCCTACATGGGCTACAGCCTGGCTATCTGCTCCACTGTGGTTTTCTCCACAGGCTGCAGCAAGGTCCATGACTAGATACTTACTGCTATTTTGGGAAGAGTGACTATTTCCTTCCTATTGAAAATATTGAATTGGGAACTATAAAAATGCTCACTGAATCAACATAAAGCACTAAATGGTATAGATGGATTAAACCCTTAAAGACACTGCTAAAAAGTAAAGACATTTCTGTACTGGAGAAGAGGATTTACCCTACATTTACAACATGCATGAGCAATAAATCAATTATCTTACCAGCAAAATTTCATGCTTTTCTATATAGCTATTTGAAGACTGAATGTGGCCTGAAATACATTTCTTTTTATTATTATTATTGTTGTCTATTTATTAAATCAATCTACTGCCAACCATCCTCCTGCAGAAGCTTCAGCTCGACAATGAACAGCAGGGAAGCCTTGCTGAATGTGAAGTTTGTTTCATTACTAAAGATGAACTGCATTATCTGGTTTGCTACAAATAGTACAATAATTCTTTCTAATCATCTAGATTATGATTAGATTAGATCATCTTGACTGGCAGGTGAGAAAGAAAACAATTTCTCCAGAGCACTCATAGCAGCCAAAACCCAATGATTAATTGATTAGTGTCTGTTCTGTAGGTAAAAAGTCCATAATTTATTCACAGTTCTAACCTCAAATGCTCATTAGAGGCTGGAACATGCAGGTTAGTGCACTACTTACATTGGTTTAGTAAAAAAAGAAAGCTACTGATCTACTTTAAATAACCAAGCTCTAATAACTACCTTTCCATGTTAATTCTCAGAAGGAAATGATGCAAATAGCTAATGTATTCTACTGCTTCTCTGAAAAGGAAGGAAAAGGGGAAAGGAAAAGCAGGGGAAGAGGAAAGGAAAAAGAAAGCTATTGATCAAGAAAAGTACAGAGGAGAGTGTGATTCTGGTTTCCTAAAGAAAAATATAGCTTTTCTGAGGGAGAATGCTTATAACTTTCTCAGGGGATTCCTTTAAAGCCTGGTTCTTAGACTATTACACCTCCACTCTTCAGCAGTAAACTAAGAAACTCAACAGTTCCATTACAAGTTCCAGATCTCTCAGATACAGTAGAAATTCATTCTATTGGTTGATTAAATCAAAAACTTCCTAGAAATTATACAAAGGCTAAATAACAACTACAAACACACTGAATTTTCTGCTGCTTATTCCAAACCCACACTTTGTTGTTAAATGTTAAAGGAAGACTTAAAAGATGTAACTTTACATAGATAGAGAGGCCCTGCTAATAATAGCAGCTAATTTTACACTATCTTTCTCTGGAATATTATTCACTATATGGAAAACAGCTTGAAAATCTCTGACTGTGGCAGTGCTGGGTATAAATGGCTGTGAAACCTCATTACCTCATTAGAATGTTCATGCCTGAATATGTTCTTTTAGTGACAAGGACACTAAGCAAAACAAGCAAGAAGGTAAGCCCATTCTCAGCAAAAGCTGTTATGAGACCACAGCAGGGTGGAAAACAGCCTCAGAATCAGAGCAAGAAATGTGATTTGATAAAGGACTTTATGTGGGGACAGAGAGGAGTTTGGTACCAGTATTGACTTGCTTTCCCTGCTGTGTTGACTAAAAAACAACACCAATACACCAGAAGTTTGTCTGTCTCTAGGTTCTGTTCAGGTGCTGCTGAGCTTCTACTGTCATGCACAAAGAGTGGACTGTTTAAAAAACACTTTTCTTGCAGAATCAGCCTCTTCTGGCTTAAATGAAGCTTGTTTTTTTTCCCACAAGGCTGACACTAATTTCCTGAGCTCTCACAGACTTTTTCATTTCAGAATATACTTCTTGCATGGCTTTTGACCTTCATGATTTTCACAAGCTCAGGTGGTGCCACAGCCTTGACTACTACTTTCCAGCTCTGACCACCTGTATTTTTGAGGACAGTGTAGAAGGAAGAACTGGTGTGTACACTTTTGCATGTTGTGTTTTCCATAGTACAAGTGCCTAAGGGATTTCTAACATCTAGTTTACAATGGTTACAGAGCTGATGGTACTAATGTTGTTTTAATTCTCAACAGTTACTCTTGTAAAGCTAAACTCAAAATAACTCTCCAAAAGATGATTTTCCACACCTAAGGCAAATATTGACAGTGCTATAAAATCATAGCTTGATATTTGTGACTGTTTTAAAAGTGGTAGTACCTGCCCTAAGGAATTGTAGCAGAAAATAGCCAGGTCTCAGGAAGAAGGGAGATTAAAGAGTTAAAAAATTAACACTATTCCTTTTCTCAGCTCAGTAGAAGTAGATGCACAGGAAGGACCAATTTGTAGAAGAACAGGCTTTGCTCATTGTCCCATGTCCAATCAATGGGCCAGTTTAATTTCCAGGGTCAAATAAGAATATTTATGGGCAGAATTTGAGGGTTTCTTGTTTTTATCCAAAGATAAAATCAACAATGTGTTGGATCTGTCTTCCTGCTGGATATACCAATTGAAATTGTCAGTAAAATCCAAATTGGATGGGTTTCTTTCCTTGTATGGATCTGTTTGGCAGTTCTCTTTTCTACTCTGGTTCCCTCACCTCCTTTTTTCTTGAATATTTTAAACTGCATTCTCAAGTCTTCTTACTACTTTGCCATCCACTCCTTGAAGAATTAAGCCAACATCTGATCATGAAACACTGCCTACTCTGGTTAGTTCATCAGACCAAGGAGAAGAAAGCAATAGTACCTGACCAGAGCCAGATAATGTCTGTATAAAGCTAACACAGGCTTCTCTTTTGTTTGCATGAAACATGAATTTTTAATAACAGACTTAATGAAAACCAGTTCTATTCAGGAACAAGCAGTAAACCCAGCAGTATTCATTTGATAAGCTGAGGGTGGTGCACACAGCTGTAAGGAACTGTATATTCTCTATAATTCCACTATGATCTTCTTGTATTCAGAACATCCTGAGAATGTTATAACACTTAAAGTATAGTAAAACCAGAGAACTCTGGAAATAGCAATCAGTAAATATTCTCAAATCATCTTCAAGTCTGCTATTTTTTCTACCTTGTCTTCTCATCATTTATCCCTAAAATTTGTGTACCTCTTCAGGTGAATCTTTTTGAAATCAACACTACATCAGTGTTCTTGAGGCATGTAAATGCTTTTTATTCCTCATAATAAAGAACACTTGGGGGGAAAAAAATAATCCAAGTATGCAATAGATTTGCATTATGGTGCAGTATCAATGAGACAATTTATATTCTCCAGAGTATCTGTCACCTGTTGCTAAAGCAAATGGCTAAGAAAGGTGCAGTGTAAGTCTAGATGGTAAATAATTAGGAGATTTTCAATAAATACTTCATTTATTTTGCATGAAATACATCATAGACAAAAATCCTGGAGGAAGTGAATGACATGGGAAATTTAGCACAAAGCCTAACTCAGATCTAGTTGTTACATGAAAAATGAGAATGTGTTATCTCTAAAATGGAAATCTATTTTTTACTTCATATTTAGCTATTATTGAAACTATTTCTGTTTGAAAAGAGAATAGGGGAGACTGAAATAGGAATGAACTCTGTCTTTTCTTAGTAGATAAACTAAGCTTAGGTGTCAATACATCATAGTCTACAAATTCCTGTAGGCTAAAGAAGATATAAAACTACCTCTTCTGTGATGGCAAATTTGGTTTGATTAGTGAAGGATGATTACCACAGTTTTAAACTCAGCACTACCTTACACTATGAAAGAATGTGAGGCACTAGCTTTCTAGCTTGTTAAAGTTTTTTGTTCTTTTTTCCTTTCCATGTTCTATTAGAGAAGTTAAATATCACTTTGACAATCACAGAAGGTTAGGGATTGGGAAGGGACCTCTGCAGGTCATCTAGTCCAAACTGCTGTCAGAGCACAATGTCATTGTCTTCTGAGACAAAGATGTCTAAGTGTGTTTCCATGATGTTAATAATAAAAGCCTTTCTGCCTTGTCTGTAAAAACCAAAAGATAGGATTTAATTTACATCAATTAAAAATATCACTTTTATACATTTTAAAAGGTTGCATTCATGAGAAAAATGTTGACTTTGTGGTTCAGCAAGCACTACCAGAAATGAAAGGTGTTCCCCACAGAGCACTTGATCATTATGCTTTCTTCTCCTGTCTTACAGACTACCTCAGCTCCCATTTGTGTTGGGCTGACAGTTCCATCAATACCCATCACAAACTGTATGTACATCTTTCCTTAATGCATGTTTACTAATGGGGTTGGGTGATTTTCTTGGCCTATTGATTATGTCTAGCTGAACTGACTCTATATTCTGGTTCAGCAATCATAGAGTGAAAAAATCATCTTACTCTAATATTTTTTAACTCAGCTGCTACAAGATCAGCCTCTAGTGGGACTCTGTCAGCATTTCTGCTCAATGGAAGTGAAGATGAAAATGTTCAAAATGCCATGGAGTTCTGATGGTTTCTTGGCACTGTTTTTGCTACTCTTTTCCAAAGAGAATCTGTTCCTCTCATCCTTTGGGAAATACCAGAATTCTTTCATACTCTTCTAGGAAAATCACTAAAATTCTGGAATAAAAGAACAAATTTAGAGCTGGCTGAAATTGTAGCTTTATTGAAGCAACAGGGAGGACCATGACCTCAGCTGTTTAGTCAGTGTGCTTTGCCTTTCATGTAAGGAACATGATACAAGATTAAGGACTGTGTTTAAAGTCACACTTGACCAAGCCATGGAATCAGAGAATGATCAATGTTGGAGGAGACCTCTGCAGGTCATCTGGTCCAACCCACCTGCTCAAGCAGGGCTGCCTGGACCAGGCTGCCTAGAACCATGCCCAGAGCTGTCTACAGTTCTAGAAATAGCATCAGCAGGTACTAATATAAGATCTAAGTGAAACTGCAGTAAAGCCAGGAAGATACAGTGACTTTAACCTTTACTAGTTGTATTGTCTGCCTGTCAAAAGCTTTTCTTTATTCCCCTTTCTCCTCTTTTTCATAAGCATGAATCTGAAGACTGGAGGGAAGTGCAAGACAGTATCATTGAGTGAACTTTTGCCTTCTATAATTTATTCTTTTGTTTTGTTTTAAAGCACCTGTATTTTACTTACTGGATAAGCAGACCATGTCTATGTATGTTTTTAGTATATATTTACTCAATAGAGTCCTGAGTTTTATTTGGACTCTGCTGTGTGCTCAATAACAATACTGCTTTACCTTGCATTTTCTGCCTCAGGAACATGAGTCATGACATGGTACTAAACTAAATGTATGTTCTTATTACTATGAAGTGTTACAGCTGAATTATGCTTTCAGTCAATAAGCATGGGCTACTGCCCTCTCCATGTTCTTCACATTTAACTGAGACTTTTCACAACTTATTTCTCAGCTGAAACCTTTGAAATGAATATTTCTTGTTATTTACAGAGAACTATCTATGGGAAAATGCCACCCATGACTTCATAAATCATTTACACTGGCTCTGTCATTCCAACCTTCCCCACTCCAATCCTCATGCTCTCTCTTTCTTGTAGCAACAGAACAATTTCTATGATCATCTGGCAACCTCCACAAAGACAGGGAAATGCTAAAAGAGCTAAACCTCACCACAACTTATTTTTCTACCAGTCTACCATGTGGTTACACAAAAGCTTGTGAGGCCAGAAGCAGTAGATGGAAAGAGTCCTGGAAGGAAGGGGGAGGAGACAGAATGGACAGTTCTGCTTCCTCCTATGAGTATTCTAGTGCAGACTGAATTTGTATCAATAGCTGTTGAATGCTAATTTTTTATCAGAGGCATGTTAAGAGTCATAGTGAAGATTACTCTGGACAAGTAATCACTGCATGAGAGGACTTATCCAGAGCAGCCACTTTTAGGCAACTGATTTACCTGTCTAGTTTCCACTTGTTCCTCCTAACTCCTCCAGGCTAGAATCCCTCTGATATGGTGTCCTGCAGTGGATTGCACCCTAGAGAAGCTTCCTTCTCTCTGTTGCCCACAGAAAAGATGGAGATGCTCCAACAGGGGCCCTGAAGGCTCTACTTGCAAAGTATGGGAACCAAGCAGGGGATCTGTTCATTTCTGAACCTGCACAAGTGCTCTGATTACAGGATCACACAGAACCATTGAAGTTGGAAAAGACCTCTAAAATCATCAAGTCCAACAATCAACCTATCACCACTATGCCACAAAACCATGTCCCCCAGTACCACATCTACATTCTTTTTAAACCCCTCCAGGCATGGTGACTCCACCACTGCCCTGGGCAGCCTGGGCCAATGCCTAACAACTCTTTCAGGGAAGAAATTTTTCCTGATATCTAATCTAAACCTCCCCTGGTGCAACCTGAGGCAATTTCCTCTTGTCTTTTCACTGTTAAACCAGGAGAAGAGACTGACCTCCATATCTCTCCAACCTCCTTTCAGGTAGTTGTAGAGAGGGATTAAGACAACATCCTTTTGTAATACACCTGTGCTTCAGATGGAACCATCTACCTTAAGTCCAAAACCCAATTCTCTCAAGGAATGAACAAGTCTGCTTTTGGACCTAGCAGAATAAAAAAAGGGCAAGGAGCCAAGCTGTCAAAAATCAAACCACTTCTTCATCTACAGATCTAGAATTTATAGTAATAGATCTTGCTGTAAGTTATGGTGCTCTTACATTTAGACTTCTGTTTGGAGAACAGCTTGGTCACTGAGAAGCAGCAAAAGATACTGAGTGTCATCTAAAGGTACTGCATGGAGGAGCAGATACCCTGTCAGGAAGATAACACAGGATTAAAAAGATATTTCCTAGCACTAGTGTGAAAGGTCACAAGTGACTAAAGAAATGCACAAAAGACCTCTAATTTTGCCATTTCTGAAGTTTTTCAGGTTTGGTTTTGATGACACTTGTGTCAGGGTTTGCTTTGGGCTTCTTTTTTTGGTTTAGCTTGGTTTTCTCTTTTGCTTTGGTTTGGGCTTTTGAGCTTCTTTTTTGTTTTGGAATTATTTATTTATTTACAAGTAGCCCCAAGTTCTAGAGAGGAGGAGACCAGAGACTATTAGGGTTTTAGTTTGTAGGATATTTTTAATGTTTAGTTCCATTTTTTAAACTTCAATTGTGCTATGTATCAAACTACATTTTGGATTCCTTCTCCAGTTTACTCTTTCCATTCTATCTGAT
Source organism: Galbula dea (assembly GCA_013399015.1). Taxonomy (NCBI): domain Eukaryota; kingdom Metazoa; phylum Chordata; class Aves; order Piciformes; family Galbulidae; genus Galbula; species Galbula dea. The sequence continues at coordinate 211,823 of VWZX01007087.1, read as the reverse complement.
GCAAAAATCAATGGCCATGTTAGAGATGTTGGAGTACAAACACATTCACAACATTACAATCTAGCTCAGGAAGATACCAGTATCTTAAACCCTTTTACTTATGCATCTGAATGAGAACTCCCTAGGTCATTTCAAAGTAAAACAGCCAGTGCTAAACCTTTGTTTTAAGCTAAGGATACTTGGCACAAACTTAGCAGTAAAAGACCTTTCACAGTCAACTACAGTGGTGTAGAAAACATAAGCACTGTGTTTCCAGCTTCCAAGTGAAAATAGCTCATTAAAAGCTTTGCCAGTCCTCTACCTATAAGATGCAAGGCTGCCTGCTTAGTTTTGCACGCCAGTCTCCACTGTCTTGTCTTATTCTTGTCAGGCATCAACTTTTCCACACTGCAGATGATTGATGTGTGAAGGCAAAATGCTTGAAAATGGTAGTACAGGATCTGTTAATGTGTGCCTGTGTTCCTATATGCATATACAGGAGCAGCAACCAGTTATTAGTCAGTCCTGTGAGCAGAGGATGAAATATAGTTCCCAAGGCAACTAATATTTTCTCTTTTTTGTTAAACCCTACACCTGATGTAGGCCATGAAAATCATTACCTCTCCACAAATGTATTCCTGTTTTGAAAAACAATCTCTGTCATTGGCTAACATTTTTGTCCAAGATAGATTGTCATTTTAAAATGGGAAATATGGATGTTTCCAGTGATGAAATATTATGTACTTTGAGCAGTATCCTCTTTTTAATCCATTTTATTTCACTTCTTGAGATCTTACTCATTTTATTGGGACCTCCCAGAAGGCAAAAAGAATTTTAGAAGTTATATCAGAATGCAGAATCAGATCTACCCACTCAGATATTTTAGTCTAGTCTTTTTTAATACAAACCAGCTAAGTCCTATTAGAAAATTCTATATGACTAAGACAGTACCAATGCTTGTAAGTTGTATTACTCAAACCTAGTACAGCCTTGTTCATTCCTTCATCTTAAACTAGGAAACATGATTGTTTTCATGAATAGGTGATTCTATGCATACTTAAACCCTCAGCCTCATTTCTTGGGCTGGTTTTATTCCATACAAAGTGTGCTTAACTCAGAGGAGAAAGTGCTTTTCATTTCTGACTGCAAAACTACATTCTACTTGCATAAATAAAGCTTTCCTTTTTACACAGTGTGTTTAATGGGACACAAATGGGAACAAAAGAACCAAAATCCATTGATCTTTTTAATGTTGCCTTAGTTGTTCCTATTGAATGCTTCTTTATAAGTGTAGAAGACATATGTAAAGCAACTGAGCTTGTAGCAAGGTCAGCTGGAAAGACCCATCTTGTGAAAAATGAAGAATTAGGATGAAAACCATATTGAAGACAATACAAAACCTGTGTCATAGTCATTTGGGATTTTTGAGGTTCTTGTATAAATCTTTCTAGATTTCTGGAGGACAGATGGACTTCAGTGTGATCTTGTAAAAATGCTTAAGTAGGTTTTTGGTCACTCACCTGTGGTTTGTAAGGACTCATAATTAACTCAGCAGCCTCTTGCTGGATTTTGGTCCAAGACATTCACATTTTAGTGGAGAAGACTGAGCCACAAAGAAGTGAGTGAACTGTCACAGCCTCAACCTGTGGATAGGCTGTAGTGCATAGAAGGAAATCCAGCTGTCTTGACCTTTTAAGTCCTGATACCTGATCATTGATGGAAGCTATGTGATGCAATTTATGCTATAATTTGGATTTTAAAGAGCCATGCTTTTTTTTTTATGGCTGCTTTTGTAGTACCATTAGAATAGCATTATTATTAGTCTTGTAGAATTATTAGAAGAATAGATAACTAGAAGAATTACTCTTGTAGAATAACGAGAGAGAACACTATCCCTTTAATAAAAGAAAGTTTTTGGACCATAGCACCAGGCTTCATAGACCAGAAGCCAACTAATGCCATTAATTGACTTCATTTGGTAATAATAATACAGGGAGTGAGATATGTAGGAAGAGCAATATTATTGCTTACTGCTTAGGGCAAAGTTGTGCTGCTAGATTTCATGTTTTTACTTGACAATAACCTTTCAAACACTAAGCAATTTCATGGTGATATTAAATGTAGAATTAACCAGATCACATAACAGATTGAAAAGTTAGACACCACTGATCCTTGAGATAAATAAGGGTATTTTCATCAGCTTTTGTGGCCTTTGGGTCAGGCTGTGAATGTAGAGAGATAGTCAAAGTAAACTTCACCCTTTTGATAGGGTTTTAACATTGCTGTAATTCTCCTGTTCCATCATTTTACCCTGTTACAGGTTAGGTCTTACACTAGAAATGCACTTTATGAAGGAAGTATCCAAAATATGGACTACTACAGGATTTTTCTTATGCTAGATGTCTTTCATACACAGAACAAATTGTTTTCTTCACTTTACAATAAACCATTTAGCTTCCACCTAACATTAAATAAAGTTTAGACTGCATTTGCACCAGCAAAGTATATCAGGGCAGGAGAGAGCTGCACATATCTAGATGTTTTCAAGATTAGACCCAAACTCAGGAGATGAACCAATTATTTTCTAGTTGTAGCACTGGCAAATTTGTACCAAGAAAATGCTGTTAGCACAGAACTGCCCTTCCTCAGACATTTAGTTTGCAGCCTCAATACTTGCACTGATTTCAAAAGGATTCAGTATGAATATTCTCTCAGGTTGGCAAAAAAAAATGTAGAAATAAGGCATAAAAAAGAAAGAGAAAAGGAAAAATAAATACTTTTCCTGGTGAAGAGATGTAGAACCACAGTAAAAATGTATTAGGGTATATGCTCTTAACTGCCTTAGAAGAGCTGGATAAGAGCAGAGCTCCCTAAAATATTTTAGAGTCTGTCCTGCAAATTCAAGCTATATTTTTCCCCTTTCCTAGGGCAGAACCCTCATTTCTCTAGGTAATTAGGTTACAGTAGTAAAATTCTCATTTGTTAATCTAAGCTAATAAGCATCAGAGTGCCCTGTGATGATGCAAGAAGGCTAAAAGACAAGAACAAGTTTTTCACTAATAAATCAAAACATACTTTAAATACCAGGCTTCACTTCCACAATGTTTGTTTCTATATGAAAAGCAGGGATATGTAAAAATTAAAACCTGTTTTTTAAATCTGCTTTGCTTTTCAAAAACAGACAAGGTGCAAAGGATAAAAATCTTTGGAAATTTCATGTTCTTAACAATATAGGGAGCAAAATCCTCATAGGACTCTCAAGGCAAGGCTGTTTAATGAGAAACACTAATTTGGAGAGCAGACATGATTTTTTTAAAAGAGAAGGAGTTTGGAAATGAAGTGTATTTCCAAATCAAGCCTCAATTGCTTTAATTTAGTTTATTTTAGGTGTGGTGGTGTCTGTGTTTAGCTTGTATCTGGGGCTAAACTCTAGCAGTTGCTCCATCACCACATGACCCCTTCCCAGCAAAGAAGGGGATTGGATACAGGAGAAAAATCCATGTGTTGAAATGAAAACAGAGTTAATAAACCAAGAAAACTGATACCAATATAAAACCAATAAAGTCATACTCAAACCCAGTGAAGGTACAGCACTTACACTAAGCAGGAAAGCAGTCCTCAGGAGCAGAAGATAAAAAAGGAACAAAACCACCAGGAGCACAAGCAAAAAAAATCTTTTCTTGCCCAACTTCCCCCTTTAAACTGAGCCTGCTGATCATGGTAACTCCTTTATGGGATGTACCTGGAGCTAACTCAGCTCAGCTGCCCTGGCTGATTCCAAACTGCTAACACCTGCAGCCCATAACTGGCCTAGGAGTCTGTCCCAGCAACACTAGGACAGGAAAAAAAAATCTCAAGTCCTGCTTACACAAGAGCATGACAAATAAAGCTGCATTTCTCCTAGGGGCTTTTCTAAGTGGAATTTTGCCTTTTGTTACTTGACTACAAGGTCACCAGTAGAAACTGCTGGAAATGCCAGGACTTACCCACATAACAATTGAACCAGGTTAGGAAAAAAACTCAATTTATATAATGGAATGGATTGTTAAAGAATTTCCAGAGTAACCTTTACAAATTGGCACTTAACTAACCTGTGGAGGGAAATGCTAATGCTAAGTTTTGTCTCAGCTTCAGCTGTTAACTGCTGAAGTCAGGTACCACATATGGTCCCTTCCAACTCCTAACATTCTGTGATACTGTGATGGTGTCCTGAGGCCCAGGAGGATGAGATTGGTTGTTCCCAGATGCCTCTGAAGCCTGTTGGCAGGGCTCTACTCCTGCTGGACTTCTAGGATAGCCAGCTGGTCTCATAACAGATCTGACCTTGCACATTCACAGGTGACTCCTTTCCCTGCATTTCTCAAAATCCCACCCTTCTCTTAAAAGGGATACAGCTGTAACAGAATTCCAGAGTGGTAGGGATTGGAAGGGACCTCCAAATATCATCTAGTCCAACCCCCCTGCTACAGTATGATTCTCTAGAGTAAGAAAAACAGAAAAACTTCCAGACGGGTTTTGAATCTCTCCATAGAAGGAGACTCCACAGCCTCTCTGGGCAGTCTGGGCCAGGGCTCTGGCACCTCAACTGGGAAAACATTCCTACATGTATTCACACAGAATCTCCTATGCTTCAGCTTACAGCCACTGCCTGTTGTCCTGTCACTGGGCTTCATTGAGAAGAGCCTGACCCACCATTCACATATTTAAAGACATAGATGGGGTCACCCCTCAGTCTCTTCTTCTCCAAGCTCAAGAGACCCAGCTCCCTCAGCCTTTCCTCATCAGGAAGATGTTCCGGCCCCTTCAGCATCTTTGTGGCTCTGCACTGGACTCTCTCCAGCAGTTTCCTATCCTTCTTCAACTGAGGGGCCCACAAGTGGACACACTATTCCAGATGTGGCCTCAGCAGTGTAGAGTAAAGAGGAAGAAGAACCTCTCTTGACCTACTAACCACAACCCCTTCTAATACACCCCAGAATCCCATTGGCCCTCCTGGCCACAANTCCAGCTAGACTCCATCCATTGACCACAACTCTCTGACTTCTGTCCTTCAACCAGTTCCCAATCCACCTCACTACCCAATCAGCCAGAGCATGCTTGCTCAGTTTAGCTGCAAGGATGTGGTGGGAGACAGTGTCAAATGCTTTACTGAAATCAAGATAAACTACATCCACTGCCCCACCCTCATCTATCCACCTGGTTATGTCCTCATCAAAGGCTATCAGGTTGGTCAAACGTGACTTCCCCTTGGTAAACCCATGCTGACTGCTCCCAATGACCCCCTTCTCCTTGCTATGCCTAGAGACAGAGTGGAGGATGCAGTGTTCCCTCACCTTCCCAGGGATGGAGGTGAAGCTGTGACCGCTCTAGAGTTACCCAGCTCCTCCTTGCCCTTTTTGAAGACTGGAGTGACATTTGCCTTCCTCCAGTCCCCAGGGACCACTCCTGTTCCCCAGGACTTACCAAAGACGATGGAGAGTGGCCAGGTAATGACTTCTGCTAGCTCCCTCAGTACCTGAAGGTGCATCTCACCAGGTGCTGTGTATTTATGGATGTCAAACCCTGCTTAGTTGTTTTGTTGTTTTTTTTTTCCCCAGTAGTCCTTAGTAGAGAAACAATTTGCCATTACTACTCTTTGGATCCTCATCATAGTAATTCATTGGGCAAGTCTAAAATCTGCCTTTATAAATGTCACTTAAGTGGGACAGCAACCCTGAGGGACTGACTGCTGGGGGCTACAAGGGCTTGGAATAATTTCAGCGAGGAGAAAGAGCCAATCCATTGCTACATGGAGACAATCTTTTAAGTACTGCTCTTGCTTTCTAGATGTTACAACCTGGCTCAAAGCCTGGTTCCAAAGGCTTCAAGATTTGGCAGAAATGCTGTTTTGCTGCAGCTTTCCTGGTATTACTTTCTCAATGGCCTATCAGGGAGAGATGGACTAGAAGTCGATTACACTCCCACTTTTTCAAGAGGGTAGCTCAGAAAAACAAAGCCTGAAACAAAAAAGGTCCTGACCTGCAATTGGTAAAAACCCTTTGGTTTTTCCCTTGGCCTTTTTGATTTGTTTGTTTTGCAGCTCAGTGTAGCAATTTCAGGAGAACAGGAGTCTGTGGGGATTTATTTTTTGGCCCAGCCTCCCACGCTTGAGAGGCTTGGATCGTTCAGATAAACATGTGAATTTCTGAGGCCAAAGCCTCCTACACTCACATACTAAAAAATTACTTAGTGAAATATAATATTGTACTGACAGGAGACAGTCACTTTAAATGCCAGCAAGATTAGTGGTGATGCCACATGCAAGCGAAGTGAGTGGGGAAGCAAGCGAGTAGGCTCCTTGAGCTATGTAGGTCTGCAGGAAGAGGTTAGAGCTAAGTAAATTTCATTAATGTTTAATCTTACCCACTTCATTACTGTTAATTTCTTAAAATGAAACTAATCATGGCTCTGTATTCATAGGTCACCTTTGCCTGGCAAAATGCCTTCTTTTTTCCTACCGACTCTGTTTATGAAGCAGATGACTGTCAAAATCTGTGTGGAGTAAAACAGAGCATTCAGTAAAAGCTCCTTCCCCCTTCTCCCATTAAGAATGAAAAAAAAAAAATCCATTAAACTTGTTTTGATTTGAACATGAATTCCTTGTCAGTTCTAAAGATTTTTGTGTTCTTTGATATTTCCTTGGGAAAATGACAGCTGAATTTCAATGTACAATTTCTAATCCTTTTACTGCTCAAAAAGGGAATTTTAGAAAAGGGGGACAGCAGCTCAGTAGTAGCAGACTTTCTTCTGGCACTATCTAGGTCAGTGGATTATATATGACAAGAGGTGTCTGTGGAGTGTGTGCAATCTCTCAGTGGTTTGGTGATTTTAAGCAGAAAAACTAAGTGTGCATGTGCATAAAGGTGGAGGTTGTTCCACAGCCATATATGTGTAACAGATTGAATCATGGTATCCATGAGGTTGAAATGCACCAGAGGAGGTCTCCAAGCCAACCTCCAGCAATAAAGTATGGGTGCACTGCCCCTGTGCAAGAGGTTTGGACAATCACAAGATACTTTGAGAAATTTTCTGTGTGAAAGATAAGTTGATGATATGTGTGGGGCATGAGCAGGATAAGTGTTGAGATGGAATCGCTTTGGCAGCTCAAAGTCAAGCTTCGATGTGCATCAGGAGCTGAAAAGTACACGCAGATCTCAGTGAGACTTCATCAATCCAGGGCTCATTTTCTGTGCCAGCACTTCCTTTTCAGATGACAGCAGAGCATCTGTTCCAAGGCTCAGGATTAGTTGGTCTATCTGCTAGGTTTTGTGCACCTGTATGGAAAAGAAAGTTTCTAATACTGGATCAGAAAATGTTTCTTCTTATTGCAATAAAGAACACCGTGCAAAGATTGCCGTTGTTGTTGTGTGATAAGGGAAATGTGGGCTGGAGAAAATCTGGAGTGCTACTGTGCCTTGGCTGATTCTACTCTGCCACCATCTGCATGCACAATGCAGAGTAAAGAGGAAGGAGTGATTTGGGAATTGGATGGCTCCCTGTTAAAGGAACTACTGGAGAGAGCTGCATATCTACTGTCTAACTAAACTGAATAGGATGAAATAACTTCCCCTGAAAGAGGTCTGCAAAGATAAGCAAAAGCACCATGCTACTCAGCTGTTTGAAAAAGGACATCCAAGCTCAAACAACGACTGTTTCCTTTTGAAGTATTTGCAGGATAGATGAGAATGGTTTAAACTAAAACCTCTCTTCCTGTGGAACAATGGGAGTCTTAAAACCTAAGCAGGAGCCATAAGTACACTTTTTGTTTATCAGTGTATGTGCTTATTTTGGTTTCTTTTTCTTCTTATATCTTTTGTATTTAACCTATTAGTATGGAAAAAGAGCAGATACTGAAGCAGAAAAAAACAGAAACAAAAATCAACCCAACCTTATTCTCTTATGCTTAACCTATAACTTCCTGTACTTTTGCTCTCATTTCTTATTACTCTATTACTCCAAATAGAACAAAATTGTTGGTGTTACTGAAATAAACAAGAAAATTTGGAGGTTTAACCTGCTGGTTTCCTCTACGGTGGAAGGAAGTCTGTTAAAATCCTGTCAAGTTTAAGGCTGGGCTAGCCACTGAATGGGTGCCAGATGCTCTCTATGACCTCCTCTGCCTCCCCAAAAGGAAGAGAAGGGGAATGAGGGAGAGAGATTTATGGGTTGGAAAAGAAAACTAAACCAGCATTAATGAAAATAATAACAGTAAAATGAAATATATACAAACAGATAAAATAAATCAGTATCAAACCCAACCTCCTGATGACAATGACATCACCATGTCATTGTGCCACTGTGGCAGCACAGAGGAAGTCCCAGACTGCACTCAGTGGGAGATGAGAACCAAATTCACAAGCTGGGTTCTGTAACTAGATTCAGGAACTCATGGTTTGGAGTCAAAGGCAGAACAGATGGGGTCCTCCTTGGACACTGGCCGTTGAAGAAAAGGTTTGACCCTCGTAATCTCTCAACTTTATACTGAATAGAACTCAGTGAACTGAGTTAGCTCTGTTCTAGTTCAAACCAGGACAGATCCTAATAAAAAGTTCTCAGAATAAAGGAGATGCCTTTTATGTGCTGGTTTTACAAATCAGTATCATGACCTGTGCTAAGGTACCACAATGGAATGCTTTAAGAATGTCCTCGTCATAGTGTTTCACTCTTCAGTGTGTCTAGGGATTATTGATAACTGCAGAGCTACCTTCAGAAACAGGAGATTGCTTCTGACATGGGAAAAAAAATGAGATGTGAAAGCAGATGTTGCATTCAGAAGACCTTGTCAGAGAAAGGTCAAAGAGTGAATCTCACTGGTGCACCCACAGAGCAAAAGTGCAGGCTACTTGAGCAACAGCAACAAAAAGAACCTCTTCTAATGCATACTGGATTTGAAGGAAGACTTTTGCTGCTTCTCAAGGGCATTGAGATTCTGTTGTCTGTTTTTCTTACACATCTGAGTCTGTGTGCCTATCTTAGTACTGACCATTAGCTCTGAAATACCTTTTACTACCCCACATTTGCAGTTGGCATTGGAGGCACTCTGCCTGCTCTTATTATTTCTTGGGCAAAAGGCTAAATGTTATACCCAGTTCCCTTCTTCCATAAGAACCACTTGTCTTCCACTACTTGGTATAGTCTCTTCTTAAGGTTAGCTTGAAATAACAGGGAAGAAAGGGAAGAATGAAGCAAGGAATGGCAGAATTTCTGCTGAAAGGGCAAGTTCTTTTAGTGCCAGTGTTATAGTTAAGGTCTAAACACTCTGGCAGATCTGACAGGCTAGGAACTATGTGCAAGTAGTTGCCACCACTGTGAGTTTCACAAAGTGGGTGGTCAGCAGACTCAGATTTTCTCACGGGTTTAAGGGTGATCCTACTTCACTGTTCTGATACAGCCTGACAGTACAACTGTTCTTACTTAAACTCCAAGCCCAAAATAAACAAAAAAAAGGAACAACCCTAAATTAGAAAACATCTGGAAGGTCTACTATTCTTAAGTGTCAGGTGATCCAGAAATGGCAGCTCTCCCACGTTCCCAGCTACAGAACCAGTCTAGTGTTTCAATGGATTAACCTCCTTGTTTGTTCATTATAAATCTTCTGCCAGAGATATTTTTCAGTCTACTCAAAGGTGGAGGTAGAGTAAATTAAGGACACACCATCTCTTCTGTCCTACATCCTGGTGGCTTCTCATTGACTCCCTGGAATACCCAGAGTGAGGAAAATGTCTCTCTGTACCCCTTTTTTTTTTAGCCAGGCCAGAGAAACTGCTTGTTGTAGAGTGTTTGGACTTAAGATAGTGATAAAAAGAGAAAGAGAGAAACTCTTTCCACCTGCAGAAATTGTACTCTCACTACTCAGTGAAGAATTATCTGTTCCCAGTAAGTTGATGTGAAACCTGTGGAAAAGCCATTCATTATGTGAAGATGGGAGCCATCTAATCTGCAACAATAACAAACTGCATATACCAATTAGGAATCCAAGCCATCTGGCCCTTCAGAAAGACTTGCTGAGTCTCCACTTGGTGTGAGAAATGAAAAAGCTGTTTCTATCTGCATACTGAGGCCAAACATATTCTCTTCAAATATATCTGCTGTCCTAGCCACGTGTTAAGTCAAACAGGAATTTTGATCTTGTTTTGGTTGCTGTTCTGCATCCTCTGCATTCTCAGTTGACATCACCTAATGCTCACATAGATAATGGTGTGGGACTCAATGCTTTTTTTCCCTGTAGAAGTTGTCCCTACCCTTCTATAGTGAGGAGTCACAGTCCTGGAGTTTCACTGTTACATCAAGGGAATTTCCTGGAACTGGCACTCTGATGATTGAATTGTATTCTCCCTGAAGAGTTATTCACAGCTCCAGTTTTCTTCAGCAGTTGAAACATTTGGATATATCCCAAAGCTATATCCACTTCACTACTGCATGTAACTTCCAACCCCAACCTAGGCACCTGTCCATTTGTTATGAGGGACTTGCCTGAAGTAACCAGTAAAAGATGATGGGGAGGTGGTGGAGTCTGTATCTGGAGACATTCCAAGCCTGCCTGGACACCATCCTGTGCAGCCTGCTCTAGGTGAAGCTGCTCTGACAGGGGAGTTGGGCTAGATCATCTCCAGAGGTCTCTTCTAACTCCTGACATTCTGTGATTCTGTTGTAAGGTAGAAGTGGGACCTGAGTTGCCAAGGGTGACCTGAGGTGGGATGCCTCCTTTCCCTCAGTATTGATAGCCCAGAGGTTTCTGCTTGAGTTACAGATCTAAGTCTTACATAAAACCTAACAAAAAGCTAGCATCCATTGATACTGTAGCTAGAGAAAGCATCTTCCTGTGCTCAGAGAAAGAATTTGAGTCTGACTTTCCTGGAAAAGTGCTATCATCACCTGCTGATAAACCAGCATTCACCAGGTTCTTCTGCTGAAGCTCTTTGGTCCTGTGTGGATAGTTAGGTATCCAGAGAGAAGAAGAGAGAAAGTGGTGCTGTAGGTAAATCAAATTCATGTTTTGATGAATCTTCAATTGTTTCTGAGAAGAAGAATGGTTTCACTGGGTTTGAGCTGGGTATTAGATAGCCTGATGATTTCTGGCACTCTCTCTAGCTGAGACCCCTGGCCCCAAAAGAATTTTGACCTGTGTCTTTAGAAAGATGTTTTCAGTGAACACTGTCATGCCTGAGCTATAAGTAGTGATGTGAGAAGCTTTTCTGTGTGCAGATGGGAGAGACTGAGGACAAAGGAGCACCAACAGCAGGGAAGTAGGGCTAGCTTTTGCAATTCTTCACCCAGGAGCAATAACTGCTCAAAGAACAGCCAAGCTTGTATATCCACAGCCAGAAAGTGGCTGTCACAGCAGACTTAGGTCACAGAATTCAAGAACCAGTCAGTCTAAAATCCCAGCCCAGAGCAGGCTGATAAGGCTGCAAAACCCAAATTACTCCTCCCTTTTCCATCAGCAAGAGAGTACTGATTCCTCTAGTGAGTTCATCCCAGAGTTCCCATTCCCTGAGGCTTCCAGTGGAGCATTGGTTCTTGGCTCTGCAAAAATATTAGCCAGCAGGTCAGGAGATAAGGGAAGCTTAAGGGTGTGCACACCAGATCATGCCCTGTCATCTCCATTGATCTTTCTCACTTCATTGTGGGATTCTGCCTGAACTTCAGAGGCAGAGTAGCTTAATATGCTTGGAGGATGACAATGTGTCTGCCTTGAGACATTACAAAAGTGCTGCCCCAGGAAATGTATCTAAATGCTTCCAGAGCACTGCCTGTTAAGGTTTCAATTTGGAATCTTGGTAGTTAAAGGAAAACTTAGTGATTATCTTTTTCTTCATGGATTTCAAAGAGATTTTGTAAATCATGCTGGAGGCCTGATTTAAAGACTCAGGCTGCTCCTCTTTTAATCTACTTCAAGTGAGACTTTAAATAGTTTTTAATATATTTCCCAAACCCCCACTACTGTAAGTCCTCTTGGGCATAATATTTCTTTGTGGAAAGAAATATTTCAGGGTTTGGAAATGGATAAAAATGGTTAAGCATGATGCAATTGGTTCCTCAAAAAGTATTTGGATGCCACCAAATATTTGGGCTTGCCCTGCTAAAAGAAGTTTGGTTTCAAAGCTTCTATTTTTGTGCTATCACATCCAAAATTAGTTAACAACATCTACTAGAACAGTTTCCAGCTAAAACTGAGATCTGGGACTTGTGGCTCCACCCTGGCAACATTACACATTCATGGGAGAATGTTAGAATTTTTTAGCTCTTTCTCTTAGTGAAGTGCAAAAGGAAGAAATAAAGAAATCAATAATGCTTGAAGAAAACTGTGGGAAAGAAAGGTTGTGGTCAGCAGTCAAATAGCAAATAGTTTACCAAGGCATGTCAATGCAGTCTTTAAATTCTTCAGCTTTAAACTTCCTTAGATTGTATATTTTTAATTCACAAACCACTCTTCTTCCCTTGCTTTCTTCATCTTCATAATGTTGATAGCCACCCTGTTATGGTGCCTCTGAAAGCATGTAAATAAGAATTACATGAATAGTTCAGAGGGTCTAATTTTTGACCTGAGTCACTGTTGTCTGGTGTTTGGATGTGACAGGAATTCAGATTGGTGTTGTGGTATCTAACAAATGGCTCAGATTCCCTGCATGGCAGGTGCCTAATTGTCTTACCATGCCTTTGCCACCATCTTCCAAACAACATTTCAACAGAGGGGAAGCAACCTCAGGAAAAGCAACTGATTTCCAGTCTCTTTGTCTTTTACTTTTGACATGCTGCAGGTCATGATTTAGTTAACAATATTAGGGGTAGGTATCTCCCTTGTGAAAGGCTGGAGTCAAGTGGAAACTCTGAACCTGATTACATGTAGTTTTCAACTGAAATATCCATCTGTGCCCTAGGTTTCACTTCAAAATGTGGGTTGTTCTTTCTTTCTTTTCTAAGAAGAAATTTCTCTCTCCCCATCTCCCACCACCAAGAGATGAGAAGGTGGAAATTTATTATACACCAGTGAACCATCTGTTTATTTTTCTTTCAAGAGCCTCTTCTGTACTGACTGGTCTGTTCACCTAAATTGATCCATAACCTTTAGACAGAGTAGCTAATCTCAAACTGTTTTCTATAATAAAATATAGTTTCTATTGCACTACAGTCATCTTTCACAACATCTCTGCTCAACCTTTGGAAGAGACTTCTACATTGCTTGATCATGACCCACAGCATGTGGGATGCTAGAAATATCAAAATCTCCATTTTAAATCATACTGCCTGGTGTAAGTGTGGTAGGATTGTTGTCTGGGTGTTTCTCCAACACTTGGAGCCTGTCATTGCTGTGTAATTTTGATTGTGCTGCCTATAAGAATATGTTTGACACAAGTATGTAGGAATATGTGTTGCTATCAAGTCTCCAATTTTATTCTGAACAAAGTCAGTGGAAAAACTGAATAAATAACAGAGAATATTTCCCCTGAAACAAAAAAAAAAAACCTTGCTGTTTGAGAAGCATGCTGAGAAGCAGGAATACTCTGAGAATTGTGTTGGAAAAACCTTAAAACAAACACAGCAATATAATGTTGGCAGCTGTAAGACAATTAAAAGTGCATGGTGGAATATGGCCAATACAAGTAATTTCATTTGTTCTAGAGGCAAGAAGAGAGCTCTTGGAAAGGTGATATATTATTTCTTATGGATGCTTGCATTACAAATACAAACCCTGAACTTGTCCCTTTTGAAGCCAGTGGCAAAGCTCCCATTGACAGCTGTAAGAGCAGTTTTGAGACTGGGAGCTGTTACAGCTGGGTGAAATTCCTCATATCCACCCAGCAAAGTGTGCTGCTGATAGACTATGTCAGGTAGAAATTGCCTCAGAGTTAAAAAAATGTATATTTGCTTTATGCTGTACATCCTAAGATAAGGAAGATTGAAGATAAAGATCTAGTTCTTCAGCAGATAAACAGCTGTCACTGATCTGCAGAAAGATCTGTGGATAACATGCAGATAACTGAGAAGTTGGCTTTCTCTTAGGAAATGTACATTTAAACCTCCACCTGTGACCTGCTCAGGAGAGCTAGAACTGAGGGTAGATGAAAGAAAGCATGAAAAGGAGGCAGAATGAAAGGAAGGCTTGAGAGGCTCTGAGAGCACAAGGTTAAAATGATGAGGGTATGTATGCTAATGGGTCTGTCCTATTGCACATTCTCCACTCCTGTCTTCTGTTACAGTCTGTATGTACTCTTAGGGCAGCATAAAATAGTGAGAGGGAAGGAAAAGGAGCTTGGTATCATTTCTCAAAGCCAAAACCATCTGGGAACATTTCTGTCATCCCAATCTCTTTACAGTCTGCAAGAGGTCGCTGTGTTTGCCGTGCTGGGCACTGTGTTTCCCAACCTTTAACCAGCTCTGAACATAGAAGCAGATACTCAGTGCACACCACCAACACCCCCACCAAAGGTGAATCTGTCCTCCCTGGGGTGTTTTGAAGTGCCTTCCCTGTCAGTATGACAACATTGCCTGAAAAGAGAGTCTTTGGTTTCATAGAATCATTTTGGTTGGAAAAGTCCTCTAAGATCTAAGGTCCAACTATTGACCCAACACCCTCATGCCACTAAACCATGTTGACACATCTACACGGTTTTTGAATACCTCCAGGGCTGGTGACTCCACCACTGCCCTGGGCAGCCTGTGCTAGTGCCTAACAACTCTTTCTGTGAAGAAATTTTTCCCAATATCCAACCTGAACCTCCCCTGGCACAAGGGGAGGCCATTTTCTCTTCTCTTATTGCTAGTCACCTGAGAGAAGAGATCAAGCCCCATTCAGAGAGGTTGTAGAGTCTCCCTTGAGCCTCCTTTTTCTCCAGACTAAACAATCCCAGTTCCTTCAGCAGCTCCTCCCAACACTTCTGCTCTAGACCCTTCACCAGCTTTGTTGCCCTTCTTTGGACACACTCCAGCATCTCAATGTCCTTCTTGTAGTGACTGTATTTTCACCACCTCTGTCATAAGATCCTGTCATGTGCTTCCTGGAGATCCCTTGTGCTACAGTGAACTGTTTGGGTGACACTTTGAATTGTGGGCTGCATGACAATTTGTCTGATGTTATATAGGCAAGCACATGCATCTTTGAGTCTTCACTGTCACATCTATTTGTCCAGTAGAAGTTTTCAGGTAGAGCATTTTCTATATATCTCAAAAAGAGAGATTAAAGGAAGAGATGGGTGTGATTTGGATGCAGGGCCCCATCTTTGTCTGTTTAGGTAGATAGATAAATAAATAACTATATAAATAAATTGTGTTTTGTTCCCTGAAAGTAGGAACCTTATTTACATTCAACAATCTGAATTACTCTGAGGGAGGTCTTTAAAATGTTGACAAGAGATTGCTAAAATAGGCAGCCTTCACTAAGGAAAGGTAATTGAGGCAGGAATAAGCAGACATTCTGTAATTTAAGCTTTCAGCTGTGGCTCAAAGATTTCATCCAGAATAAAGCATCATGTTGTGCTTTGTATGCTCAGGAACCAGGTGTGGCATGGGTTTGTAATTTTCAAGTGCTGATATTCTGCAATTTCTGCAGCATAGGTGAAATCTACTGCAAAACAGATCTCACTGTTCCACTTGTTTTTTTCTTTCTGATTGTCAGTGAGGTGCCTTTCTGCTCTGCTAGAGGCCTCTGAAAGAGCTGACTGTCTAAAGGCACATCACACAGAATAAAATTACTAGGTTAACATTCCAGTTTTGCTGGCTGTAGATATTCTTTCTGTTCCCTTATTAAACATGGCTCAAGTCAGTGAAAATGGCTTTTTCTGTGGAAAATGGCCTGTAACATTTTAGTAATAAATAATCAAATAGTCATCAAGAGGGATTAATAGTGATAAATAATCAAACACTCTCAGTTTCTAATTTTCTGTATCTGTCAAAGATAGAGCTGGGCTGGCCACTGGATGAGTGACAGCTGCTCTCTATGAGCTCCTCTGCCATCCCAAAGGGAAGAGAAAGGGAATGAGGGAGAGAGATTTATGGTTGGAAAAGAAAACTAAAACATTAATGAAAATAGTAACAGTAAACTTAAATATATACAAACACATACAATATGGAACTCAATCCCCTTATGGCAACTATGTCACTGTTACCACTGATACTCTGGCAGGTGCTGGGAAAGTCCCAGACTGCCCTCAGTGGCAGATGGGAACTGAATTCAGTAGCTGGATTCTGGAATTGGATTCAGGAACTCATGGATCAGGATTGAAGGCAGAATGGTCAACAGTCCTTCTCAGACACTGGCCACTGAAGAAGAGACTTGTGGTCCCTCAGCTTTATACTGAATATGACCTCCATGGAATGGAATTCCTTGTTGGTCAGTTTAGGGTCACTTCTCCTGTTCCCTCTTCTCTGCAGCAACCACATCAGACTTTCTGCACCCTAACATGGGACACAAGCTGTAGCAGTGACCTTGTTCTGCACCCCAAGCCTTGCTACTAACTCTCCCCATGGCATCTTCTCACTGCTAGGAGCAGACACTGTCTGGGCAAACATGTTGTTAACTGCAGAAAGTGCATCCCTGAGAAGAGACTGAGCTGAAAAGGGAAATCACTGAACACAATGAGTTCTGTCCTAACTGAAACCATAACATTAGTATTGACAAAGCTGGCACATGTCTCCAGCTGCCATAAAATTAATATTGGGTCTTGAAGTCATTTCTGGCAAATACTCAACTACAATTTCCCCCACAATAATGTATAGCACATATTTCTGGAGTTGTTGCCAAGAATATTTCCCTTGTGTTTATAGTATACATCTCCATAACTAAAAAGTACACAGAGATGTTCAGTTATTAATTGCTCTCTTCCAGACCAGAAATTATTGAAGAAGGAGAATGAAGGCTTCACTGCACCAGATGAAATGGGTGTGCAGAGGAGGAGTTGGGAGGTAGCAGATGTGACATCCCTATAGTAAAGCCAATATGAAGTTGTTGCTAGTCAGCCCTGGGCTTTTAGCATCCTTCAGGAGCCTTGTCTGCCTCTGTCCTCCTCAGCTGCATGAGATGGATGGGTTTAGGAATGAGGAAAGTAGGGCAAAGTTGTATACCAAGGGCAGCCACATACCACCAGTGATGGGTTTCACAGCACATTTTGCTGTACTTCCCTTCTGTTTCCTATGTATAAAGTGGAGAAAATTGCTACTTTTATCTTAAATGATGCCTTGAAAAGAGAAAGAGAAAACATCAACCTTTCCTGCTAAGTATTGCTATTAGTTGCTCAGTTTGACTTCTAAAAATCTCTAAGTGTACAGGACATGGTAAACTGTAGAAAAGGTAAGAATATCTGCTTTCACCTTGGGAATATTTTTTACTGATGTTTGGAGATTCTGGAAATGGAAATAGATGGTGAGAGAAGCACAACAGGGTGAGCTGCTTCTTAATACTTACAGTCACCATGACAGCATAAAGATAGCTCTGCTAAGGATGCTAGCACCTTGCACTAACTGCAGGGTTTAGAGCAGCAATACTGAAAAGAGGATTCTGGCTCCTCAGCATGTTGCTGCTTTTCTTTGGGGCTTGCCAGTTTAGGGGTTTAGCATTTCTAGGGATGTATCAGAAGGGTCTGTCTTATTCCACAGTCAATCACCCTACATGTGGAATAGCAGTTATCTTTATCTCCAGTCTTAGGATGCCCTCACTCTGTACCAGTCTGACATGCTAATAAACTCAACTTATTTTTCCCACTTACACTTTGCCAAACATCTCTTCATGACTTTCTTTCTTTTTCTATTTTACTCACAAATGCAGACATACATGTTCAATAGGTGCCCTGTGTTAAGAACAGCATTACCACACACTAGTGAGCATTTACAATGAATTAGGAGGTGAATTAGCTGCTAATCTGCCACAATCCCATTATTACCTAAGATTCAGTTGAGACATCTAACTATTCAAATCTAGTTTTACCACAGATGTGTCCACTGGCAAGCCAGAAAAATATTCAGATATTATACTGATAGTTATGGACAAGAAGTGTGGCCAGGTACCACACTCAGGACAAAAGCTGTCCTCAAGGTTCTCAAATCTACTCTAACTTCTTGAATCTGACTAGCAGAAGTGTGATCTGCACTGTAGCCATGATGTGCTCTGATGGCATTGACAAATTAATTGCCCAGTGCTATTTTAATGACAACAAAAGACATGGAGCACTGCTTATTCCTGTATAATAGATACTTCTGTGCTTAGGCCCCTGTTTCATGACCTTTGTCTGGCAAGAGGAACAACTCAGAGCATTTCCTCCAAAATCAATTTGTCTCTTATCTGAGGAACATCTTATTTTCACCTTCTTACCTTTTGGGTTTTTTACTCCTCTTCATATTACTTAAGCACTTTTTCTAGTTAGAAAAAAAAGCAAGTTAAAAAAAAGAAATGAAGTACTGCTGTCCTTGTTAAGTCTTTTATTTCTTTATATTTAGGGCTTTCTCAATACTGATGGTTTAACAGGTTTGACCTCCATATTATTTGCTCATACTTCTCCTCAGCTGTGACTGGTGTTGGGCCAGACAAGTACCTCTCTGGCAGGAGGACCACCTCACCATTCACTCAGGCAAACAGCAGACCTGATGCCAGGGCAGCAGCATCCTGGATAAAGAGATGAAGAAAGAAGTGGGGCAGGTAATTGTGCAGGCTGTGGAGCTTTTCAGCAATGTATAGAGGCATTTTCAAGTTATTGTCAACTGAAAGTATTTTGAAGACAGGAAAATATTGTGCCCTTTGAGTAAAGCCAGAGCTTGAGGCACAGAAATAAGAGTAGACTTCTGAGTTTTACTAAGTGCTGTCTACCATCACAGAATACCAGCAGAAGAGCTTATCTTTCCATTATCCCCACTCTAGCATGCCTGTATAGCTCCATAAGCATGAGTAAGAATTTATGAACTGTTTTTCTTCCATCTGGGAACAGGATTTCAGCTATTCAAAAGAAATTTCTTGTCAACTAAACTCATGCATTTGTAAAACCAAGCTAATGATGTTTTCTTACACTTCCCTGTAAGATGAGGTCCTACATAAAACATTGCTAGTGCTAGACCCAAAAGTCTTTCAGACATTAAAGGAGTTATATTGAAAAATCCTGAAATATAACTGACTGTCTTTCTCAGTTTTATGCTGACAGCCTCCCCTTAGCTGTCATTTCTTTCTTTGGAGGCCACTGTGGGGATAAGGTGTCATGTTTTTACATTTTAAAGAACTGCAGATGGTGGAAGGGGAAGCCTGTTCTCTCCCATGTCTTGTCCTACTTGAGGAGGTCATAGCAGGCAATTAAGCTTCCATGTGTATCTCCTGTACTCTGCTGATTTTAAGTTTATTCAGTTATTTTTTCCCTCTTTATTTTTTTTTAAGAAATATATTCCTCTGCAAACAGAACATTTAGAACCATGATAACCACTTAAAAATAATTTTCCTAAGAGGAATGATTATATTCTACTTGTACTTCTCTAACTTTACTCACATGTACCCACATGGGCCACTGAGACCTCTCTTAATCATTTTTGTAATGTCTTCATCAACACTGAGATGGCAATATTGAAATCTAAATATTACATGACTTCTCATGTATTCACTCCTCTTTGGAGTTACAAATCCTATTCAGAAAGGAAACAAAAATGGCACAAGGATATATCTGGATATAGGAATTCTTCTTTTGGCTGTTGAGTTTGTTTGGTTTCCTTGATGGTTGTTTTTGTCTGCTGTTTTTTCCCATGAAGTTTGTTGCAAAACATGTGGATCTGAACACAACAGAAAAGCCTGGGATTTTAGTAACAGATGAATTAATCTGCAATTTTAGAGGCTGCCTGTTAAAGATTAATTAAGCCAACTCATGTGTTTTCCTGAATGTATTTCCTATCAGTAAACATTCCAGTCTCTAGTAAAGGAAGATGAGCTAACAAATGAATTGCACATTCAGGCAGACACACATGATGTGTTTTTATACAGCAGAAGTGGGAAGTAATATATTATTAGAGCAGAATGAGGATTGTTCTTGATCTATGTTTGCAGAATGTGGAATACCTTGCATACATGGCATTAGTTTTAAAATTATCAATTTGGAAGTATAAAATGAGCTCCATCAGAAAGGAAATAAATTCTACCTTGCACAAGGGATGTGTGGAGGATGGGGATATTTTTAGGTTGGGAGTCACACAGTATAAACTGTTATTGTGACAAATGAGCTCCAGCAGTTCTAAGGGTCTTGCTGTTTGTTCTGATATTGTCTGTTAAGCATCCTTACAGTTAGTTGGCTGTGGATTATGTTGCTCACCACAGGTAATGATTATCTTTAGCTATAAAACCTGCAGTACATCATGAGGCTCTAAATAGCTTTTTGCAACGGACACCTGAGGAACTGTGTTACTAAAAGAAAGCTTTAGTCTTACTGATCTTCAAAACAACCTGAAGCTTTTCAAAGAGATGCCAGGGAAATATATACCACAGTGTCATTCTGGATCTTACTTCCATCTAAATAACAACAGTTTTGTTGTTTTACAACAAGTGTTCTAGTAAAATCTGCATACACATCCTGAATCTCCAAACTGAGGGAATTTTAATAAGGTACAAATAATCTGCATTATTCTCCATTCTCTTGCCTACAATTCAATATGTAATTCTTACTGAATTATATTTGTAGAATATCATTATACAGTCCCATTTTTTTCAATCAGGCCAATACATTAAAATGACCAGATGCTGGATGTTCACACACAGTCATTTCAGGCCTGCTCCTGTAGACTCCCACAAGTGAATGCCTAACAGTCACAAATCAGATAGGCAGGTTTAAATGCAGCAAACTTCAGCTTTGTGCATGTGGTTCTATGGAAATACCAGTTACTAGATATTTGAGGGCATACATGCTAAATCATAGAAAGGTTTGGGTTGGAAAGGACTTAAAGATCATCTAGTTTTGACACCCCCCTTGCCGTGGGCAGGATGCCACCTACTAGATCAGTTTGCTCAAGACCTTATACAACCTGGCCTTGAACCCTGCCAAGGATGGGGCAGCCAAAATTTATTCAGTTTTTCCTTATTCTGTATATTAATGACATTACCTTTTTAGTATCCAGACATTTCAGGGCAATTTACAAGTTGATTAAAGAGCTCTTTCCACTGTCTTCCCTGCTTCGAGGGCTGCAGTGCCAGTTGCCTGGTTTCACATTAACAGCTGAGACCCTGACTAGGCCTTAATGTCACAGCTGGTGTTGCCTCACAAAGATCATTATTAGTATCCTAAGAGGAAAACATACACTAGAAGTACAAGAAGACTTCTGAGCAAGCTAAGAAGACTGTTGTGATATCCCCTGTCTGTGTGGGAAAAAAAGTTCCAGTCAATAAATGGCCTGAACTGGGAAGATCAGCTTAACAGTGTGAAGTCTGGGGAAAGAAACTCAGTAGGACTTCCAGCTAAAGTCTTAGATCTATCCCCCTCTTTCTTTTAGAAGAAAGGCCTTCAGAGAGTGGTGGACAGATACAGCAGCCAATTAAGACCAAAGAGAACATTGTAAAACCAAAGAGATTATATTTAGCCCCCTGCCATGCAATCCTGACTGTCTATAGTCATAGTAGTGTGTGTAGCTCTGTGGAAAAGGTTGTGACAGAGTCACCAGTAAATTAAACTGCTTTGAGGGAGAGAAAGACAGAGCAGGAGCTATCTTTCTGCCCATCACCCTTCAGACCTCATATGTTGGGAGAAACAGAATGTAATCAGACTTCCAAAAGGATTAGCAATTGCTATGTTCATATAAAAAGGCTCAGCTCCACTGTGTCACAGTGAGGGACTCCTCAGTGTTATTGTCTGCTGATCACAGATGCAGTTTGCTCCCTTTGGTGATCCAGAATGATTCCTCAATTTGATCAGTTTCAGATTTTAAAAACTATTTTAGAGATGTTTTTTTCCTTTTTGTTTTGGGATCTTGTTACCTTTCTCATTTGCAGCAGAGAAGTAGTTTTACATTATTATTGCATTCAAACAAACAATTGACTATTGGAAAAGAAGCTATTTTTTCAAGTGTATGGATTTCAAAGGGTCACATTCAGCATCAGAGTTGTGTTACCTTCTCTGCAAACTTGCAGGGCCTTTGATATGCAACTTTTACTCAAGTATTTTAACCACAGAAGATGTCAGATAAGAACAGAAAGGAATAGTATGTATAACTATGCAGAGTAAGTCTTGTGTTTTCTCCCAGGACAAGCACACACCAGTAACATTGCAAATCACACTCAAATAACAGTTTTGCTCCATCCATAAATACAGAGTTAGACTTTACTGCCAAGAAGGAGTGGTAGGAATAGCCCAGATTTTCACTCTGTTTCTCTGGCTGATACTCCATAAATTCCATCTAGTTGTTCAACACAATTCTTATCCTCAAATAAAGTCATCTCACGCTCACCTGCTCTTCTTGCCACCTTCTTAACCTTACTCTAGTCAGCTTCAGTTTTTTGGAGTTATTTAGCAGCTGGGAAAGGACTGATAGATGTATCAGAATCTAAAAATGGTGTTGCAGCCTTTACCACTGAGCTTAAGAATACAAGTGAGTGTGTGCAGCATTTGACCCGTGAACTCAGATATGGGGAGGTGATAAATGTCAGCAAATGTTCTGATAAATTGTCAGCAATTTAGTAGTGGCCACTTAACATGTTGGAAGCACTGTGAAAAGAAACATTTCTTGGAATGTATAAATTCAGATTGCCAAGTAATTCAAAGTTGTTTTTAGTAAGAAAAAAGATAAATTGCTGTCTGCTTTGAATTTTTAACTCCATTTTGCCTCATGATGTTTTGCTACTTTTTATTGTTATTATTTGAAGAGTGTCAAATCTGTCAGTTCTAGAAATGAATCTTTAGAGAATCACTAATAGTCAAAGATAACCACAAGGATGAAAGGAAGGTAAGGGAGTAAACTGAGACTGACAATATGAACTGGACCAAGAAATCATGGTAGCCTTTTGTTCCACCCCCACCCCAATTGGTTCAAGTATTTAGGAAACTATGAATTCTTTCTATCACATTTAAGCTAGATGTTAGAGAAGTGTCTCAGTAGGCATTTGTAGTAGCAATTTTGTAGCATTTATGATTTGGAATCACAGAGCACCAAATTAAAGAAAAATGTTTGATGGTGCAACTCAAGAGGTTTGGTTTTTTAACTCCATGGGGATTATTGTAGCCAAAGATGTGCAATGCTAAAATGCTCTCAGTGCTATAATTACCATATAAAACTACTCTTGTTGCTTTAGTTACAAAATTCAAAACCAGTGATGCCAAGGGTGTTCAAGGAACCCCTACATCTACTTTCACCCTTCCAATTCTCTCCCCCATCCCACTGGAGAAGAGTGAGTGAGCAGCTGTGTGAGGCTGAGTTGCTGGCTGGGATTAAACCATGACAAGGGTGAAAGCTAATGCCCTCCAAACACCAATATGCCTTCAGTGAATGGGACCAGAATACAGAAGTCTTAAATAACTGTTCCCTTTCCACATCTAAAACATGTTGCACTGAGAAAGGTGGTTTGATATGCATAAATATCCAGGGCTCTGTTTTACCTACTTCCCTGGGTCGCTGAATAATAAAACCTTAATAGGGGAATATTATAATGGTATAATTATATAATAATTATCATCATAATTTCCCAATCACTTTTGGGAAATATTTTGCTCTTTCTTTTTTTCCCCATCCATAAGAGTTGCATTTGTTTTGCTCTCCACTGCACACAGGAAGACAAAAAGTGGTTTCTTCCCCCTCACAGAATTCCCACATATTCAAGCATCTATATGTTTTTTCTGGAGGTTTCATTAGCTTGGATCTGAGCACCAGGTGACTGAATTGTCATCTTCCTGTGCCTTGTTTAAGCACTAAAGTACTAGAAGGTTCAGATAGTGAAGGAAGACACTGAGCAGCATTCAGCCTAAAGCTGCAAAGGGTTCAGAGTGGGACTGCCTTCGTTGGAACTCAGTGACTTGTGGGAAGAAGTTCTGAGGGAACCTAACAAAGAGTATTTTATTAAAATGGACAGTTTGACATTTGAAATTTTAAGCAGAGCCCTTGCAAGGTTTCATTTGACCTTCAGAAAAGTACTCCCTGCCCCTGCAGGTGTGTTCTGCAGGAAAAGGCTTTTCTCTTACCAGAGTCCCCCAAACTTTCTGCTATTGCAGTGAAACCAGAAGAGAGGTCAGAGGAGAAGCAGTGTTAGATATTACCTCAGTCTTTTAAAATAACTATGACATCCTGGCAACCCAGATGCAGAAGTTGTGTGCTTGCACTCTGCTATGGCTTACTGATAGAAGAAACACATAATGATACCTGCATGGCCCTCAAGATAAAATACTGATCTTGAAAGGTGAAAAAGTAGCACTTCTTAACCTGCTGTAGGTAACTCAGTGTGAGCATCCTTTAAAGCAAAACCTGCTAGGTCTTTAACAGTTAGTTTACAAATCAAGGAAGAGGAAGAGTTCTTCTGGGTGACAATAGAACATATATAGAAGCTGATAAGAACTTGATGTCAAAATAGTGAAGCCTTGAAAGGCTAATAGTGAAGTCTGTATTGTTTTGTTTGTAACTATTTTAAACCAAATGTAACTATTTAAGCTGAGTTTGAAACAATGTCATTAGGAGTTGAAAGAGAAACAAAAATCACACATTTAGAGAGAGGTTTTTTTAGAGGAGTGGCAGTTCTTAATTGCAGATCTTTTCAGCTAGTCAATCTCTGAAGCTCCTTTTATGTCAACAGAACTACACTGCATTACAGAGATAGTCATGTATCTTTGATCTTCCCCATCTCCTTACACAGATGTTTTCCTCTTTCCTCTGCATTTATCTTGACAGATACATGCCTGTATCCTTAAAGCAGCATTTTCTTACTTGCTTTTCTTCATAATCCCTTACTTGCACTCTGCCTCTGTGGTTTATGGCCACAGTGGTTCTCTGACAAAGTTCATTAAGTGGCTTTTCCTTTGTATTTGAGTAGAAGTTCTCATCCAGAGGCTTTTTCCTTGGAGCTACTGAGGCACAGCTTCAGAGTTTAATTCTATTACTCTTTATCTCCATTTGCCTTGGGAGTGATTACTTGATAGCAAATCCCTTGGAAAGTTACCCTCAATAAATACTTTTGCTGTCAGCTGCAACAGTGGTTCACCAACAGACACTTGCTAGGGATGAGGGCCAAATGATCTTCTTCATGAGTAAGCCACTTTTTTCCCCAAAGGCTTTGATCTCTGATCTCTGTTTAGGCAGGACAATGACACTGCTCTGCCTGTAGAAAGTTACTTTACTCCTCCATGCACCTCTCCCTGTAACACAGGTAGACATGTTGGCTGTTAAACTCATAGCTCCCCTGAGAAGTGTTGGCATCTAGACAGCAAATCTGACATGGTGTAAAATTTTTGTAGCACATCAAAAAATGTTTCTGTTTGGTTTAGTGCTTTTGGAACAAATACATGAGTGATTTCTACTCAGGAGCAAAGTACAAGGTTGAGACAGAGGCAGAATAGCCATTCTGGGAATTTGCACTGTTTATTGCTAGCCAAAATGTTGAGAATCCTTACTGTGTGCAGAAGTAGTCTTTCAACCCCCTGTGGAGTAAAAGATTGCTGAGTACAAAGAACTAAACATGTTTTCTTTCAAAGTAGGTTGAAACACATCTGGGCTAGCACAGTCAGTTTGGATTAAAAATCAAATAGATTATACATATGAGTGATCAAAGAGGATAAGCCAAAACAGATAAAACAAACAAACAAACAAAGATAAAACAAAAGAAGGTAGATAACTTTTTTTGCCAGGGTGATGCATCTCCATAAAGCCAACCATTTCTGACTTGTGCTTGTCATCTAAGAATGTTGTTAAGACTGGCTTATAATGAGATAAGTTTAGTATAAATGTTTTGGGGAGATATTTTTTGTCTTCATGCATATCTGTAAGACTTGTAAGAGCTTCGATACTAAACTGGGCATAAAGGTATTCCTGGCCCTAGCTACCACAGCTTCATTTGCCTTGAATCAACTGGTGCCAGTTCCCCTTCAACAGACAGTTCAACTGACTATCTCAACAGAAAGTTAACTCAGAAGTAAGTAATAATAATAATAAATTAATTAATAAAATAATAATAGCCACAGTAAATCATTAAAAAAAAAAAGAGATAAAATAAGAGTTTATTGTTGTTGTTTATGGACTTGAATAGTAAGAGAAATAAATTTGCTGAAATAGGACCACATGACCAAGACAGAGGGGCTGGACTGAGGGAAGACTGGGGAGGAGGCAAATTAGTTCATCTAATTTGATCTCTAGACAAGAGCAGTACTTCTTTGTGCTTTGTTCTACTCAGAAATCAAAACTTGGAATCATCTTTTTGGAACACACAAGTTATCTGATAACTTCTCTTGTTCAAACTTATTTCGTCTGCAAGGGAACACATAGTAAATCCAGCTCTCATGATGAACTAGTTTAGCTCACTGACCAGCAGAAGATAATCTGTAAGATGTGGGGCTTTTTTTCCCTGTATTAGTTTTTGTGTAATTGGTTTTTAGTAAGTGAAATGTTTTGGTTCACAGACAGATCCAAGAAATACCAGAGCTGCTACACAGGAAGCAGTTATTTTCTTTGCAGTAGAAGAACAGTAGAAATAGATATTATATTACCTAACTTTCTCATACAAGAACAAACTTCTTTTTTTGCTCATCATTTTCACACAGTGGAAGTTTGATAACTCTGCTTTATAAAATTTAGTTTAAGGTTAACAGAGGATGTAAGGAGTGTAATGCTCTACTAGAATCTTGGCTGGAATAAGCCTGTGGGACCTATTGTTTGCTCTGGTGCAAGCCTAACCTGGATGTTCTAACAATTATTTTCTATTTCTATTTGCAATTATTCTGCAGTACAGAGAGATCAAAAGCAAGAGCAAATTAAGCCTACTTTTTAGATGAGGTCTATCTCTGCAAGGCTTAATCAAATAAGTGGTGTTTTCTTCAGTGATTTAAACAGGAGAGTTAATATATATTGAGTGGTGTTTGCAGCGTGTGAATTTCAAAGAGTTCAACATAGCATGATTAAACAACTATAGAAAACTGATTTTTCTTTTAGCCTTAATGTTCAGTGTAATGCTGGGGCTGAGATTCTTCACTGAATAAGCAAGAGAACAAAGAGATACTTTTTAGTGCTGCATACAGAATTGAAAAGGCCTTTAAAATAATAATCAAATCCCTATGCCAAAATTGGAGGAAAAAATCTGTTGAAAAGTTGCAGCAGGTGAAGAAAAGACTGATGTGATTTGAGGTTTGAATTAAATACTAGCTTAAGAGGAAAGACTTGAAGATTATCATCTGGAGAAGATGAAGTGACAGGATTAGATTGCTGCATTCAAGGGTACTGTCAAGCTAACAGCAACTGGAGAACAAAGGTAAAACGAGGAATCATTCCTGGACACTTCTGGATCAAGTCTGAGCCAGGGGAAGGGGGAAGAAGGTGAAGTACCTACTGTAAAGTGACAGTTCTCAGCAAGGAAAGAGGAATGCTGGGAAGTAAGTTTGCTGGAGAAAGCTTTTTAGGCAAACCACTGCATGAGCTAGGCCAAGTTTGTCTCCATCCCAGTCCTGTTTCCATGTGGACATTCCATGGCCAAAGTCCTTTTGGACCTGTCAGGGAAAGGAACCTGAAGCCCTGCAAATTGAGAAGGAAAGGTAGCATATTTTTTTAGCAGTGGTGGTCCTCAGACACATCAAGAGGTGGGATGAACTCTCTATCAGTTGGTATATTCAGATGAAGACTGTCCACCTTGCTGGTAGACATATTTTATCAGCACAAAGTTCCTGGGTTCAGTATAGTGGCAGCAGGATGGAAATAGCCTGAGGTGAATTCAGCAGACAGGATGAACCATGTGAAAGTCTATCAGCTCCAGACAACCAACTCAAGCTTTCAGTACCAGCTATTTCAGCTGGAAGAGCTAGTGCTTCATCAATTAATAGAAGTATTATGAAGTTTAATTCAATTATGTCTGCAAGATATGTGGACTCCTTCCTGTGGAAACTACCCCAGGAACAGAAGACATCATTAGCAGCAGATGATTGCACTAATTATTTGCACAGGAACACATCTCTCTTGGTATTTCCTCCAAAGGAAAATGCTGCAGAGGCATAGTTTGGGTGATGAGCAAATCAGGTGGAAGAATTCTTGCTCGTGTCTCCAAGAAGACACAGATCCTTATGGAGATTAGAAGCTGCTCAGTGACTTTCATTTCACCTTTTCAACTGTTTGTTCTATCAGTTTGAGGGGAAGGAGACACATTTGCAAGCTCATGCTTATGAAAAATGTCTGTGAGGGATACAGCACCTATTGTCGTACCATCCATCCTTTTTTTCCCACTTAAACACTGTTTAAGGAAAATGAATCATGGGTTGGATGATTTGAAAAGGATATTTTCCATAAAAATTATACAGGACATTTTGGGTTTCAGATAGGATTACTGTCTTTCTCTTGTTCTCTGCAGAATATTTACCTCCTCAAGTTATCCCTAACTACAGCAGGCTATGACCCCCTGACTTGAGATCATCCTGCTCACACCTAGTAGCATACAAGAAAGTAGCTTACTTGATGATGTGAATGTCTGGAGATCCACCTGCCATCAGACCAACAAGAGAGAAATACAGGCATATATTAGGTTCCCATCCTCGTTCAGTCATCAGCCTCCTTATTCTGTTCCTTCCTTTCTACATGTTGCTTGGATGGTAAATGCTTCAGGCCACGTTTGTGGTGCTAATGTGTGTCTACAATGGCATAGGCTGGTATTGATGTTAATATTTAATTAAGTAAAATATTATAAGTGTTTTATTTTATATGGGTTATAAAATTACCCTTGCTGGATGTAGTTTGACATGGTCTGGCACATACTTGGAAGAAAGAGTTAATTTCTACCAAGGCTTCTGCTGAGTGCTTTTACAGATGCCTTCTAGAAAGTATATTAGAGAGATGACTACTGCTGGTATTTCACAGCATGAGGCAAGGCCATTTCCTTACTGTTCATGGAACTTCTGTTCTTTGGGGGTCTGTAAATTACAAAGCCAAAGAAGGAATATGAACTTCAATGAATACTCTCTCCTGGGAGTTCCAAGGGAGAAATATGAACATAAGAAGTGTGTGGGAGCTGATGGAAAATAAAAAATACAAGCTATATTAGCCTACCTCTGCCTCTTTCAAAAGGAAAACAGTGATATTTCATCATTAGTGCAGACATCCAAACTGCAGGGAAAGGAGAAGTTGAGTGAGGGAGCTGACATTGTAGACATCAAACTGTAGATTTTTCTCTGGATAACTTTAGGAGCTTTTAAAGATGTTTGAAACAACTCATCCAGCCAACCAGCAGGATGGAGATAATGCATGAGTCCAGGAACACAGTCATTCAGTCCCTATTAAGGCTTTCTCTGAGACCTTAAGCCTCTCCATCCAGCTTGCAGCACCCTTTGGTATAGGAGGAGGAACTGGACTTCTAATGTGGGGTGCCTGTCAGAGGTCCTGCAGAAGGGTTACAGGAGTGCTTGCTGCCCATACTGTGTTTTACACTTGTCCCTAGCTCTCTGCAGTTACACTGTAAGACACTACCAACATGGATAACAAAGGAGGCAGCTCTGAAACAGCCTTTCCTTGTGTTGACAATGGCCACTTTGGTATGGCCTGTGTTGAGGGGTGTGTGGATAAAAGGGACCATCCCACTAGGCATCTGTCCTTCAAAAAAACATATGCTACCCACACCAGCTCCACTTTTTATTTATCCCTGTTGCATTTACCTGTAGGAAGGAGGTTTGTGGAGTATTGAGGCTTAGACTCCGATGTGAGATCGAAGTCATTTTATTAGAACAAAACCAGGGTTTGTATACTCTACCAAATAGCTGGTGCAACCACAAAACAATCAAGCAGTTACACAAAAGTTACAGACTGGCTCCAGGCTGTATCTTACACCCTCTGACAGCCAGCGTTAGCATTCTCAAAGACCAGCTGTCTCAATGATTCAGATAATCCTGCTCCTCCCATTATAAAACAAAAGGAAAACAGGTGAAAGAGACAAAAGCCTAGATGTTTTTGTTAAAAGAGCAGTTTCAGGTTTCCCTCCACTTTGCAGGTTGGCTCTTTTGCAAGAAAAAAAAGGTGGGGGTCGGGGAGAACAGTTGTAAACTATCTGTTTAACAGCTGTCTGTTTAACAACTTTACCATTATCATCAATAAACAAAAACCAGTTATTCACTTTAACGCACACACACGTATTAAGAAGGCCTTTTCTCTAGCGTTAATTAAAGCGTTCAATATTTCTTCAGTTTCTTTTCGAAGATACAAGTCAGAATACAGCTTCCAATCCTCCAGAACACAGCACCCAAACCTCTTTTCCCCTGGAACAGTCGATCTACTTGCAGTGGGCACTCCACAAGCATATGGGAAGTCCTGTTGAGGTTAGAATTGGGGGGGAATGCCATAGGCTGAGTTGTTCCTTAAGTGTTGCACCCTTTTTTTCTTTTCTTTTTTTTTCCCCAGGGCTTATGTAACCCTCCTTGCTTAATTCAGGGGTTAAAATCCCTTCTGTTTTTCTTTTTTCCCCAGGATATACCATCCTTTAATAAAACAACAAACATTTTTCTCCTAAAACTTCTATCTCCATTTTTTTTTTTTTTTGGTTTGTTTAAAATTATCCAGAGTGTATCAGCTTTCCACATTTCCTTCATTAATCCTCCCACCCCTCCCCCGTGCCTCCCAAAACCGCAGGCAGCTCATTGCAAAGGGCTGGGTAAAGATCAGGCTCTTTTTCTCCAAACTGCCTGACAATAAAGCACCCGACTTGGCGCCGGTTGTGGTGACTGATGTCGCGGGTTGTGATGGCAGTGGACGCGCAGAGGAGGTTGCAGGAGCTGTAGTCGTAGTCACAGCTGTAGACAGAGTTCCAGTACTGCTGTCCTGTGCCAGGCCATTCTTACTTTGAAGTTACTTCTCCCATGGTCTCATGTGGACAAACAGAATGTTATCTTTGTCCCAGGATCTTTCCTCGAGCAAGGGGGAGACAATTCTGTCTCCTCCATCTCCACAGAGGTTCAGTCTTTCAATAATTTAGGACAAAGAGCTAACAGAGAATTCCAAAACTGCAGGAGAAATGTCCTTGAACATCAAAGGCTGGATAAAATCAGCCCTTGAATACAGTGAAGCAGCCACCTGAAATGTACTTTCTGACTGCCACTTCATCAAACAACCTTCAACCCTGTTGCCATAACCTCCCAGCATCCTGCGAGGGGGTGATAAGAGAGCTCTTCCACCTTGTCACGAGCCAGTCAGGGACCGGCGAGGGGTTTGATTCGTATTCTCGGGAATAGAATAAAGACTTAAAATGGAGTCACATGCCAGACAGTTTATTTGCCTGACAACAGGTTTGCAAAGGTGAAAAAGAGAGAGAGAGAAAGCGGTTACAATAGTTACCACCACGGGCCTAGGTCAGTTAAAGGCACAGTTCATCATTTCTTCCTGCGGGAATAGGGGGATCGCTCCTCCACAGATCATGTCCTTCGTGTCCGTGTCGTGTCCCATAAATGGAGTGCGTGGTGGTGTCTGTCTCTCCGAGTGTGTGTGCCTGCAAAGTGTGTCTTTCTCACCTTTTATAGGGCCAAACATTACACATTCATTGTATTTCCCAACCTGTCTATGCATATGCATTATCTGTCCCCGCTTCACATGCAAATGAGGGCTCTGCCCCTTTGAGCAAGCGCAGTGTCTCCTGGTAGTGGTCGTCAGGGTCGTGAGGATGAAGCAAGTCATCTTCAGGATGAAGTAAGACGTCTTCCTCCTGACTGAACTTTTGAACTCAGTCCTTTGCGCACACTCAGTGGTCCCTTGGTCCTCATCCAGGCAGCGGGCCTAGTCCTAGCTGGTTTGCAAACTGCAACATCGTGGCCTTGATAAGGCCGTCACATAAATCTTCTCCTCCCGTTAGTGATAAAGCTGAAGAAGAAAACCTTTTCTTCCCCCCTACACATGCCTATCACCAACCTTCACAGTTCCCACAAGTAACACCCACCATGGTCTGCAGCTGTTCAGAAGCCACAGTGATGGTATTTTTACCTCTGGCGATGTTGAGACATTAGTCCCTTCAGACGCAGTCTCTTACACACCTCCTCCTGACTTGATGCCCAACAGCAGCACGGGAATCTGCTCCCTGCCCAGAGTTTGCTCTCACAATTTCCAATCCCTAGATTACATCACCAGAGGACAATCCAGGTAAAGATGCAAAAGAAACAGAAAGCTACACTAGTTTGTTCAAAGCCATACAGAGAAAGGGCATGTTGGAAAATTTATTTCAGAGAAAATTATCTCCTTTTATTTAAATTTAGAAGGATAACAAAGTCCATAAAAGATAGAAAGATAACAAGTAGGAAGATTACTTACAACACATGTTGGGTGCCCTAGTTGCCTGATGATCCCAAAAGCACACCCTGAAATCAAGTTTCCCTCCTTTTAAAGGGTTCTCAAGTACCACCCAGTCCTCTTATCAGAAGGGGCATTTCCTCTCCTCTGGTTGGCTATATTGTGTTGAGAGGCAGGGCCCTGACCAGAATGGCAGCCTCCATGGCTGACCACATGGCAGAGGTTTGCTTTATTTACATATATTTAGCAATCCCTTCATTCCCGGCTACATGTTCCCTGATACTTGTCCAGACATGTCCAAGCATCTTACAACTCCACGATATGCCTATAGGTTAGTAGAAAGAAACCCCTTTGCATGCACCCCCTTATATTGGTGACCCTTGTTTAATCCCTTTGCTTGTAATAAAACAGAATGTTTATTCCTCACAGGCAGAAGCTATGAATACATTCCAAACCTTCTTCCTCCTGTGCCTGTTGCCCCAGGGTCATAGACTGAATGGGCACTTTGGAGAACCTCCCAATGAATGATGAAGTTTGGAAAGGATCTTCTTGCTTTCTAAACTCCTTCTCAGAGAGGAGTCTAGTGGTGGCTGCATCTAATCTTAGCCCCAGACTTAGTCAATTGTTTATGACTAAGGGATTATAGGTGTGATTGAATCTTTATATGACAGCATTAAGGATGGCAAAGCAACTGTATAAAATATAATGTATACATATATGAATTATTTATTTAGATTGACTAAAAATACTAAAGAAGAAGAAAGGCATGAATCAGAATTTACTACACAGAATAGATAGTTATTGCTTAATAATATAGTGCACAATTTATTTGGAGCAATCCTAAAGCAACAACATTAAAGCAAAATAATTAAGTGAGATTAATGTCACTCACCCTGGGAGAATCTCCTTCTCTCAGCCACAAGGGGTAACCTTGGGGATGTCCCCACCCAGGGGAGGAATATCCACACCCCTAGGAGAGGTATGTTAGAAGTTCCTATGGTTGAAAAGTGGGACAGGGCTTTTATAATATAAAGTGGTTGGCTGTCAGTCATATGTTGATAAGCCAGATGTGCCAGTTCAACAGTCCCATCTCAGCAGCTTTAGATAAGTTATCAGTGCTGGTTACTTTGTTTACACATAACAATGACTTTCTGTATCCTCCAGACATTCAACATTGGAATTGTCACATGAGATTGTTTTTATCATTCTTCAAAACCAAAACCAGCTTAATCCTCCCTTCTCCATCACTGATAACATTCACCTTAACATTATATTAGCCCTTTGATCTGTTAAGCCCCACCTAGGCAGAGCATCTTGCTACACCCACACTTGTTGCTTATGTTTAAAAAAGAGAAAAAATTTCTTTTGGAAGCCTCCTACACCCTCTGCTCCCTCCCTCTCTTCTTCTCTCCTCTCCCTTCCCTTGTTTTCCTTGCCCCACCTTCTCTCCCAGATGGCAGAAGAAGTGAAACTCCTGAACCAACTGTCCCCACACTTAGGAGATGTAGAAGAACATGATCCCATGAGAAGGAGGTGTTCTCTGATGTGCTCCAGTGTGGAGGTCTTGTTGTATCTTCTGCCAGAATTCAGGTGGATTACCTTGGCCAAAGCAAAGGATCTTTCTGTGACCCCATTTTCCCTCTTAGGGAAGATGTGGCCCTGGGCGACCTGGTCTAAGGATTGGCATCCCTGCCCATGGCAGGGGGGTTGGGACTAAATGATCTTTAAGGTCCCTTCCAACCTGAGCCATTCTATGATTCTATGGTTCTATGATGAGGTATGGCACTGGGGATTTTTTGAAGCTTAATTCGATGACATTCATGCAATAGTTTGTGATAGGTGGAAGTAAGGATATGAAAAGACTGAAGCAGTTCTAATGCAGCTGTCTTGTTGGCACGATATTAAAGCAGCTCATTATGGGCACTTAATTGAAGGAAATGAGAATTATGATCAGTTAACACAGAAGAAAACATGTGATCCACAGCCTGATGAGTCTGTAACTCCATGCTTTTCTGTTCTGAGAAGAACACTGAGCCATGACATAGGCATATTCTTTAAATGAGTGATAACTAAGTCTAGGAGTTCCTTCCTGTTTAAATTTTTCTTTGGAAAAACTGGTGAGTTTTGTGTGGTAGTAAAAGAATACCTAGTAGGATCACAAGCATGGACTTCAGTAGGGCCAACTTTGATCTTATTGAATTTCATTCCATGTCTCCCTGCCCAACTCTCCAGCCTGCCTAAGTCTCGCTGAATGGCAGCACAACCCCCTGGTGTGTCAGCCACTCCACCCAGTTTAGTGTCAGCAGCAAACTTGCTGAGAGCACACTCTGTTCCCTCATCCAGGTGATTAATGAATAGATTGAAAAGCACTGGTCCCAGTACTGACCCCTGAGGGACTCCACTAGACACAGGCCTCCAACTAGACTCCATCCCATTGACCACAACTCTCTGACTTCTGTCCTTCAACCAGTTCCCAATTAACCTCACTACCCAATCAGCCAGACCACACTTGCTGAGTTTACCTTCAAGGATGCTGTGGGAGACAGTGTCAAATGCTTTACTGAAATCACATCCACTGCTCTACCAGAGGTCCCTTCCAACCCCTGACATTCTGTGATTCTGGGACTCCAGGAAGTATAGCTTTAAGAAAAATGTCAAATAATGCACAATGGTTACAAACTTCTGAAAGGGGAAAGGAGCAAATTTTTTCTCTCATTTCATGGTAGGGAGTCCAAACTGAAAGGCAAAATGCTCACAGCTCTGAGATTATTAGCACACAGTGAACACTATACTGCTGACAACAGTTTTATCTTTGACTCAACTTCCTGCATCAGCCAGCAACTACTGTTCCAAAGTTTCTCCACAACACCTTTTACTGTCAGCTGGAAAACAGAAAACAATGCAGAGGAATGAGCAGGAGAACGTTGCCTTTCCTAAATCTGTGCTATTCAGTATCTGCAGAGCATATAGTGTAAGCAATGCCACAGCATTTTAACTTTTTAGGAAAAACTTTCTCTCCCAACTTGAATTTCTGTGATTGATTGTGGGTGAAAGCAGAAAATCAAAAGATTGCTGTATTTCCTCTATTACAAATAGAATCAAAGTTGAATTCACAGAGTTGGTTTAGTCCAGATCTCAATTTTACCATACCTAGGAACTAAAGGAAGAACATACAGGAGAAAAAATCTTGTTGACCTTTCTCTGGGGCTTTATTCAGGACTATGCAGCAAAAGTGATAGGCAATAATAAATAAATAGATAAAGCTGATGTCCATATTTTTCTCTTTGGTTCAAATTCAGTAGGAAAACTGCCACAGATGCTTATGAGAGATTCCTTTTTAGAAAAGTTGCTACAAGCATCAGAGTTGTGACCAAGCTCCTGATGTTTTCTCTTTTGTCACAGAAAATACAACAATCTTTTATTTCTGTATCAAAAGAAGCATGAGCTGGGCTTTGGAGAAGGCAAGAAAAAAAAACCAGTTCCTGTGCCCTTTTCTCTGTATGGATATTTTCTGCTAATTCTGCACTAGCAGTAGTTGAGTAAATTTGGACAAAAAATGAAAAATAAGACACAGCTGCCTTCAGGAACAGACTGTACTCTTACACATATGGTAGCAGCATGCTTTTGAAGCACAAGAAAACACAAGGACCATGTTTTTGGATTTTCTTGAGCTCTGCCCCCTCCTGAGAAAGATTGACTGAGAGGGCTACAGAGTTTGGGGTAGGTGAAACACCAAACCCTGTTGGAATATCCTGCCAGGAAATGTAGTATCATATGTAGACTATGAATAACCTGCCAAACATCCCAAGCAAGTAGGGAACAGCTTCCTCAAAGCACCTTGAAAGGATCAAGGCAGAAGCCTTTTCTGGGAATGGGAGTATCCTGGAAGATGATTTGATAAAGGACTGTGAAGATTGGAGTTAGAGGGAACAAAATTACTGCTGGGCAGCAGTGATTGCATTGCCATACACAGCTCATGATTATTTGGGAGGAATGCTCATCTGCTGTATGGAAATTTCTTTAGCAGCCTTGGTCCAGGGATGAAGAAAACACAGAGATGAGCAGGATGATCTCTTTTTGTCCTGTAAGGATGACAGATGTTCTGATGCAGCTGTAATTCAAAAAGAGAAAAATTGCCCATCTCAAGAAGCCACAAAATGCCTCTCCAAGATGGACATTTGTAAATGGTGGGTAGCTTGTGCATCAGACAAGTGGGCTGAGCAGCTTTGTGGCCTCTTGAAATACTTGAAGAAATCTTAAAATAATGGGTAATCTCTAAAAGAGTGGAAGAGACCTGCTGTAATTCTGCTAAAAAAGAGGGCAGGGAAATGACACAATGAATTAAAACTTGTCACCAGCTCAGGCTATGGAAGGGAGAAGTAGATAGAGGAGTCTTTTGATAGAGAATTAAGGGATCAAATTGCAGCTGCAACCAGCAACATAGTTTTGTGGAAAATAGGTCTCAGGGAAGCTTGATTTTATTCTTACATGTGTTTGGTTAATAAAGGTACCTAGGGACAGACTTAAATAAAGCATTTGAGCAGTAAGTTCTGAACAAAGAGCTGAGCCTGAGAACTTCTGCAAGCAGAAATGAAGCATATGTACCAAGAAGGCACGCATGCTACCCCAATTTCTTCTGTCTTTTGTATATTCTTTGGTATCTACTAAAATGTTAGTCCACAGTGAGGCTTTTTTTTCCTCAGCCAAACCTTTTAAACAAGCTCTTCTGCTGCCAGGGATCCTATTTCCACAAAGCTCTAGAAAATTAATAGCCTTCGAGCTTTTTAAGCCAGGCAAGGTTAAAAATGGTTAAGTGATCCAAAATGACTACAGGTTGTGGGCACAAAGGCAGAGAGGAATGGCATCATGAATATAGAAGCCTTGCTTCTAAAGCCATGATAAAAAAAATAAAGTTCATATTAAGCAAGAAGATTTGGATGAATTCAAGAAGAAGCCAAAAGAAAGCACCCAATGGGTACCCTCACCTGAATGGGATGCAGGATGGCCAATGGACTAGTTATAGTGAGAGGCAACTGTAATCTTTATAAACTAGTGATAATTCTTGTCCCCTTAGAGTGAGAGCCAGGCTCCTTCTTAGAGGTGACTTCAACTACCCAGGTATTTGTTGGAAGAGCAATACAGCAGCTGACATGTTATCCATCAATTCCTGGAATGTGTAGGAGACTGCTTCCTCATGCAAATGATAGATGTGCCAACCAGGAATGAGGCACTGCTAGATTTGCTTTCTCACATCCAAACCTGCTTTGTAATATCTGGGTTAGTACTAGCCTTGGGATCCTACTCAGCACACTGAAGGTTAGTGCTAAGACAAAGGTTTTAGGTTTGAGAAGAGCAAATTTCAGCTTGCTCAGAGCTCAATTGAGAGGGACCCCGTGGGGAGCTTCCATGGAGGATAAAGGAACTAGTGAGTGCTGGGTGTTTTTCAAGAACACTCTCCTGGAAGTACAATGCCTGTCCATCCTCTTTAAAGGTAAGGGAAGTAGGCAGAGCAAGAGAACCCTTTGGCTGAACTGTGAGCTTCTGAGTCTGCTCAAAATCAAAAGAGAAGTGGCAAGAGATGGAAAAGAGGATGAACATCTGTTGAGAACTACAAGAGCATTGCCAGGGTGTGCAGAGGTGCACTTAGCAAAGCAAAAGCTCAGCTTGAATTGGAATTGGCCAGAGATGTCAAAAACTACAAGAAAGGTTTCTTCAGGTACAGAAAGAACAAGCAGAAACAGAAGGAAATTACTGGCCTGCTGTTAAACAGGAAAAGTGAATTAATCATGACCAAGGCTGAAAAAGCAGAGGTTCTCAACACTTTCTTTACTTCTGTCTTCAGCAGCACTGCTGGTCCCCAGGCCCTGAGGAGAAAAATACAGGTTAATGCAAACACAGACCCACCATCAGTGAAGGAGGAGTTGGTATCTGAACTCTTACACAAGCTTGACTCCTACAGATTGATGGGTCCTGACATTGTCCAGCTGAGTGTGTTAAGAAAGCTGGCTGACATCATTGAGAAGACATTGAGACTGCTGAGAAGTCACAGAGATCAAGGGAAGTCCCAGAAACCTGGAATAAGGCTAATTTATCCCCCATCTGCAAGAAAGGCTTAAATGAGGATCCAGGAAATTACAGGCTCATTAGCTTTACCTCAATACCTGGGAAAATCCTGGAACAAATCCTTGTGAGGGTTATCACAAGTCAACTGAAGCACATGATTGGAAAAAGCCAGCACAGATTCACCAAGGGTAAACTATGCTTGACAAACTCGATGGCCTTCTATGACAAAGTAACCTCCTTGGCTGATGTGGAGTGAGTGGTGGTCCAGTTCTGGGCCCCTCAGTTGAAGAAGGATAGGGTACTGCTGGAAATAATCCAGCACAGAGCCACCAAGATGATGAAGGGGCTGGGACATCTTCCTGATGAGGAAAGGCTGAGGGAGCTGGGTCTCTTTAGCTTGGAGAAGAGGAGACTAAGGGGTGACCTCATCTATGCTTATAAATATGTGAAGGGTGAGTGTCAGGAGGATGGGGTCAGGCTCTTCTCAGTGAAGCCCAGTGACAGGACAAGAGGCAATGGCTGTAAGCTGAAGCATAGGAGGTTCTGTGTGAACACATGTAGGAATGTTTTCCCAGTTGAGGTGCCAGAGCCCTGGCACAGACTGCCCAGAGAGGTTGTGGAGTCTCCTTCTCTGGAGATATTCCAAACCCATCGGGACATGCTTCTGTGTGACCTGGTCTAGGGAATCAGTTTTGTCCCTGTTGTACAAAAAGATGTGGACAGGCTGGAGAGGGTCCAGAAAAGGGCCACAAAAATGATCTGGGAGGCTGTCATGTGAGCAAAGGCTGAGAGAATTGGGTTTGTTCAGCCTGGAGAAAAGAAGGCTTAGGGAAGACCTTACCACTGTGATCCTGTATTTAAAGGGTGGCCACAAAGAGGATGGAGACTCCCTTTTCTCAAGGGGTTACATGGAAAAGGGAAGGGCTGATGGGTACAAGTTACTCCTGGGGAGATGCCAGTTGGACACAAAAGGAAATATTTTCACAATGAGAACAATCAGCTATTGGAATAATCTCCCCAGGAAAGTGGTGGATTCCCCAGTACTGGACACTTGGAAGATTCAGCTGGACAGGTACTGAGCCAGCTTGTCCAGACTTTGCTTTTACCAAGAAAGGTTGGACCAGACAATCTTTAAGGACCTTTCCAACCTGGTGTTCTGTGTTTCTATGGAAAGTTTTAATACACATACAATATGGGCATGTCTTTATCATTTATCAAGCTTTTGTTCAGCTCTATGTCATCATTCCACATCATGCTGTCCTACAAGACCACCTGTGGCATGCTTTGTGCATGTGGCAAAAGCTCTCTGTAGGTTTGTGTGTACAGTCAAGAAGGGATCAGCTGTCTGACTCTCTGGAGGTTCTTGTTTTCTGTTTTGGATTATCTTGGTCTTCTCCATAAGCAGAAAGAAATACAGGGCTGTAATTTACATAGGATTACCAAGTCAAATATATTCTGGCAGCCAGAAATAGCTGGATTCAATGTTTATGCTTTCTTCCTGCTAACCTGTCCTTGCTGGCTGGCACAGAACACAACACACAACAGGATTTATTCCTGCTGCTTGGAGAAGTTTCTTTTAATACAACAGAGTCATCAAAACCAATTTGCCACCTGTTTTTTGTTATTTCTGCCTGAAAGCAGATGAATCAGGGAGAAACAGAGAGCATTTAGTCCATCTTTTCCTGGAACTCACAGTAATCTATGTTTTTTAAGCAGATGGCTCCTAGATATATTTTGTTAGCAGACAGGACTGCTCCACAGGAGCCAGGTATAGCCAGTCTGCAAAATGCAGCTGCTAGTCAAGGGTTAACGTAGCCATGCTGGCAGGGTCCCAGCCAATTCCTTCATGGGAGGTTTGTCCCTGCAGCAAGCAGACATGCTGGAATGCATCATGCAGGTGTCAGTCACTGGAAAGATGCTTTGCATATAGTGAGCCCTGTTTTCCAGGCAAGAGGTTGAGAGAAAGGTATCTAAGATACAAAAGAAAAGATATTTTAGTGATCTGTCAACCTTATTGACTACGGCATGCCAAAAAGGGAAGAGGAATACTTAATCCATGCTATATACAATTTCCCTTCTTAAATTCTCTTCCTCTCTCCTTTCCTTAACCTCTTTTCTGAGTGTTTTCTGACTGAATAGGTATTGCCAATGTCTGCTTGGCTTGTGCTGTCATAGTAGATTAGTAAAGGCAACGAGACACAGCGGTGGGGTTTTTCGCTTCTACTGAAGCATATGCTGAACACAAGGGTGGAAGACCTGTGTCCCCAGGGGAATGGTCTGAATTTCTGTGTGTTGGCCTGCACCAGGTGTAACTCCAGCCTCAGTGATAAATGCCATGCAGTTTCTCCAAATTTTGAGCATTAGAGAAGGAACCTGAAGAGTGGAAGGTGCCATGCAGGGGAATTTGTGCAAAGGGAAACTTTGTCAGTAAGGGAAAATTTCCAGCAATGCAGGATCATAGAATTAAGGTTGGAAAAGATCTCTAAGATCAAGTCCAACTACTGATCCAACCTCCCCATCCTGCTAAACCACCTTGCAAAGGAGCTGGTCTACATATCTTCTGAACACCTCCAGGGATTGTGACTCCATATGCTATGAAGAAT
Source organism: Galbula dea (assembly GCA_013399015.1). Taxonomy (NCBI): domain Eukaryota; kingdom Metazoa; phylum Chordata; class Aves; order Piciformes; family Galbulidae; genus Galbula; species Galbula dea. The sequence continues at coordinate 170,766 of VWZX01007087.1, read as the reverse complement.
AAAGCCCAAGGGCAAAGAGATCTTAAGGGTTTCTTTGATTCTGTAGAATGTGATGACTGTTGCTAATCAATGTGTGGGCAAATGACATCTGTTCTGTTAGCCAACAGAGGCAAGTTGTTTATGTTCTTGGAAGTAAAGCAAGCATGTAGCCTTATGGCCAGGACAAAAGAAAACTTTAAACAATTATGGACATTGACCAGATACTCACTAATAATAATGATGTTAAAGTATAATACCAAAATTGTATCCCTGAATAATGATGGAGAACAAACATCAACATAACTGGAGATATTAGGGTAAAATAAACAAACAAATAAATAAAAGTTGCTTGAGAAACACTGGAATGCTTAAAGAAACACTTTCAGACAGAATAATGAAGCAAGCATAAAAGCTCTGGAAAGCTAAGGATAATAAGATAAGTAGGAGACTGATTGGACTCCAGGATCAGAGAAGTCACTAACTTTTGGTTACACAGCCTTCTTCCAAACTTCCAGTTTGTGCTGGACTTGTGGATGCCCTAAGCTCAGATTGTTTTATAGTAATTCTTCTCCAGGATCTGCAGCAGCAACCTGCAGACTGAACAAAGTTTGTGATTAGATGTCTGCATGCATTCCTAGCATAACCTGTCCACAGACTTCTTGGGTGTACAGCTGGGTGTAGAGCATGCAAGAAGGAATAGCAAAGGCACAGCCTTGACTCTTTCCATGAAGAATTCTTTCCTAATATCCACCCTAAACCTCTCTGCAGTTCCCTAACTAATGTGTGTGGCAGTAGGAAGGAAAAGGAGACAAAAATAAAAGTGTGTTTGGATATTGGTGAACAAAGTTGGCCTTAAAAAATCATCATATAGAGGAGAAAAAAAAACTTTGAGAGGGGAATATATGCTGATCTCTTAGTTGTCTTTGCCAGTAGATATGAATATGAAAGCTATCAGTCTTTTATATTCTCTGTAAATTCCTAAAGAATAATCCAAGCAATATGTCAGTTCTTAATTGTATGATACATCCAATTATAGATGAAATAACAGCATAATGAGAGTTGTGCCAAAGGAGAAAAGAAATCTGCTTTGTGGAAGGGAGGCTGTTTTGTAGTCTGAAGTTTTGAAGATGAACTAGAGTAATAGGCATGGACACATCCCTGTGATGGTTCTCATGTAATTGGATGCATGTAAAAAAAGAGACACTAAACCATCTCTTTATTGCTGGTAATAAATATCAATGAGTGCATTTTAAGAACTGTCATTATAGAAGAGTCAAACAAGTGTCCAAAGATTAATGGACTCTAATTTTTCCTGCCTTTCACTGAACAGCTCATAGTACATTTGTGAAAGCAAGCAGTAAAAGTAGCATAAATCATGTTTCACATTATTCTACTTGTCTGTGATAGATCCCAGCAGAGATCTACACTCCTTTCACTGGGCTGCCATGTCCTGGACTGCTTCAGAAGGGTAGCCAGCAGGTCAAGTGGGGTGATCCTGTGCCTTTACTCTGTTCTCATGAGACTCCACCTGGAGTACTGCACCCAGCTCTGAGGCCCTCAGCACAAGAGAGATGTGAACCTTTTGTAGCAGGTCCAGAAGAGGCCAGAGAGATGATCTGAGGGCTGGAGCACCTCCTCTATGAGGACAGGCTGAGAGAATAGGGGTTGTTCAGTTTGCAGAAGCTAGGGCTCCAGGGACACCTTATTGTGGCCTTCCAGTACTTAAAGGAAACTTATAAAAAAGAGGGAGAGAGACTTTTTCCATGGGCAGACAGTGATAGGACAAGAGGGAAACAGTTGCTTGAGGCCATGGTTTAGTGGTGAACATGGTAATGTTAGGTGGATGGTTGGACTTGATGATCTCAGAGGTCTTTTCCAACCTTAATGTTTCCATGATTCTATGATTTAGATTAGATGTTAGGAAGAAATTCTTTCCTCAGAGGGTGGTGAGGCAATGGAACAGGTGCCCCAGAGAAGTTGTGGATGTCCCATCCCTGGAAGTGCTTAAAACCAGCTTGGCCCTGGGCAACCTGGTCTAGTGAGAGGTGTCCCTGCCCATGACACGTGGGCTGGAACTAGATGATCTTTAAGGTCCTTTTCAACCCAAACTGTTCTGTGATTCTAGGGTAGTTTCTAGATCACTGCTTCTGGGAAAGTTATGGGTGCATATGAATTAATAGAGACAGGAAGCATTTTTGGAAACCAGGAGAGTGACCTTGAACTAGATATGCAAGCTGAGATATGGGAGTGAGGGGTGGCTGCAGCAATCTGAAATTTGAATGGTTCTAATGTTGCAGGAATGTGAAGACAGGTCAGGCAGTGGCCAGCTGCTACCTGTGAAATCCCAGATGGCTTTAAAAATTCCAGTCCCTGCATCCAAACCTGAAATTGAAGTAAATGACCTCCTCAGTATAAATTAAATAAAAGCATTCCTTGTGACAGGTGACCTACAGGACATGATTGCCAGATTTCTTTGATTCCCAGATTTTCCAGCATTTAGCAGGTGCTGTTGGGAAAGCCATTGCCTCTCCCAGCATCTTAGTTGACCCATATTAGGAGGACTTGGGTTTATGTCTCAGAACAATGTATACTTACATCAGTTATAAGGTATTTTCCAGTTTACTCCTGCCTTCTTAAAGGAGGTTTCTAAGGAGGAAAGACCCAGTGCAAATTGATGGTAAATAGAAGAATATAATATAAGAAATTTTTTGGATATAAGAATAAAGAGCAAAGTAGTGGTACTAGCAGTGCCCTTTTTTTTCTGTTTCTTGTAGTTCTGTTTCTTCAGTGCATGAAGAAAACCATATTTCTCCAAATCTTTTTTCTCCCTCAGTCACATATCAAAGGATTGCAATGAAACTAGGCTTTACTGGAAGGTATTATTCAGTGTGAGTTTGGAAGGCAAACCTCACTCTTGTGTACTCGATCACTCCAGCCCAAGTCTTTCATCTCTTTTACTGTCAGTACTTGACTCTAAACAGAACAGACATGCTAAAAAACAAGGTAGGTTATCTGAAATACCTTTTCCTTAGATTTTTTTATTACAGAAGTAGTATTTTAATTGACTATCCCTTTAGACACATATTATATGAATGGTAATGGACAACAAGCTGGCAACACTGTTAGCATACTTCAGCAGCTTGATTTAAAATCTATGAAAGTATGCATGACCTAAACCTACTGTAATCCATTGCTCACATCTCTCTTTATATTCTTGCTTTTCATTAAATGTGACAAGATTTATAGACACTGTTGGCAGCCATTAGGTTCTGGAGCACTGTTTTACCAGCTGGAATACAAACAGCATGTTGCTGGATTTTATCTTTCCTTTTCTTCTTTTTTTTTTCCCCCTTTACAATCTATTATTTGGTATAACAACATCCTTCATATAAAAGTACACTGATTTGACCAAGGCTCCACCCAGCCTCCACCACCTCAAATTCAGTAAGAACTCAATGCACTTATTAGCAGTTTATATCTGCTAACTTCCATCTATTATATTTCCCCCCTGCCAAAAAAAAAAGCTTTTTTGAAACACAGTTGCCTTAGATAACACACAGTAAAGGAGCTGGTTTTCCTTGACTTTCAAGAGACTTAAAAGTAGTTAAAGAGACTACTTCAGGGAGACTGAAATTACTTATTACCAGCAAATGTTTATCTTTTGGTGGATCAGGTTGACCAGAGCCATGTCCAAGCATCCTGGTTGCCTCTCCTGGGAGGTGTGATGTATATATGTATTCTCACACAAACTGCATTTACACTGTGGGAGAAAAACTTGTTCCAAAGCACAAGTGACTAAGCTGATTTACAGAAATTATGTTAAAGATGCAGAGAGGACAGCTTCAGTTTTTATTCTAGTTCTCTCTAAACCTGAGTTTAACATGCTAACAAAATAAAGCCCAAGTGCCTCATCTTAACTTCTATTTTAAGCAAGTTTATCTTGCTTGCTTTCTTGATGAAGATCACATAGATATCCCTTTTTTTCCCCTGGTGGCTCTACCAGAATACCCCTAGCCTATACTGTAGGTGTGCCAGCTTTTAAATATTTATGAAACCACCTCCAGCTGAATTGCTTTGTATTATGACAGGCATAATAGCTTGTACTCATTATCATAAATGTATGCATAAAACTCCTCAGGTTAAAAAAAAAGTTCCCCTTGATGATAAATAAGTTTTGAAAATCTATTCTAAAGCTAGGTTGATCCATTTCAAAGAGGGAACTTCCAGAAGGGCATTTCATCTCCTGTGTGCAGCTGAAATACTTGATAACTTGAGAAACTTTAAATGTAAAGGAGTTCCACTGAAATCATAAGGATACAACAAACTGAAACACACATGAGGATAATTTTGAAGCATGATATGGTGGGTGAATAGGATCTCCTGCTCTTCACATTCCCTTTCTTGTAAGTGTTTTATTAGTTTAGTCATGTAAATGATTAAAGATGGGGGAAAAAATAATAGTGGGAATCTGCCAGTTCCACAAATCCCAACATATTTAAAAGAGGAAGTAGTACTCCTCTGAAAAAGGCAAAGGCTACATCAGATCACTTTGAAAGCTATGCTGCAGAATTGTTCCCAGGTAGAATGTTTCAGAGCTTGTGAAGAAGTTCAGCTTGATAGTGCACTTGAGCTGTTCATCTGCTCATGCATGCAGATTCTCACACTCGAGGTCAAATCCCAGGAGTGACCTCAGTATCCAAATTAAGAACCTAAACACAAATTGCAGTCCTCAAATTCAACTGCTGCACAAAACTGGAGTGTTAAAATAATGTCCTCATACCTCTTCTCTTCTGGCATATTTTCTAGAGACTTCAAGTTTCTGTGTGTTGTCTCAGAACTATCCCAGTTTTGATAGCATTGAGGGTTTTTCTCTGTCACCCAAATCATGGCTATGCCCAGCTATCATCTCTAAAATAATTGTTCCTTTAATTGTCTTGTAATCCCATGAGAAGCTTGCAATATGTTTCTTAGGGCAGATCATCTGCTTTTTCTCTGACAAACTCAACATTTTCTGGTTTTTTTTCACAACAATGTAAAAAATGAAGGAGACAGTTCCTATACATAAAATACCCTGCCACTTGGAGAGGCTTCAAGCAACCAGAGTGGTTTGCAGCCTCCTCCTAACATATAGCACAGAACTTCAACATCACAGAAAGGTTGAGATTGAAAAGGAACTCTGAAGGCCAACTCCTCTGTTCAAGCAAGGCCACCTGGAGCTAGCTACTATGTCCACATGACTTTTGAATATCTCCAAAGATGGCAACTCCACATCCTCTCTGGGCAGCCTGTGGTATTGTTCAGTCAGCCTCACTTAAAGAAGTGTTTCCTGCTGTTCAAAGGGAACCTCCTGTGTTTCAGATGGTGCCCACTGCCCCTGGTACTTTCAGTGAGCATCACTGAAGGCAGCCTGGCTCCCTCTTGTTTACATCCTCCCTTCAGCTACTTATAGACCTTGATAAGATCCCTCCTGAGACTTCTCCTCTCCAGACTGAACAGCCCAAGCTCTCTCAGCCTTTCCTCAATGGAGAGATGTTCCATCCCCTTAATGATCTTTCTGGCCCTTCACTAGATTTTCTGCAGTATGCCCATGTCACAGGGAAAAAAATCATCTCCTTTGACCTGCTAGCAGAAATCCTCCCAATACATCTCAGAATACCATTAGCCTTCTTTGCCACAAGGCCACATCACTGGTTTATGCTCAACTTGGTGTCCACCAGGACTCCCAGGTCCATTTCTGCTAAGCTGCTTTCCAGTTGGGTGGCTCTCAGCATATACTGGTGCATGAGATGATGCATGTGATCCCTGCACCATCAGGGATGTTGCTTCACTTTTCTACATCCTCAGAAAGTACTCTCAGCACTTTTTGGATTATTGCTGTTATTCCTTCCCACTGGGTCCTTGGAGAAAGTCCCCTGGGGCTCTTGGGGGAAAAAATAAATTACCTACAGGTAAGAATTTTGAATGCTTACTGAGCAAGGCTTTTCTCTTCACTATTTACTTGGTGGGTAAGTCTGTCTTGTGGACACACTGACTCCCAGCAGCACCTTCTTGACTGCAGGGGCTGTTGCTCCTCTCACTGAAGAGGTCCATCAGTCACACATATATCTTAAATGTAAAAGCCCCAAAGTTATTAGTCAGGCATAAAACCATGAAGAACTGATGGACAATATCCAGTAGACTTCCTTAACCTCTGGGTTCAGCAGTGTAGGGGACATTTCCACTGAAACCAGGGCAAGATTTCTTAGGTTGGACTTGAAGGTCCTTTCCAACCGTGACAATTCTATGATTCTAGGTGTTGTGATGAGCAGAGGTGGCCACCATGAGGCAGGATTTATCACTGGGCACTGTAGAGCAGCACTTGGGATTAAAGGGAGTGGAAGGTCCTCCTCAGCTTTTGGTGAGTTCAGTGTGGGACCAAAACAGTGTCAGTGCTGGACAAAACCATAAAAATGGTTTCATCACTGTGATGGTAGTTGAATATTCCTAAGATATTTTATTTTAATGTATTTTACTTTAACATATATTATTCTAACATATTTTATTTTAACAAGGCATTGCCTTGTTCTCCCTAAAATCCTTTGGATATCTTTTAAGAAGTCCTAAAGAGGAAAATACATTTGCCTTTTAGCATCACCTGATACCTTTCCAATAATCTTACAGTGCCCTTTCTCCCACTTAACTGGACTATTTCAACTGCCCAGACTAGCACATTGACTTGCTAAGCAGGATTAGGTGAAGTAAAATAGCATTTAATCTTGTTTAGAGAAGTGAGATATATTTCAGCCTAGAGGATAAGACCTATTCTATAATAGATACAGTCAGGCTCGGCCATACTCTGGAGTTAAAAACAACAACAAGCTCTCCTCAGAGTAATGCCTCTCTGTGCCTTAAAGTGCTACCAGCACTGAGGACAGGAAGCATTCTCAGGGATTAACTGCTACAGTGCTACAAAAATAGCTGTACCAAATATACACTTAATTCTTTAGAGCTATACTTAAACTACAGTCTGTTTTAATGGTTTGAGTGAATTTTTGATTGAAAGAAAATTTAAGCATCCTTCTTATTTGCTTTCCTTAAAAAAAAAGGATCTTCACAGAATCACAGAAAGTTAGGAGCTGGAAGAGACCCCAGAAGATCATCTGGTCCTACCCACGTGCCAGAGGAAGACCAGGTCACACAGAAACACATCCAGACAGGTTTTGAATATCTCCATAGAAGAAGACTCCACAGCCTCTCTGGGCAGTCTAGGCCAGGGCTCTGCCATTCAAAGGGAACCTCATTGTGAAAAAATTTTTTCTTGCAGTCACACAGAACCTCCTATGCTTCAGTTTACAGCCATTGCCCCTTGTCTTGTCACTGGGCTTCACTGAGAAGAGCCTGACCCCATCCTTCTGACACAAATATTTATAAGCATAGATGAGGTCACGCCTAGAGTTCCTCCAAGCTAAAGAGACCCAGCTCCCTCAGCCTTTCCTCATAAGGAACTCCATCCAAGTCGAGAATAAATTTTTCTCTCACCTTCCCAGGGACAGAGGTGAGGCTGTGGCCACTCTAGAGTTACCCAGCTCCTTCTTGCCCTTTTTGAAGACTGGAGTGACATTTGCCTTCCTCCAATCCCCAGGCACCTCTCCTGTTCCCCAGGACTTACCAAAGATGATGGAGAGTGGCAATGACTTCTGCCAGCTCCCTCAACACCCGTGGGTGCATCCCATCAGGACCCATGGATTTATGGATGTCCAGATGGCTTAACTGCTCCCTAACCCAGTCCTCATCAACCAAGGAAAACTCCTCCATTACCCTAACATCATCTGGGGGCTCAGGGGTCTGAGGCTCCTGAGGACAGTCTCTAACAG
>VWZX01007087.1:0-162774 GCA_013399015.1 Galbula dea | reverse complement strand
TCTCATGGTCACTGCAGCCAAGGTTGCCCTCAACTTCTACCTTTTCAACCAGACCCTCCTTGTTAGTGAGTATCAGGTCCAGCAGCGCTCCCCTCCTAGTGGGCTCATCCAGCATTTACATCAAGAAATTATCCTCAGTGCACTGGAGGAACCCCCTGGACTGGCAATGGCTGGCTGAACAGGCCTTCCAGCAAATATCTGGGTAGTTAAAATCCCCCATGAGAACCAGAGCCTGTGGTTACAAGACCACTGTTTGCTGCCTGGAGAAAGCCTCATCAGCTTCCACATCCTGATCAGGTGGCCTGTAATAAACACCCACAACAGTATCCCCCATGCCAGCCTGCCCCTTAATTCACACCCATAAACTCTCAACTCACCCCTCATTCATCCCTGGACAGAACTCAATACATTCCAGTTGCTCTTTCAAGTAAAGAGCAACTCCACCACCATGCCTCTGTCTTTCCTAAAAAGGCCATAGCCATCCATGACCACATTCCAGTCATGAGAGCTGTCCCACCATGCCTCTGGAATTGCCACCAGATCATAACCCCTTGACCACACATGGATTTCTAACTCCTCCTGTTTATTCCCCATGCTGCATGCATTGGTACACAGGCATTTCAGGGAGTGAGCTGAGCATGCCAGTTCAACCCTAGGGAGGTGGGGGGCCTTCCAGTCTGTGTCAGTACCAGCACTAGAACACTGCCCCACTAGTGCAGACCAGGCAACAACCCCATCCCCCTTCAAATCTATTTTAAAGGTCTATGCATGAGCCCTGCTACTTCTTGTCCTTGAATCCTTTTTCCCCTGGAAGATTTTTATGAGTCCCTTCCAACTACAGACACTCTGTAGTTGAGGAGATGATTTTTAACTGCAGCTGTAGATTTTTAAACAAGCAACCTAATTTTCAACTGTCAACTTGACTGATAAGCAAACAGGTTGTTGAGTAAGCAGATGAAAACACAAAAAAAACCAAAGGAAGACTCCATGTGAAAGGCACAAGACAAAGTGTTAGCAACATCCCCACCAGACTACATATCTCTCACCTTGTTCTGCATGAGGAAAAAAAGTAAAATATTTCCTTTTTTCTCTTTATAAAATAAATAAAATAAATAAAATAAAGATATCTGTCCAGCTTCTCTACTTTTACAAACGTGCACACACACACACACACACACAAGTAGACACACATATGCAGGAACCCCTGTAATATTTGGGGTGGTTCTTGAGGCTCCTGCTTTTGTGTCAGCTCATAAAATTTTGTTTACTCTGATCATTAATAAGAACCATAACACTTCTCTCCTAAAATTCCTTTGGAGTACAGGAGCTCTATCTTGCACCTTCAGGCACACAAGCGTATACGCAGCGAGTAAGCAGGAAGAAAGAACAAGACAGGAAAAGAATTAAGTTGCTTTACTAAGCTGCAGTTCCAGTTCATCTATTTCTGGTAGCAGTGGGGCATAAGCTAAATAGCATTATGCAGGTTTATGCAAATGCTTGAGGATGAAAGGGGAGGCCAGGTGATGAGAAAATAAATATAACATTGAAAGCCACCAGAAATCTGGCTGAATGCTGGGCAATGGTCTGACTAAAGGAATAATAAATACAGCACAACATAAAGCTGTCTTTTTACTTTGAACACCCAGTAGTTGTTACCTTAAGGAGGAAGGTAGCTCCATCTTGAGGGTTTAAACTCAAAATAGATCCAGTAACATCTGTGCTATTAATTTGACCTAATTAGTTGTTGCTGGTTGCAGGACTTACATGAAGAATCTCATTACATGGATTAGATATAAAATAGGGGTGGAGATCAAGTGGAACAGCATTTTAGTATCTAATAGATGCTGTTTCTGGGTGCTCTGCTCTGTGCAAGAGGCTGTCAGAGGGGGTGAATCTCTTCTGCCACTTAGCTTTCTGTAACAAGCTTCCTGTTTGAAAAGCATCATTAGGATTTTGATTTAAAATTCCACTGGTTTGGGTCTGTAAAAAAAAAATCCAAAGGACTGTATCTGTATTCACTTCAGTGATGAAGTGCAAGTGCTAATTGGCAGGGAACATGCTGTCTGTGGTATGCTATGTCTTGAAACTATAATTAGCTTCACAGTTATCAGAAAACACAAAAATTAGTATAAAAGGGAAATAATTTCCCCCAGTGGGAACTGGCTACAAATATGCTACTTTTTGTTTAACTCATTCTATTCTATTTTGGGTTGTTTAATTCCTATTGTCAGTGTGCTTTCCACTCTTTGACAGGAGGCTCTGCAAAGGAAAATGCACAGGCTTTTAGAGCACTCACTCAAGGGAAGCTCCCAGATGAAATCAGTGTGGAGCTCTGCCCCAATCAGAAGTCCAGAAGGAAGCCACAAGTCCAGCACTTGAAGAAGCCACTTACAGAACTGCTAATGAGTTCACTGTGATGGAAAGTCAGAGCAGAGAGCACATCTTGAAGGTTATTACCAAGAGTGAAAACTTAACAAAGATATAGATGGGATTAAAACCAAGTTGTAAGCTACTGATAGGCTTAATTTAAAACAACAAACAAAAAAAAGAACAAACCCCAAACCAAAAACCAAACAGAGAAGAAAATATAAATAAAAGCTGTTCACTAAACTTTCAGTTCCTAAATAACAATAATAATACCTTTAGCAAAACTGATCCAAGAATATGTATGCAGTAAAACATAGAGATGAGAAAAATAGGAGGAGTCCAGATCTGGTGAATATGAATCACTGTTTAAAATATATATATGTATATTTTAAATAGATGTATCAGAAATATGGCTAGGAATCAACTGTGGAATTCAGCTGAGCTTTTGGTCTTTTTTGTTGTTGTTGTTGTTGTTTATGCCATGGCTTTTCAAGGGATTCAGAATGCTCTAAGCAAAATGCTTGTCCTTTCCCATGCTCTGCAATATATCTAAACTGCATTTCAGTAGGCAAACAAGAAACCTCAGAAAATGGCAATATGATTATAAAGAGGAACAGAAATCTTCCTTAGGAAACAAGCACAGTTGTAATATCAGAGCTAATAAAGCTGCAGTGAATATCAAAATTTCCCTTGGTTTCATGGGACAGGACCAGAGTCATGTCCTGTTGTTGGACACTGTCAGCACCCTGATGCTAAGCATTTGCAGAACTCCTAAAATGAGAATTGAATGCTTGACATGGAAGCAAGAAGAATCAAAAATATTTCTTCCCAAGTGGCCTCAATTTTTCTGAGTAGGTTTTTACAGCTAAGGGATTTTTACAAGTGATTGTAAAAATCAAGAAGTCAAGAAGATGACTCGCACAACAGAAACAGCTATCAACTCTGCTAACTTGGTTTGGGATATCTTCATTGCTCTTTTCTATGGACAAGCACTGGGATGATGATGGAGAAGGGTTGGGTTTGTTTTCTTTTTGTTGTTTTTCTGAAAAGGTTTGCAAAAGGAAACTTCTGGGAACACAAAAACAGGAGTATTTTGTTTGAGAAGTGATAGAGCTTTAAATAATTGTGGGGTTTGTGAGATATTGACTGTGGAGTTAGCTCCAAAAAGGTCTGTTAATCAAGCTGACCAGGAAAGATAACAGCTTTATTGAAGCAAACAACCAAATACAACTGCTTGGTTTATACCCTGGCCTTGGATTGGAATGTGATTCTGAAGATACCAATTTATTGAAAGATCTGCCTTACTGAAAGGAGAGAAGGGAAAAGGTTGTCAGCTGCTGCAGGCTAAGGTGGTATTTTTATAGTCTACAGACTGCAGTGCAAAGATCCCCAGGGCAGCCCTCGACAAGCTGTCTCCAGACCTGGTGACTGCACAACCCTGCAAACATTGCATGAAGCCTGAGCTGGTGAGCTCTGAACCCAGTGCAAGGCCATGTGAGGTGGGTTTCAAGAAGTGACCTGATACCTCTGCATGGAGCTGCATTACACCATGAGGCTGTACCAGAAAATTCAGAGCCACCTAAGAGTAGCTTCATTGTAACTTCTTGGGCACTATTCTCCAACTGCAGAAGAGGGGGCTCTGACTGACACACCTGTTATGACAAGGCTTAAATGATAAGCCTCAAACTGAAGTTGACTTATGAGTGAATCTCACAATTAGCAGATGTTGTGGCATGCTCTTGTGGGCTGCAGGATCTAGGGCCTAGCAGAGGGGAAGCTGGACAAGGCCAAAGTCAGTTTCTCACAAGAAAGCAGTTAGATAGCCTGGGAGAGAAGGTGGGAGTCACCTAGCAGGAGCATTTGCCAGCTTCCCTTCTGCTAGGTCCTAGATCCTGCAGCCCACAATAGGATGCCACAACAAGCAGAAGCCTGAGCAATAGGCCCTGAACCAAAGTTGGGCTGTGGAGAATTTTCCCAGCCAAATGTTCATCACATGAGTGTTTAATCATTAGCAAAACATGCATAGTCAGTAGTGACAAGAGGTAGCTTAGATAGAATGTAAACATTACTGAGGATAAACTGTCCTGAGAATGTAGGCATGTATATACGTAGGTACATATGGATGGATGTATCTATCTATCTTTCTATCTATTTATCTTTCTCTCTATCCTTGCTTATCACAAGAATGTATTGATATGTTCTTGCTTATGCCATGAGATCAGACCAGGTGGCTGGCCTTGCTTGGGAATGGGCAGTCAAAGCCAAAAAGATAGGGAAACTCTCTTGGTTCCTCCTTGAACCCTGGCCAGACTTCAGATGAAACCAACCAGGACAATGAAACCAGATGTTCCACCTGTGAAGTTATTTAGGCTTGTTTATTCAAGAATAGAAAAGCTAGACCTCTCACAGGGACTTTGGAGACCTCACCTGTGAGTGGACACACTGCATAGGTCCTTCCAATTGCCAAGATAGGTTCTCCCAATCCTCTCTGTGGCCGGGGCTCCCAACGACTGTGGATCTAGATGTAGGATGGCACTTGGTGATATATCTTAATCACTATAGCTACTTCTGTGTAGTAATGATTAGGTGCATTGCCTTGTTTTGTTCTAGTCTTGCTGTATCCTCTTACCTACCTTTTGGCTGCTTTAAATGCAAGGTAAGCTCATTTCATAGAATCATAGAATCATCAGAGTTGGAAGTTAAAGATCATCTAGTTCCAGCCCCCCTGCCTGGCAGGGACATTTCTTTAAGTTGGTGTCTGCATCTTTTGTGTTGGCCCTGTCCATTAGCAAAACAACATCTAAACCAAAATAGCAGAAGTATTTGGTGCAAGTGCTGGATAGGTCTTGCAGGTGCTTTGTGATTTCTTGTTTTGCTGTTGGGTTTTTTCATTGATATAGATCTCCCTGTTGTATACCTCTTGGCAAAGGATGGAGCAAACTCTTTGGAAGAAGCTTTGAAATATTTCCTGTGGCATTTCCATGCTAGTACTACCCAGGAAAAATCCTGGCATTTTCCTGAGATAGCAGGGAGGATGCCATAGGGAGTGGTGAGGTAGAAGCATGGCCAGATGGGGGGTGTTATCTGGGGAAGCTCCTGAGAGCTGTGGTGTACTGAGCATAAAAGAAGCAGTCAATGAATTCCTCATAAAACCATACCAGCTACCTTTCCTGAAATTTTGCCTGTTTGTTAGGGTTTAGATTGCTGTAATTCTAGATGAGTTGATGCAGTCCTAGTGGAGGAAATGAATGGCTTGTCAGAAACTGGAAGGATCCAGCTGACCTGCTATAAATCCACCTTGGTGGAAGGGCACATTGCTTGCTCACTGGGGAGATTCATTAGTATTAATATAGAAGTTTGGCAGGTCACAGAAGTCTCATGCTCTCCTGGAAGGCTTAGAAGAGAAGAGAGAGGTAAAGGATTTAAATGCTCTCAATGCCTGTGGGCTAGAGAAAACAGGAGAAAACCCATCCAAGTTCTCTGCTGGCAAATTAGCCACTTCAATCATATTATTTTTTGGTCAAATCTCCTAATCGCTTCAGCAGCAGCCTTGACTTGAGGTCAAGGCCTTAATGTAATTTTCTTCTCACTGATTCTTTTTTTCTCCAATAGATTACACAATTAAATAGACTTCTACAGAGATAAAACTATGATTAAAATTGAGTGAAAACCCACTGTGTGATCTAAAGGAAACTGAGGGAGCAAAAGTGTTGTTGTTAGACCTGAGTAGAGGATAAAGTACAGGTTTGTCATTGAGTGTTTAATGGTAGAACCTAAATTTACCCTTGAAGGACTCAGCTGTGTTCTGGGAGCCTTAGGTAATTCTTTGTCTCTTAAAGCTTGCTCTTCTATGAAGAAGGATAGAGAAAAGGTTTACACCAATAATTTGTTTTGGAGAATAGTGTTGAGGTTAATGCTTCCTAACAACTGAACTTGCAGGTATTATAAGGCTTCCAGTTACTGTCACTGGGCAAATGTTTTTTCAGCTCTTTAGTAGAATCTCTCCAGTTAGGTGAATTCCAACTTGCAGCTGAAGTTGTTTAGCTGTGGAAGTCTTTATATCAGAAATATCTGTTTCATTTGTTTGCCACTGGAATTCAGGCCATATAAACCAAGCTTTAAAGTCACAGTTAATGTTAAAGAACAGTTGTCATGATGCTCATGAGATCCATGCAAAGAGTAGCCTTGCAGAAATCTAGTCTATATTTCTGGTTCCAGATGAAATCTGTGCCTGATTTGGAAAGAAACACTTCCACATTTTTGAAGCTTTAAAGGATTCCTCAAAATTTAGAAAAAAAACCCAGTGAATCTATTTCAGAGATCCATGAGAGGAGGAAAAAAAATCTGTTGAATTGTTAGGTTTAGGCCTGGCCATTCCTACCATTTTCCATCCTGCCCATGTTACTGCTTTCCTCTCTCCAGACACGTTTTTGTGGTGGCATTAACAAGCTGTGTCTGCTAGGATGAGTCTGCAGAAATTTCTCAGTAGCTTTATGCAGTGTCTTAACTGTTACCATCAGAGGGGGTGAGGAGGAAAAAGATTTCTATCCGTCTTGGACAACAAAGCATGGCATTCTGTTGCAAGTAGGCAATATTAAATAGGGAAGAAAGATGATAGAACAAGAGGAAACAGCCTCAGACTGCATCAGGGGAGGTTTAAATTGGTTATTAGGGAAAAATTCTTCATAGAAAGAGCTGTTAGGCATTGGCCCAGGCTGCCCAGGGCAGTGGTGGAGTCACCATCCCTGGATGTTTTTAATAAACATACAGATGTGGTGCTTAGGGACATGGTTTAGTGGCATGGTGGTGATAGGTTGATGGTTAGACTTGATGATCTTAGAGGTCTCCTCCAGCCATAATGATTCTCTGATCCTAAACCTTACTCAGATAAAAATTAACCCAAGACAAAAATTCTATTGATGACAAATTTTGATTATGCTTAATTCTAAAATTATCATGAACCTGAAAAGCTCTAGTTATATGAAAAATATTGCTTCCAGAGAGGGTCTCCAGACAAAGCATCAGGCAGTGAATGCTTGAAACTACTGGAGGTAAAGAGAACACTTAGAGACAGGGGTTAGTGGCATGATGGTGCTAGGTTGACAGTTGGACTTGCTGATCTTAAAGTTCTGTTCCAAACTTCATAATTCTGTGAGTCTGTGAGATACAAAAAGCAAGGAACAAGTTTGGTAAAGTAAAACAAAATGGAAAGTGAAAAAGAGATAATGAATTGGATAATTTATATGCACAAAATATTAAAAATAGATGTTCTGAATCTCTGAGTAGCATTTTAATTCAGGACTACTCTTAAGGTTCAGTAATAAGTAGAGAGACTTCTGCATGTGTAACTTAGATCCATACACTGCCCAACTCTCCATGATGAAATGTTTTCCATCTTCACTGTTTCAAAGAACCAAGTCAACTTGCCTCTTAGGAAAAGGCTGAAAAAACATAAGGTTTGCAATGTAAAAGGTGATAAAATCTGGGCTCTAATACACCCTTTCCTGTCAATACTACACTCTTTCCCACAGTAGTCTTTGGTTACAAATGCCAGGGCATTCAACAGGAAGAGCTGGCTTGAACCTGGCCAACAGCCAGAACTTTGAGAGCATTGTGTATCAAAATCAGCCATGTATCTTCCTTAGAAATAAGCCAGAAGTGCACTACAGACCACAAAGTATTGTTCATAGCTCACAAAACCCCAACCAGGTTGCTGCCATCTGCAGCAGATCAGCGTGGTCAAAAAATACAGCACTCTGTCAAGTGCATGCCAGCAGTTTTATAGGTGCTTGCTGTAAAAGGATATCTGTTCTAGGGAAAGGTTTTGAGGTTCCTTCTTTGTATTTGTGACACCAGGTAGTAAAAACTGGGCTCTTCATTGTGCAGGGTAAGGTGAGGTATTTGCCCTGTGATGTGAAACAGTGTGGAAAGGATAGAAGAGTTTAATTAATCACTGTCTGTCATTTCCATCTTCTTACAGTGTTTAAGGAAGATGAAGCTTCAGCAGTTCACTTCTTCCCCTTGACCTAACAAGGATGGAGAGTTGTATGCCTCATAAATATGGGCCTTCTCTGCTATATCTATGCACTTACTAACCAACCCAACCTGAGGGTGAAAGAAGCATGAAAATCTTCTAAACCCCAGGGTGCCTTATAAGGAATTACCTTCCATTTTCCCAGCAGCAAGCTGAGAGCCTGGAGAAAGCAATGCTAACTGCTAGTGTGACAAGTCTTTCAGTGGATTGTTCCTAGGGCTGGGCAGCTAGGTACCACTTCCTATGCAGTGTGAGATGTAAAATAGTCATTTATGCTTCTGGCTATATGAGCTCAGAAGGAAGTTGAGGACAGGTGAAAATACAAGTGTGTATTTGTCAAAATATATGTGTGGCTGAAGTGAATTTATGCACCAAAGTGAAGAAGGAGATGTATTTTATCAGCTTTCCAAACACACTAGAAATGCTGCAAAACAAAGCAAGCCATATTATATTTTGGTTAGCTTTATTTTCATTTCAGCTAAACATCTCTTTCTGTTTCCAGCACTTGTGCCAGCAAGCCCAACCCCTTTGCTTTCTTCCTGAAGGAAATAGCAGAAATCTAAATACTGGCTATTTGTAAAGTTCTTCAGTGTTTGAGGGTCTAAGTCACAGTCCAGGAAACCACCATGAGTGGCATCATGTGAGCACAGAACAAGTCTCAAGTGCAACGTATTTTTAATGTGTAACACACAAACTTCATTCTATTTGAGGTCTGTACAGGTTTAAAATGACTCCATACTGAGTCTGGAGGACTAAGACTAACAATAAAATACTGAAATATTCATATAAAAATGATGTTGCTTTAGGTTATAGAGCAGAAATGAATTTTTTTAAAGCTACATTACCATCATGAAAAGAAGCACCAACATAACTCACAGCTGTAACCAATCCCTCCCTGGCTGCTGTTCATCTTAAGACTCTTCAGCCCAAATCTGGAATCACAATCCAACAACATGGATCTTGAACATACCCATGATAATAGGATCCTGTTTTGATTCCCAAAATTATCCCTGCATTGCCTTTGTGTTCCAGTTTTTGTTGGGAGCTGGGACAGACTCCTAGGCTAGTTATGGGCTGCAGGTGTTAGCAGTTTGGAGTCATCCAGGACAGCTGAGCTGAGTTAACTCCAGATGCATCCCATAAACCAATACCATGACCAGCAGGCTCAGTATAAGGAGGAAAGTGTTAAGGAAAGCTTTTTGCTTGAGCTTCACCTAGTCTTGCTCCTTTTCCTTCTCTTGCTCTTTAGGACTGCTGCACCCTCATATGCTTTCATATTGGCATGAGTATCAGTTTGGCTGCTTCATTAAATCCATTTTAATTTCAGCTCATGGGTCTTTCTTCTCTTCTCAATCCCCTTCTCTGCTGGGGAGGGATTGTTGGGTAATAGAGCAACTGCTAGAGTTTAGCCCCAGATACAGGCTAAATGTAGAGTCTTTGGAAAGCCAAGTGCTTTTGCTCTATTACATAAAGTCTATTATTTTGACATTTTCCTAGTCTTAAGTCTTACAAATGCTTGGACCTAAAGCAAAAAAAAAAAAACCCTGTTGGGAGTACTTTCTCTAGTCTCTGATGAGTTTGGAATCAGTCTCACAACCCCCAAATAAGATGCAGTGGTTACAGAAATGAGTGTTTGGAACAGGTTGTCCAGAGAGGTTGTGGAAGCCTCATCCCAGGAAGCTTTTAAGACAAGACTTGATGGGGCTCTGGGCAACCTGATCTAGTGGATGGTGTCCCTGCCAGGCAGGGGGGTTGGAACTAGATGATCTTTAAGGTCCCTTCCAACTCTGGTGATTCTATATTGTGTAGTACCATATGATATTATGTTACATGGCATTATGTTCTATTCTTTGGTGGCACCTTAGAGCCACTGGTATGTGGCAGCAGCACTATAGGCAGAACTGGAAAGCTTTTTATCAAAAACAATGCACAAATTCCCCAATCAAGTTTTTGATGTTCTACTGTGTGCAATGTTGTGGAGGATGATAATTAACTCCTGTCACAAGAGCAGCCCTCCACAGCCACTGACTGATTTGTACTCCCAGGCAGAAAATGTGCTCTGAAATGTGTTCTCCTGAACATTTTCTCATTCATTGCATTTTTTTTTTCCAGGAACTTCAGAATCTGGGAGGCAAAATGAGTAAAATCAGTGTGTTTATTCAGGCAGATAAGATTTTATTTCTCAACAGGAGCAAGATTCACCTATATATATTTATAAATACATTTACACGTGTATTTTGACCTATATCTGTGTATTTATATAGACATTTTGTCTGTTTATACCCATGTAGGTAGATGGGAAGGCTGGCAGACAGCAGCCACGGGTCTGGAGAATAAGTCTTAATGAGGAGTGGCTGAGGGAACTGGGGTTGTTTAGTCTGAGAAAGAGGAAGCTCAGGGGAGAACTTGTATCTCTCTACAACCACCTGAAAAGAGGTTGGAGGGGGAGGTGGGGTTGGTCTCTTCTCTTGGGTTGCCAGTGAAAGGAGAAGATGAAATGGACTCGAGTTGCACCTCAGGAGGTTTAGAATGGATATTAGGAAAAATTTCTTCACTGAAAGTGGTGTTAGGCATTTGGTACAGGCTGCCTAGGGCAGTGGTGGAGTCACCATGCCTGGAGGGGTTCAAACGACCTATAGATGCGGTACTTGGTGGCATGATGATGATAGGTTGATGGTTGGACTTGATCTTGGAGGTCTCTTCCAACCTTATGACTGCTTCAGTATTTGGGAAGGGGCAGGGGCTTGCCCTGCCTTTCCCTGCCTGCTGCTTTCTCCCTGGCCCTCTGCTTTACTTTTCTTCCTCTCAGCTCAGTTCCTTGCCTGAGTTTCATTATTATTATTATTATTTCCTTGCCATTGTTTATAGGTTTTTCTTCCAATGTGGCCCCTTCAGAGAGGGAAGGAGGGAGCAGACAGCTCTGTCTGAAGGGACACACACACACCCGCCTGTTGATAACCCATCCCCTTTTCCCTCCGCTTGATTTTAAACCTTGGGATGGTGTTTCGGTGTCATTAGGAGATTAACATCCCTGGAGCACCAGGGCGGCGGGAGGAGGAGGAGGAGGAGCAGGGTGGTGGTGAAGGGGAGAAGAGCGAGCGAGAAGCAGCAGCAAGCAAGAGAGGCTGGCAGAGGACCACGAGAGAGGCTCTCCCGCCGCCGCCGCCCCCCCGGCAGGTTCCCCGGTAGCAGTGGAGGGGTCGCTGGCCGGCGGCGGGCTGGCTGCGCCCGGTGCCCGCGGAGCTGCGGCGGGGGCTTGGCTGCCGGCGTGGGGAGTGCGGCTCCTGCTCGCTGCCCGCCCCATCCCTTCCTCCTCCTCCTCCTCCTTCCTCTTCCCTTTCCCTCTATCTCTTTTTATGAGCGGCAAGGCGGAGGAGCGGCAGCGGGGCACACCAGGAGGAGCATTTCTGCCCCGGGGTTTATGAATGGCACTGACATGGAGGAAATACCGTTTCAGAAAGTCAAGACCAAGAGGAAGAAGTGCTGCCACTGCTGCTGCTCCCCACCGGCTGCCGCGGCGGCGGGAGCGGGAGCCGGGTTGGGGGACCCCCCTCCCTTGCTGCTGCTGGATGCCATCGCCTGCGAGGATGAGTTTGACTGCAAGGAGCTGGAGGCTCTCTTCCAGAGCTACAACCTGAAGCTGGAGCAGACGTCCACCCTCAAGGCGCTGGCCGTCCTCATCGTGCTCACCGCCAGCCTGGCCCTGGTGGAGCTGCTCTCCAGCCCCAGCCTGACCATCTCCAAAGGTTCGCACCCGGTGCACTGCATTATCTTCCTCTCCCTCTTCATCGTCACCAATGTCAAGTACCTGCAGGTCACCCAGCTGCAGCAGATCGTCAAGCTCACCTTGCTGTTCAGCTTCACCTTCTCCTTCCTCTGCTGCCCCTTCTCGCTCGGCGCCTACGGCATGGAGCCTCCCAGCACCCCCGAGCAGGGCATGTGGCAGCTCATGCTGGTCACCTTCGTCTCCTACTCGCTGCTACCCGTCCGGACCCTGCTGGCTATCATCTTCGGGCTGGTGGTGTCCGTCTCCCACCTCATCGTCACCGCCACCTCCGTCAGTGCCAAGCGGCAGCGGCTCTGGAGGACGGTGAGAAAGGCCCGGGCACTGCAGCTCTGCGCGGGTGCGGAGCCTGCCGCCCCCCCCATCCTACCCCCCCACCCCGCAACAACCTGGAATGGGACCGGGGGATGTCCGGTGGGGAAGGGGAGAGCAGGCACCTATGCTTCGGGCAGTAGCTGTAGTTCCTGAAAGTTTCCAGGAGCCGAGGAGAGAGAGGTGGAGGGGAAGGTGTTAAGTGGTTCCAGGAAGATGGGACCTCTTGGTTTAGCATCTTTCGAGGCTGGGGCAGGTTTCAGGAGCAGCACAGTCAGTGAGAATCCAGGGTGTGCAAATAATATCGCTTGACTCGGTACAAACTTGGCAGGGGCGATGAACTGCGTGAGCTAGGAGCAGAAACGACCTGAAATAGGTGGGACACTCAAAGAGGAGAACCCACCCTTATCGAGAGAAGTATTTCTCCCTTCAGCTTCCCCAGGGCAGCTGCCGCCACCTCCCCGCAGACAGCACCTCCTATGTCAGGGAACTTCCTAGCGGTTCCCGTTTCCCTCCTGAATTAATCCAGCAAAACCTCCCTCTGCAGCAAGCATCTTTGGAAACGTGCTGCTGCACTCTTCTTCCCCTCCCCCCTTCCTCTCCCCCGAGTAGCTATTTATAGCCCTGCAGGGCTTTCTCCGGCTGCCGTGGCCTGATGGGGCTATATTGGCAGGGTTAAAAAAGGATGGGGAGGTGTCCCTGTGAGAAACACCGGGGCTGAGAGTCAGGATTTGCTGCTGAAGGCTTCATTAGGTGGTGCCTCTGAACCACCAGAAAAGAGAAATGAAAAAATTTGTGTGTCGTCCCTCACGTTGCATTCATTCTGTCTGCCCTCAGGGGAAGCACATGGGTTCTGGGGTCTAGGCTGGTGTTAAAAAACAATTTAATGCATAATTGAAGTAGTTGGTACATTACTTCTGCTAAATCCTGACATTATTCTCTATGGCTGCGTAAGTCTGTGGTGTGATTGCTAGGATGCATACAGTTGGCACAGGCATAAACACTGCCAGAACCAGAATTGTACACCTTTGTGCCCAGAGCTGTGAATTCCTTCTTCCTCCTTGCCCAGACACCCACATCCCAGCGTGACATACATGCATGTAACAGAGAGACGCGGGGACAAGCGGGAGTGGGGTTACCGAGACAAACAGGATTATTCATGGCTTCACGCTGCTGAGCTGGTGGACAAAATAAATTGTATATTTTGAAGGGGAAGAGAGAGATAAGCTGAGCTTTATGATCTACCCAGATAATCTGATGGTCTATTTTTAAATGCATGATTTAGAGTTTCCGTGAGAGGGAGAGCTGATGAAATGCAGGGGCAGTTGAGAGGAGCCTTTCTTAAAAGCATCCAAAAGGATGCTTTAAAACACTAGAGTATTTCTCTTTGAGTAGGGCTAAAGTTATCTCTTTTTACTGGAGTACAAATTAGCCCTTATGGAAGTTCAGGCTATCCTGGCTACCCTGACACCAAAGTAGATTTTCCTTGATGCCCAGTGGCAGCTCAGTGTGGCACCTGCTGTTCTGGAACAACAGAAAGAAGCAGACAAGGTCTGCTCACTAAATTATCTAACTAAGGACTTGAATGTAGAACCTCTTGAAGGGTGGAAATCTGCTAACTCTTTTCCTCTGCACTAGTTTAATTCTATTATTTAACTGATGAGAAGCTACCTTGAAAATACATAGACATAGCTGGCCAGTGACTGATGTGTCAGATGGATGCAGCTTCTTCATCACCTTCTTTCCCACAACCAACGTGATTCCACTAATTTGCATGCAGTCCCCAGAGCTGTATTCTAGCCTGATAATAGGAGGCAGAAACCAGTCCTGAGTCAAGCAAAATATAGCAGGTCTGTGAACTTCTGTCACACGTTGATTTGTTGCCTGTTTGCAAGCAAAGAGTCTTCTAATTTCAATCCTATCTCTGTGTGTGGAAGAGATGTTTCACTTAGAATTTTTTTCTTTTCTAAAGAATGATTTCACCATGGTTGGAAGTTTAAAGCTGTGTAAAGGTCACATCACCTGAATTTTATTTGCCTGGCCTGAGAGTAGCTCAGCCTTTTTTTGTAAAGGCTGGAATGGATGCTGGCTTGCAGTCCAGATATGGTTCCCAGCCACTGGATCTGACCATGACCACACTGTCAGGGAGGCAGGACTGTGTCCTGCAGAGCTGCAGTAGCATGAATGGCTCTGCTCTTCCTCCTAACCCCAAGCAAAGGGGTGAATTTAAATGTTTAAAGAGAAATCTGCTGTACCCAGAAATGCAGAAGCACCTGCACCAACCACAGAAGCTAGTATTCTATTAAAAAGATTTTTGATTTTCTGGGGGTTCTGAGCTTTAAGATAACACAGACCTAGCAAGTTCCATTGGAGTTAAATTGACAAGTTTAAGTTAAGAGCAAGACCAAGCACTAAGTTCAACCCATTAAAAATGGGCATAGTGAAATTAAGGAGTTTGTTCTGAAGTGGACTTTTGGATGTGTATCTTCTGTTCAATGCTATCTGAGGAGTCACCATGTGTAAATTTCTGAATGCCCAAAGCCTCACTGACTTTAATAATGCCAAATCAGCCCTTGAGTGGGTCCCAGGCCATGCTTGAAATTCTTTCATGTGAAAGTACAAACACTTTAGCATAATAAATTCAATATATCACCATATTGTGGGAGAAGTTTGTTATGAGATGTACACAGTAAAACACATTTAATTTGCAAGTGAATGTTTTCTGACAGAAGTGTTGACTGCAGGTGATCTGTGGAGATCACAGGCTTATTTCTAGCTGTCTACACTCTTAGATGTCATGTCAGAATTGAGACACAGTTATGTGTAAAAGCAAGAGGAGAGGAGGAATGCAAGTACAGGGAGGTGAAAAGCGTGGCAGAACCTGAGCTTCATCTTTCTACTTGGTAGTTGGTTCTTCCTTAACTGGAAGATTCCAAAATGCTTATCTGCCCTGCTCTTTTCTTGAGGGAAATAACATCCATAAATAAGTGGACTATTAAAAAAGTGTGAAGTACTTGTGGGCATCCTTGACCCCATTTGGAATACATTTATGGCATTTGGTTTGCATGTCTTATTTGGCATTGATAAGGATGTAGATAGTGTATATAACCAGTACTAGACTGGTTAGTTGAACTCATTTGCCTTCCTTGGACTCATGCTGTATAAGGTGACAAGATATCCATAGGTGGTAGAACCTAGAAATGAAGTTTTAACAGCTTGGACTCTAGCCTTATTTATTTATTCTCTCCCTACAGCTTCTAGATGTGTATTGGGGGCTTCAGAGCAGTTACAGAAACACAGAACCCTGCCCCAAGGAGTTTAGTCTAATTTTTGCTGTGATGCAATGAGTGGATTTAAAGACACTAAGGCCAGATGGTGTAAAGAAAGCAAAGGCTGCTGACAGAAATCACTTAGTGGTGACATGAGCATAAGTTCATGACTTACTGTTAAATAACTTTTTTTTTTGTCCCCTTTTATATCCTTAAATGTATGCTTCTTTCCAGAAAACTCAAAAGCAAATCATAAACCAACAAAATGCCTTCACACATCACAGAAATCTTTGTAAAAGAACAAATATTTTTTGAAAAACAAGATGCCAACATAAAGAACAAAGAACAGATGAAAAGTGCTGGTATAAATTGGGGGGAGTTAAATAAGGGTTTTTTAAATAAATTAGGGATTCTTAAAAATTGGGATTTTTTTCAGTAGTGTGCTGAAATATATGTATTTTTCTGGCTATATTTAAAACTGGTTCTATGCATGCATGTATTTATTTGTATGATCAGCACTTTTATTGATTTAGCAAGTACCAAAATTGCAGTGAGGATTGAGTAGACTATGAAAAGGATAACTTGGAGGAAATAGGTAACAATTATTAAAAATAATTTACTTATTAATTACAAGTTTATCTGAACTCTTTGCAGGCTAGTTTGATAGCAGTCAGGAATAGCACAAGGAAATATCATTACCATGCCAGAAATAATCTTATTTCTGCTAGTGTTTAAAATGTAATTAATGAACACGTCACTGACAGAACTGTTTATCTCCATACCTTTGTCTCTCACACAGAAGGTACAGTCTAGCAGCCTAATAAAACTGGTTGCAAATCAAGATAGCTTAGCTCCATTGTTGTTATTTTTTAGTGCAAAGCTCAGATTCTCCTTCATGCATATAAAGTACTGCTGAGGCACTGTATTAGTTCACAGGATCATGATGTTAGGGAGTTGGAAGGGACAACATCATCTTGTCCAACCTCCCTGCTAAAGCAGGGTCAGCTTCAGGTGTCTTTGGAATCTCTCCAGAGAAGGAGACTCCACAAACCCTCTGGTCAGCCTGGGCCAGGGCTCTGGCACCCTCACAGCAAAGAAGTTCCTCCTCATGTTCAGACAGGACTTCTTGTGTTCCAGTTTGTGCCCATTTTTCCTTGTCCTGTCCCTGGCCACCACTGAGCAGAGTCTGGCCCCAGCCTCTTGCCCCCAGCCTTGAGCTCTTGCTAAGCATTGAGCAGATCCCCTCTGGGGCTGCTCTTCTTCAGGCTAAGCAGCCCCAGGGGTCTCAGTGTTTCCTCCTTCCAGAGATGTTCCAGTCCCCTCAGCATCTCTGTAATCTTTGCTGGACTATCTTCAGTAGTTCCTTGTCTCTCTTGAACGGAACTGCACCCAGTACTCTAGCTGTGGTCTGACTAGGGCAAAGTAGAGGGGGAGGAGAACTTCCCTTAACATGCTGGCCACAAGTCTTCTGAATGTACCCAAGGATCCCATTGGCCTTCTTGGCCATTTTAATGTTTACATTAATATTTTCATCTTTGTTACCCTAGGGTCCACTTGAAGACATTTTGATGAGTTTGCTGACATGCATTTCAATTTCTTTATTGGTCTGTAGCTCCATATTGCAGCCAAATTTACTGTGCATGGTTCTTTGTTCTCTCTGTTACACCTAAACCCAGCTTCGTTCAACTTCAGGTCTACATTTCTTTACTTGACTACTGATGAGATTCTTTTATAGCTATGGATCTTGTCTTCAGTGCCAAATCTATGCTCCATCTTTTGTTATCCTATGCCTGTCCTTTTCTAGACCATCTCCTGCATCTCCACTTCTCAAGGCATCTGTAGGCTTACATTTCCTCATGCTGTATCATTATGTTATAGTCATAAAACTGTTGTGCTCACATACAGACATAAGCAAAAGTAACACAAACTAGCTACAGACAACTGGTTAAATAGGAACAAATACTGTTATGTTTAAACTAGGTAAAACAATGTGCAGGGAGCTAAAAAATAAAGGTGTAGCCTTAGAAGCTAGACTTTTAGCCCAGAGCAAGCCTTGCAAAATCAGTGAAAGCTTATGGCTTTCTTTATGGCAATGGCAGTACAGTATTACAGGGCTATGTGGTTGCAGTTGTTAATATGTGTGTGGTTTAGACTGTCTTTATATGTCTTATTTCTATTTTAATACTAACACAGCAGGTCAAATTGTGGCTTCATTTCAAAAAGGTAACATTTTATTGTCTAGACCCTGACTAATAGCAAAACATTGAACATAATGTTAGCAATTAGTGACTGGTTTTAATTTACATGCTTATGGTGTGAAAAAGCAGTTTTCATACTGTCGAGAGTCAAGGCTGGGCCGACCAGCGTCCTAATGACAGATGCTCCCTGTTACCCCCTCTTCCCTACCCCCATAGGAAGGGAAAGGGGATAAAAGAGAGACAGAGAGACTTGTGGATTGGAAATAAAACTAAAACTACTTTAGTAATAATAATGATGAATGAAATCTATACAAATATGTCCAAAACCCAATACTGAACCCAACCCCCCCGTGATGGTAACTATGTCACCAGTGATGCTGGGGCAGAAGGCCTTAGCGGCAGATGAGTCAGGCTCAGGGGCTGGCTCCTGGCACTGGACTTAGGGATCACTGAAGTGCAGGAGAAAAGGAAGAACAATCTAGCAACCGAGAATAATCTTGCAAGGGAGAATAATCTAGCAATCTAAAATAATCTAGCAAGGGGGAATTGACCTCCAGTTTATATATCTAATATAATGTATATGGGGTGGAATACTGTAGCTGGTCAGTTTAGGGTCACCTGTCCTGTCTGCTCCTCGCTGAAGGTGCAGCCTTTACCCTGCACCCCCCAAAGTGAGACACAAGATTTAGCAGTGACCTTGCTCTGCATACCAATCCCTGATAGTAAGTCTAAACATGAGGCCTTATCACTGCTAGAAGCTGGCAGTGTCTATGAAAACATGTTGTTAGTTTCAGAAAGTGCAGTGTCTCAGAGGAGTTTTAGTTGAAAAGTAAAATCTCTAAACAGAATTAGTTCTGTTCTAACCCAAACCAGGACACACATGTTTGTGTAACTCTGCACTCAGAGTTTCCCAATTTGAATTGGAAGATCTTTGGGGGTCTGTGGGATACCTTAATGAGGGTTTCCCTTCTCTGCTTCCCTCCTTCCCTGTTGCCATTTCAGAAAATATCAGCTAGCATAAAATAATATTTTCTGTCTATCATAGCAATTGCCTTGTACTTTCTTAGATTCAAAAGGCCAGATACTCCATATACTCCAGTTTTCCCTACAGGAATAAAGTAGTAAAGAACATAACTAAATGCCGATGGCGTATGTGGAAAAAGGAAGCTGGAACCAGAACAGCATCATTTCTTGTGGCTTCTAAGCTCTTGGTTGTGCTAGTGTGGAACAATTCTTAGAAAGTCATTTATTAGTGTGGTTTCATGCAGGTTTCATGTTTTGATTAAGTTACAAAAAAATTTAATCCAAGACTGATGTTTGTGGTTTACAACTCTTGAAACCTACTGACAGAAAGAAGTCAGGCAACATGAACTCCTTCTAGACCCTTGTTGTTGTGTAGGGGAGGAGGAACTAGTGCAAGCAGAAAAGGTTGGTTCAAGCTTTGGGGCTGAGTTCTGTCTTAGGCTTGCTATGATGGATGGGTCTGAGAAACCATCAGAGAGTCTAATACAACCCATATGTTTTGTCTTTAAATTTCTGAAGTATGTGATTTCCCTTTCTTCCTCTGGAAAATATTGCATGGAAGAAATTGGCTTTGCTTGCAAACATATGTACCTGGAGGAATTTGAGGAGATCACATAGTTACTACTCTGTCCACCTGTTTGTGTTTGGAATAATCAAAGACAATTGCATTGCCTTTCACTTACTCAAGTGTTATCTGGCCAAAGCACTTCCTCTCAATGCAGGATAATATTATAAAAATTTTAATTCACATAAAAGTACAATAAATATGATACAGGACTATTTATTCTAGATGAACTTTCCACATGAGCTGATTCCTGAAAGAACTAAATTCACCGAACACATTGCATAGACAGAAAAGCTGTTTTCTTTCCAGCAGGATTTTAAATAGTGAAAAATCCCAAAAATGTAGATCCTAGTGTGGGTCTAAGGCAGACAATAAAATGTGACATGTAAGAAATATAGATATTTCTTCAGCTGTGGTTCAGGAACCACAGAAGTCCTTTCTAAGGACTTAAAGGGTGCTTATAGCCAACCTGAGAGTTTTTCTTTTTGCACAGTTTGCTCATTCAAACATAACAGCAGAGAAATATTTGTTGACTTCCAAATAAATCTGCTTATTATTCTTTCTTAGAAGATTAAAGTAATTATCCCCCCCCCCAAAATTAGGAGATGAAATAACACTAGCAAACACAGCTGTAAAAGGGATTTGCATATAATAGATCCTTAACTTGAAGTATCAAGAACCTAAAAAGGAGAGCAGAACTTGTGAAATTTGTTCATATGAAGTTGAGAATAGGCTTATGCCTTCTACATAATGTCTTTATTTCTCTACAGAGCATTGGTCAATCTGCATAAAATACAGGGTGGCAAAATAAGGCTTTGAGGCCAATTGATCAATGTTCATCCAAAGGTGAAAGATACAGGCCTAAGCCTCATTTCACTTTTAAACACTCTCACAGCGCTTTGAGGAGATTCACGTGATGTGCCAAAATTTATTGCCTGTTTGACTCATGACATGAAAGTAGTAATGGCAGTGGAAAGGAAACTCTCTTTATAGGTAAATGGGACTTGTCCTGGTTTGGGTTAGAACAGAACTAATTCTGTTCAATGATTTTACTTTGAGAGGCCTGTAAGAGAGAGAGGCTATGTCAGGATCAAATTCCTACTGTTGTAGATTGTTTCTGGAGTCTACTCTGCCAGACTCCTGGTCACTGCTGTTATGACTGTCAAAGATTTGGATGGTACTCCTCATGTGGGATTATGGGTCACAGAGCTTAGATGCTGTGATCTGGAAATTGATACTGACCCCTCACAGATGTCTTCTGTGATTCCTAGTGCTGGTCTCTTCAACCACTGTGCTGATGTCTCTACTGATACAGGGTGGTTTAATGTAAATCAGCTGTAGTGGGGCCGTGGGAATTCATAGAATCACAGAATGACAGAATGTTCTGAGTTAGAAGGGACCAGCAAGGATCATCAAGGCCAACTCCTGGTTCTGTGCAGGACACCCCAATAGTCACAGCATGTGCCTAAGTTGAAGAAGCCTAGTTGAGGAAGCTTAGCTCTTAAGTCCATAGTTGGACTAGCTATGATGAGTACTTTATCATTCATCTATCCTTTGAAATACAAGCAATAATGATGCTTTTCAAAACAGAGAGACAGCCTCAGTGTTGTATGTGAGTTTCCTCTTTCAGAGCATGAGCTTCCTCTTCCCACCCCCAGTTACATAAATGGCAAGGGTGAAAGAGATTGCTTGGTTCTCCCAGATAGAAAGTTTACATTAGCTTATTCGGCCTTTTCCACGCAGTTCTCTCTCTATTTTAGGCAGCAGTAGATTGAGGAGATTGCAGCCAAGTTAATTTGCCTCATCTGTTAGTTAAAATAAAATGCTTTATCAATAGGCCACTTCTCCTGGCTTACACTGTGAAAAAGATTAGTCTATTTTTTTCCCCTTTGAATAAACCACAGCCTGGAGAGGGGATTCTTACTCTAAACTGTACTTCACAGTATTGGTTAATATTAACACAAGTGGCTGAAGCAGATTTGATAGGGGAGGGTAATGTGCTTTCCTAACTGAAAGTGCATGCTTTTGTAACAACAGCTTCTGGAATATCCTTCACTGAAAAGGATGCTGATGTCTGAGAGACTAAGCTTCCTTTGCTGGGCTATTACCCAGTTCCGTTGATACTGCATTCAAAGCCTGGAGGAGAGTGATTGGTAAAATTGTTTGGCACTTTTTTTTTTTTATCTCAACAACTTAATTTCTAAGCCTTATTTGAGGTCTGACAGAAGCATTAAGGAAATCATGAATGAGTTCCTGAGTACTCACTATAGTGCAATTTAGTGCAAATGATATGTGCAGTTTTGCAACAAACATGGGTAGAGCCCTTCCCAAATCTTCGTTCGTGAAGCCTAGCCATGATGATCTGTGCAGTTAATATATTTATATGGTGGGCAATATATAGAGTAAGCTATAGGGTTTTCTTTGCCTGCCTATGGCCAAAGGACATGAGAAAGGCACCTTTCTTACTCTTAGGTCTTAGGACGATACGGTAAAAATTTTCACAGTTGGCATTTACAGTTGCTCTTTTACAGTTAGGATGAACAGAAGTACTGAAACAGGCAATGACCACTTCACAGAATCACAGAATGTTAGGAGTTGGAAGAAACCTCAAAAGATCATCTAGTCCAATCCCCCTGCCACAGCAGGATTCTCTAGACCAGGTCACACAGAAGCACGTCCAGACGGATTTTGAATCTCTCCAGAGAAGGAGACTCCACAGCCTCTCTGGGCAGTCTGTGCCAATTCTGCCTTAGGGGGGTGGGAGGCCTTCCTGTCTGTATTATGAGGAGAGGCTTAGGGAGTTGGGGTTGTTTAGCCTGGAGAAGAGGAGGCTGAGGGGAGACGTTATTGCTCTCTTCAGCTACTTGAAAGGCCATTCTAGGGAGGCAGGTGTTGACCTCTTCTCCCTTGAGATTAGTGACAGGACTAGAGGGAATGGGCTTAAGTTGTGCCAGGGTAGGTTTAGATTAGATATTAGGAAGAATTTCTTTACTGAAAGAGTGGTTAGATACTGGAATAGGCTGCCCAGGGAGGTGGTGGAGTCCCCATCCCTGGAGGTTTTTAAGAAGAGGATAGATGTGTTTCTTCAGGGGATGATTTAGGGATAAGAGCAGTGTAGGGCTGTCGGTTGGACTAGATGATCTTGAGGGTCCTTTCCAACCGTAATGATTCTGTGATTCTGTATTAGTACTAGCCCTAGTACTAGAACACACCCCCACTGGTGCAGACCTGGCACCAACCTCATACGTTTCAGATCTATTTTAAAGCTCTATGCATGAGCCTTTGCTATTTTTTGTCCTAGAATCCTTTTTACTCTGGAAGATAAGCCTTTCCCACCTCCTATCATGTGGCCTGATATCTTGTAATACCAGCCATTATGAAAGAACACAAAGCACTGACTCTAGCACCAGTCTCAAAGCCATTTATTTATGGACCGAGTTCTTCATTCCATGTCATGATCTGGTACTGGAAGTAGGGAAGAGAAAATAACTTTGGCTCCGACCCTTTTATCAACAGCCCCAAGGCCTTGAAATGTCTCTTCATTCCCCTCAGACTACAGGATGCAGCTTCCTCCCCACCTGTCTGGAAGATCAGTAATGAATAGAAGTCTGATGACTGCACCATGCTGGGAAGTTCCCTAGTAATATCCCTAATTCGGGCTCCAGGAAGGCTGCAGACCTCCCTGTGATGAGGGTCAACTCTGCATATTGGACCCTCTGTTCCCTTTAGGAGCAAGTCTTCAACAGCCACAACTCTTCTCTCCTTCTTTGTGGAAGAGTTTTTTATATGTCCAGGAAGCCTAACAGACTGTGGCAAGACCTCTGGTACAGGTTGCCTGTCATCCACATCCACTTCAGACTGGCTGTCTTCCAGCAGGGCCTCATATCTATTTCTCAGAAGCACCTGGGGAGATGAGGCAGGCAAGGAAGGCATCCATCATGGCCATGAACTTTCCTGCACTCACCCTTTTCATTTAGGCCTCTCTCTTCCACCTTTGCCTCATTTTTCTGTTTCTAGAGCCCCATACCTGTTGTGTATGGGTGACTGGGAAGACAGGGGAGGTGGGGAGAGATCTCTCTTACCTCTCCTGCCTCTTCGGGGAGGGAGCTGCCTCCATTCCCCCCCCATCTCTTGGGTCATCCTTTTTCGGATGACAAGAGGATGTGTGATCCCCTGCTTCTTGTACAGCCCTCACCTGCTGCCCCTCTCTCAGGGAAGGCAGAGCCTGGCTCCAGCATTCTTTCTCCTTTTCACATTCTCTTACAGTCTGTAACCTCATGACTTCTTCTTTCAGCTCAGCCACCATACTGAGCAGATCATTCACCTGTTCACATCTGACACAGGTGTTATCTCTGCTACTTTCCACTGCAAATGCCAGGCTCTGACACTCTCCGCAGCCAGGGGCTTGGACACCGACACGTTTGCGTGGAGCCTCAGTCTGGGTGCCCACAGTTTTTCTTACAGCAGCCCTCAGCCGAGTTACAGCCATGCCTGGATATTTACAAGAGACTGACCTCTCAGGCTGTGGCCACACTCCCAGGTGGCTCACCCCTCTCCTTGACAGACCTATTCCAGTGCACAGGGATCTGCGATCCCTGCACTCTTGCGGTGTTTAAATCTGCTATGCTGACTTTGCCCTCCTCACACCTGTCCTCGCCTCCCTTGCCAAAAGACCAGCTGGGGGACAGAAACTGGGGGCTGTCTGGGGCTAGCATGTGGCCATGCAAGCTTATCTGCTCAGGGGAGCCAAAAGTCCTCCGAAGTTCCTGTTTTTCTGCTGGAATGTATGGGTGGCAGACAGTCACCCAGCTGGGCTGAGAGAATAGCTCAGACCGAGTTCCTGCGGAGCTCAAATTGGCCACATTTGATGATCTTAAAGGTCTCTTCCTATCTTAATAATTCTGTGATTTTAAATCATCATCACCAGTGTAAAAAGTAGTCCCATGGATGTGGGTACACACCTCTGTTCACTCATTTTCAGCACCCAAACACAGTAGAAGACTAGCACGGAATGGACCAGGGAGCAAATGCTTGTCAGAACCAGCCTGGTGGCATGAGCTTCAGGATGAATGAGTTTGCTAGTCCTGTTCACACCTGCATGGGCTTTTGTGCTGGCATGAAGAGGCTGGGAATAAGAATGAGTAATCAGTGTATAAAGAGGGAAGAAATACTTGGCCACCTGGCCATGCTGCTGTCTCATATTCAGGCAGTCGACCAACACCCCCAGCTCCTTTTCTGACAGGTAGTTTTCCAGCCAATCTGCCCCAAGCGTGTAGCATTGCATGAGGTTATTGTGTCCCAAGTGCAGGACCTGGTACTTGACCTTGTTGAACTTCATCTCACTGACCTTGGTCCATTGATCCAGCCTGCCCAGTTCCTTCTGCAGAGCCTTCCTACCCTCAAGCACATCAACACTTCCACTCAACTTGGAGTTATCTGCAAACTTACTGAAGATACACTCCATCCCCTCATCCACATCCTTGATAAAGATTAAACGGAGCTGGCCCCAGTACAGAGCCCTGGGGAACACCAGGTTCTGAATTTGCTTCTGAATACCAAAGTTACAAAGCAGGCACTCCAAAAAAACCCCTTAATTTTGATAGCAAAGACCTCTTGTAATAATCTGCCTTTCAGTACTGCTGCACCCAGTCATAGCCAAGAACAGAAGGAGCTTCACACTGTGTTTACTTTTGTCTCGCAATCTTTCAAGAAGAGACCTTGCATAATACTGTTGTTTCATGTTTTCAGATAAAGATGTCCTGCAGCAAATTAATGGAAAACATGCTGAAAATTAATAATGCAGAGCTATAAAACACACTAGTTGCATACCCTGCAACCAGTCTCACTCTGCAGTAGTGTCTCAGGGAGACACTGCCTGCTTTAGGTGCTTTCTTTCCAATGACTCTCTTCTCATTGCAGCTGAGAAAACGCTAACAGAAAGCAAACAAGGGATTGATTGCTCATGAACCTTGCATGTCAAGTTCTAGGCTGAAATTCAGCTTCTCTTATTATTATTTATCAGTGATGTTATGGTGATGCCTACAGGCATCAACTTTGATTAGATTCTCAACTTGCTGCTTGCTGTATGAGTGCACAAATAACAGACAATCCATTGTCATCTGCTAGACATGGTTGAGAAAAAAGACTAGAGATAGAGGAGCAAGATGATTTTCCAGAACTCAGAGGTCAGTCAGAATAGATTGTGAGTCTCCTGACTGCAGCTGCTGTTGTCTGGAACAAGAATTTCATAAAGTAGACTTCATCTTAAGCATCCTAAATCCCCAAGGAATAGTTGAAAATCTTTTCCATTTACTCTGGGCTGTGCCACGCTGTCATTTTTTCTTGTTTTCAATGACTTTGGGATGAACCTCTCCCTCTGGTCTTCATGACTGGGGGCAGGATGTTCATAAAAGAGAAAAGTGTTTCATGTTACAGTTAAATGGAGGATGTTTATGAGCCACTTAAACTTTTTATCAATGTATTTGCCTCAGTAACTTTGTTATTAACTGCAGAAGATGTAGATGAAAGGTCGATTTTGTTTACCCAAAGCAACAATAAAATGTAAACAGCCAAGAATAGCTATTCATCTATGTATTTTCCAGTAAGAGTCAGAATTGTTTCACTTATTTTTTTCTCTCTTGGGCAAAGTGAAGCCACTGATATGGTGTTGAGTAATTTTCTATCAGGGTTCAGAAGAAATCAGCCATAAGTTGTACATTTTAATGGCTATTCATTATAATTCTGTATCCCAGAGACAACACTGAGATAAAGATGAATGGAGTTGTGCCAGACCATGTTGTATTTTAATTCTGAGAATGGTAAGAATCTAACACTAAGCAATGTGAAATCTGAAAAATGAACATGATCCTTAACAGCTAATTATTTTAATTTCTGTTTGGCATTTCTAGAGAAATAAGAACAGGCTTTCTGGAGGCAGCACACTGGTTTACCTGCAGAGGATTTTGGCTTCTTCTTGCTCCATGATAAAAGAGAGAGATATAAGATGTGTTTATCTGGCCAGCTTGGGAGTAAACTTGAGGGAGCCATTGGTTAGTCAAATGAAGAAGAAGAGGCAGGCTTTCTTATGACCCATGGGTAGCTAATGAGGATTCCCAGGACCAGCTTCACAGGTATTGTGAGTTAGAGAAATCTTACCAGGCACATCATGGACTTGTACCCTCAGCTGTGTGTTTGGCAGCATATGGCTGCAGCGTACTTTAGCAGAACGAATCAGAATGATCAAAGAATAGATCAAGTTTATGATGTTAGGAATATAAATGGCTTTGTTTTAGAACATATTGTGAAAAATTACCATTTTCCTCCTCTTGTCTGCTTGAAATTTTCCCTGCACTTGCTTTTTGCTCTTTGAATGAGACATTTGAATATTGCAAATGCTAGCTTCTAGTATGCCATTGCCTACACAAAGGCAGAGCAGATTTATTCTGAAAGTTATTGAAAGAAGTATCCTGCCTGT
The DNA here is from genome assembly GCA_013399015.1 of Galbula dea. NCBI lineage: Eukaryota > Metazoa > Chordata > Aves > Piciformes > Galbulidae > Galbula > Galbula dea. The sequence continues at coordinate 135,748 of VWZX01007087.1, read as the reverse complement.
TTTCTATTGTTTCTCTTTCCTCATTCAGGTTTTCCCTCCCAAAGGAAATGACTCAGAGGACTCTTCATATCTCTTTCTGTCTGTCCCTTTTCCTCCTTAGTGTTCTTGCACAGATGTCTCAAAGATTTTCCCTCTAATCATCTCTATGACTAGGGAAAAGTCTCTTTTTTTTCATATCTTCTCTGAATTCTTTTATTACACAGGCCATAAATATAAATTTCTGCATCTTGTGCTCACCTCCTGCTTGATGAAGACCCTCAAAAAAGGAATTCATCTTGGTGCAGCTTCCACTCCTTATACTTCTCAAAAGCAGAAATTGATGCAGAAATGGAAAAAATTGAAAAGTATCTCTCTGACTGTTCTGATTCATCCTGGAATAAACAATTCCAGTGACTTCAGCAGTGGGTTTGCTTCAGTATGGGCATCAAGACTTCTCTGTAGACTGCTTTTTGGTCTCTAAGTTCAGAAAACAGTAGGAAGCACATTGGTTCTTTCTGTATGGTATTTTGTAGAAGTCAAATTCTTGAGCCTCTGTTAGTAGCTGAATGGTTGGGGTTTTACTGAGCTCTTGGAAAAAATCAAGCTCACCCTGCTCCAAAAATTAAGAGCAAATTAAGTATTTGAACTAAACTCAAGTTTTTGTGTCTGCTTAATTTTATCCTCTGCATGTTATGCTTTTTCTAAGGAGATCTCCTTTATTTTGTAATTACAAAGTAGGTCTTAATTAGATGGAGGTTTCTGGATGGAACCTTAGGGTCATTACTGAATAGTGGTAAACAGAAAATGCTGACAGTACTTTAGCTGCTGGTGTTCCCCTTATTTGGTTAGAAATTCTCAATGTGAACCTAACCACAAGTGTAACATCTTAAGTGTGTTGCTGGTGCCTTTCTGTAAGCACATCACAAAAGTACAACTCCATGGGAATTTTATTTGTTTGCTTCCTGAAGGATCATTTATCGTCAGCCAGGAGGAAAAAAAATACACCATTCAACCTTCTTTAAAGTGAAATTTGCTTTTTGCTTTTCTTTTTTCTTTTTTGGATGAAGAAATACTCACTAACAGTTCTCATCTTCCAAAGCTCTGATGCAAATGTTAAAAGCTTCTGGGACAATATAAATTGTGACCCTTTACCAACATAGTTTCCAGGGCAACTGAAGGGTCTGCTATTTCATAAAGACTGTACTCTCAAGAAGCAACATTTTTTCTGTCTGCTGGAAGATTATTTTACATTTAAGCATGTTCATTTAAAAGTCATATTCCCCCTGTGAAAAAAATCCCTTATTATTCTCATTCAGGTCTGGCCTATTTGAAATTGAGGCATGGAAGAATATTGTAGGACTGCACTTGTGAGTGTGGTTTGAGCTGTAAATATGACTTGTGTGGTATAAGAAGGCTGGAGTGTGCTGCATCCTTCCTCCAGCACCCAGGCCTCTCTCAGTGTGGTATGCTTTGCTGTTCCTCTCTGTTGGAAGATCACTGTTAAATCTCAGGTGAGGCTTTTCTTGCCATTCAGTTGTGGAAAAGGTGATTTTGGGGATTGATAGAATATATTTGGGTTGTACTGTACTGTGGAAAAATATATTCTTTACTATTGACTTTAACATGAGCCACAAAAATGGTGAAGGGTCTAGAGGGGAAGCCATACTGGAATGGCTAAAGTCACTTGGTTTGTTCAGCCTGGAGAGGAGGAGGCTGAGGAGGGACCTCATTGTGGTCTAGAACTTCCTCATGAGGGGAAGCAGAGGGGCTTCTGATCTCTTCTTGCTGGTGACCAGCGACAGGACCCAAGGGAATAGCATGAAGCTGTGCCAGGAGAGGGTTAGGTTGGATATTAAGAAAAGGTTCTTCACCCAGAGAGTGATGGAGCACTGGAACAGGTTGCCCAGGGCAGTAGTCACAGCACCAAACCTGACAGAATTCCAGAAGCATTTGGACAAGACCCTCAGGCATATGGTGTAATTTTGGGGGTTGTCCTATGCATAGGCAGGAGTTGGACTCGATGATCCTCGTGGGTCCCTTCCAGCTCAGCACATTCTATGTTTCTATGTGTACATTCTGTGTGAAAAAATGTGATTGCATTGATGAACTTGTTTCAGAAACTCCATAGGCACTCATATACAACTTGACTAACATCCTCCTGCAACAATTTAATCATCTGGAATGGCCAGCACCATTTTCTACCTGTAGGTTCAGAAACCTCTTTTTGATATCCTACTCCACGTGGTCACAACATTACAAGCTTGGCTTTTGCATGTCCTACTTGAGTAGTAATGCAGGACCAACAGACAGTCTGTAAATCCTACCCTTCTTATATGCCATAAGCAATGTAGTATGTGACCAGCCAATTAAGTGACTTGGCTAGACTTAAATAACTTGTCAATAGATTAAAAATCAAGTCCAAAGCCAGAATGCAAAAAATAATTTAAGTGCCTTTCTAATTGGGCTTTGGGTAATGTATTTGCAATATTTGCAGTGTGATTGGTCTTGGTGAGATTTAGAGAGCATGGCAAGTGCAGTGGTAACATTGTTTAGTTTTCTTGTCCATCTAAAGAGGTGGTTTAAGCCTGGTGATTTTGAAAGATGAAGCAGATCTTGTCCTCAGCTTGATTTGCATAACTCTTCCTGATTTCTTCACCAAATGTGTTCATGTATATGCAAGTACTATACAAAACAATGACCTAGATTAGAGTCTCGTTTTAATTTTGTGTACTCAATTTAGAACATGTTTGAGTCACTCCAGTTTTTACTAATTTTAAGTAAACTTGTAAGAGAACTTGTGCTGGTTTGTGAAGACATCTATCTCCACTGAAGTTGGATTACACAGCTTTAGAGACTCCATTCTTTCCTATTTTTTATCTGCTTGTCCATCCATTTATTTCTTTTTTCTTCATTTTTCATGGTTTTTTTTCCTTTTTTCCCCTTCATGCTTTACTCTTTTTTCTTTCATTCTTTCTCTCTTTCATACTTGCTCATTTTCTTTCTCTTGTTGCCTCTTTCCCTCTTTCTTTCACCTCCTCAAACTTTGATTCCCTCTTTCTCTCTTTCCATATTTATCTCTTTCTGTCTTTCTCAGGTGATATGAGAAACACTTCTTATTTTCTTCCTTCATTTTCTTCCCTTGGGTACAGAAGTTGACTTCACTCTGCTCAGATGGTGATTAACACAAAACTAGCACACTGGAAAATCTGTAGAGATGTGTACAGGGCTAAAGCCTGTGACCTCCTGTAGGGATGTATTCTGTGTCTAACTTCGCTAGAGATATTTACTAGAAAAGCCTAAGGAAAAGTAAAGTACAGATTTTGAGATTTGCTCTTCTGGCTGCTTGTAGTCTTTCATGGATTAAAGCATTTTCACTTCTGAAGCTTGAAGTAAAATCTTTGGGTCTTTTCTTACCCCCCCCTCCACCCCCCCGCAGCCCCGAGAAGCAGTGACCTACTCAGATCTCATCACCAAAGTGGTCAGTAAATGTAAAGATACTTAAGCATATATTTGTAAAGGTGTCCTCTACTCACTGTTGGGAAGGCTAAATATCCCTTTAGAAATAATTTAAGGCATGGTGGTGACTGTATGATATATTGAATGCTACATTAAGTGGTGAAGTCATCGTCCCCAGAGGTGTTTAAAAAACATAGAGATGTGGTTCTGAGGGACATGGGTTAGCGGCATGGTGGTGATAGGTTGCTGGTTAGACTTGATGATCTTAGAGGTCTCTTCCAGCCTTAAGAATTCTGTGATTATCCATATATTCAGTGAGACTTGAGCTTGAGGCAGAGATCCTCATAAGTATTTATGTCTCAGAGGATGATTTTAGAGACAATTAGGCACCTAAATACATGTGTGGGTTTGCACCCGAGTCAACCCATGGCTGACTGCTTTCACTTGCCTTATCATTTCTCCACAACCAGGTCTTTACTAGGGGACATCTTGAAAACCTTGGATGCTGACAGAAGCTCTGGTTCACATGGAAGCAAGTGCTAAGAATAGGCAGGAAATCACTTGGGCTTTTACCAGTAGGGCTTAGTTTGATGAATGTCAACTTAGGAATCACTTCTCATTTGTCAGATTCACATCAGGAGGGACACATACGAGCTGTGAAGTGCAAATGAATGCAGATAGAAATCGTTCAGCGTGTTCCTATTACCCTGGGCATTTACAGAGCACAGCAAAGCAAAGGTGGTGAAAAACTGACAAATAAATGACTTTCCTCTGTAGAAGGAGGTCCAACCCTCCCTGTTCCATGGCAGAGGACCTTAGGCTTCCAGCCTGGGCCTGAGGTGGATATGTTTAGATGACTTGTGCTGCAGAATAATGTTCCAGCAGTGCCAGGAGTACTTGCTTGAATACTTTACAGGATTGTGTACTGAAAATGTCAGCTGTTGAATTTAATTTGGGCCAAAGCATCTGACAGATACCTAGTCATGCAACTCCCCATGACCTCAGTAGATTAAACCTCTAACTCTAGGCATTAGTTCTTGAAACTGAATAAAGAGGTGCAGAAAGAACTGTATAAGCCTGAGCTCATGTTTTGTGTAGGAACATTGTGGCACTTTCCCAGAACTGAGTTCCTGCTGCCTGGCCATTGTAGTCACACTGTGGTCCCCGTGGGCATCTCCATGAACACTGCAGGCTGGTGTTTCCCTAAGTGTGCATGTGAACACTGGCTGCACACTGCAAAACTAAGTCAGTTTGTGACTGGCCTTTGTTAATTATTAGACTATAGCAAGATGTTGAGTTTCAAAGGTCAAGACAGGTAGAGGTACCACTGGTACAAGACAATCAGAAGTGCACACTAAAATGGTACCAGTGTAAATGTGCAACTGTTTACTCAGCCATTGACAGTAAAAATGTAGTGATAGGTGCTTCATTAATTATGAGAGGCAAGAGAAGCTTATTTTTGCATTCCACAATTAAGGATTGAACTTTATTCCCTGCTCCACAGTGTATCATAGCTCTAGTGACTCTAGCTCATGTGAGCAGAAAATCTATCCCCTGATGTTTTTGCTTTGTTAATTCAGTGTTTGTGTGTTTGATTATAACTCTTTATCAAATAACCCCAGAATGCATTTAGTATCACTGAATTAGTGTTCTGAAAATATTTTAAAAGGGTATTTTTAAGGCTTTTCTTGTGGCCATATGCTCAGTAACAGGAATAATGTCATTTGCTATGATGAAATCGTGCACAGAGGAGAAAGAAAAATGTGCTCAGGCAGAATCACACAGATCTAAGTGCTGTCTGTGTTACCAGGAGGGATCATGGCTGGGCTATCATGTGATAGTAACTGCACAGTTTAGATTTCTGTTCTTAATCACACCGATGAGCACAAGCAAGACAGCATTAGGACTGGGGATTTCCAGAGCATTAGCAATCATTGGAGACAGAGCATATGAGAAGCACTTGCTAAGTTTTCGTGCTAAGAATTTTGACAAATCTGCAGGAACTGCAAGTCTGGATGAGTTAAGTGGGTTTTCACATTAGAAAAAGAATAACAGATGTTATTAGAGGCTTTTTTTTGGCTCCATGTAAAGCAGCATTATGGACTTTATATTCCTGAAAGGGGAAGGTTTCTTAAGGTGTGACAGAGGGAAGTGAACGTGGCCATATAGGTTATCTTAGTCATAATGTTTCTGTGATTCTATCCTTGACTCTGTCTCTAGGCATATCAAGGGGAAGGGGGTCATTAGGAGCAGTCAGCATGGGTTTACCAAGGGGAAGTCATCTTTGACCAACCTGATAGCCTTTGATGAGGACATAACCAGGTGGATTATGGCAGGGTGGGGCCTGGTTAGTACTTGGATGGGAGACCGCCTGGGAATAGCAGGCGCTGTAGGCTTTCCCGCTCTGGCAGGGGGGTTGGACTAGGGGATCTTTCCAGGTCCCTTCCAACTCCTGACATGCTGTAATTCTGTGACTGTTGGAGTATATAGCACTACCCCTTGTATTAGCAACCCCCATGAAAAGAAATGCTGTGATGAGAAATAAATGGGGAAAGCAGGGTCAGTCAGGGCTCAGTCAGACTAAATCAACGTCCCAAAAACTTCCACCCTCCTTTCTCCAATACCTCTTTAGCACTTCTTGCTCAGAACCCCAAATTTAATAAATTTTTAAAAATCCCCAACAAAGATGTGCATCAGGATTTTGTTGAACTGGGTAATGTACAAGTGCAAAACACAAAGGTGGTTCCTACCCCCTCCCAAATAAATGTTGTCTTATTATTGTACTTGCCAGTAAATAGTAAATGTTAAGGCACTGAAGTAGGATAACAAATTATCACTATAATTGTACCTACATATCAAATGAAGCTGATTTCAGGGAAGGTAAGGAACCATCCCACCTGTTCAAAAGCTTCCTTTTGTCTTCTGGAAATAATTCTTTCTGTCTTTATTGCTGGTCACTGTGACACCATGTCCCTTGTGTTTCTCTGAAGGTATGCTTTTGGTAGTGAGCATTTCAGCAGAGCACTTTTTGTCCTGTTGAAGGGTTTCCTGCTTGTCTGTATCTCCAGCACTGCTCTGTTCTAGGAAAAGAGTTTCTCCTTGTGGCTTGAGAAATGGTCACATCTCCTTGTCATAAATAGAGATTTATACAACAGAAAATGAGGACAAATCATTGTAAGAGTGTAAAAGGATTGTAGCAGAGAGAGCAAAACTTGAGCTCAAACTGTGAGTGATGTAAGGGAAACATCCAAGAAACCAGTTGAATTAGAGGAGGACTGCAGCAACTTCATCTGCTTGGGGTGAAATTGAGCCTCACTTGAGGTATTTGCTGTGTCTGCAGTAGCTGAGGTTGATCTTTACTCATCTCTTACAGAAGGGGAATATCGCTGTGCTTCCTCTCTGTCTCAGTGTAGCTACTTTCTGAATTCTGGGGGTTCTGGTCAATAGCAAATCAAACATGAGTCAACACTGGGCCCTGGGGTGCATCAGATGGTCAAGGGAGGTGGTAGTCCCACTTTGGCTCTGTGGTGTGGCCTCACCTAGGGCGCTAGGTGCAGTGTTGGGCATCACAATATAAGAAAGGCATAAAGATGTTGAAGAGCATCCAGAGGAGGCCATGAAGATGATCTCTCTAGTCCTGCTGGCCACACTATTGCTGATCCAAGCCAGGATGCTGATGGCCTTCTTGGTCACCTGGGCACACTGCTGGCTGCTCTCTTCACCCTTACTAGAAGTCCTCTGCTTTCCAACATTAGAATCAATGGTAGAACTTAGAGTCATAATTCATTTGAGTGAGTGGATAGTTGCTGTATAAAAATTGGACCTTATTTAATGACAAATGCATTGTAAGCCACTTGGCAATGGGTATATCTTTTAGCAACAGTTTAAGGCAGAATTGCATGAAAATTGTAAACTCACATTACTTCTGGTTCTGGCTTGGCAAACACTCCTCTTATTCCACCTATTTTTTTACTAATACTTAATAAAGAATTGTGTTCATGAAAATGTTAAATCCCTGTTGTAAACATTTGGGTCCTTTCTGATAATTAATACCATCTACATTTGGGAGGTGGGAGGTTTGCATGTGTGTTTCCAGGAAGGTGGGAGTCATTTGGAGGTGTTGAGAAGCATGATGTATACTCACAGAGTTTCATGTGTCCATATTGCTGTGGGGGTTGGCCAAGGACTTAATTAGAAAAAAAACCTACCCAAACTACCCACCAAAAAACAAATAAGGGATGTCAAGGGGTATTTTGTGTCAGTGTTAGCATCTGTTGTGCACTTGCAAAGCTGTGGAATGTTGGTTACGTGAAGTGAGAATGGGCAGTGTGACAGGGCAGTATGAAAATTTGGGTTGAGTTGTGGTTAGATGTGATCAGAGGCTATTGTATCCATAGTTTCTCTTGTATCTATTTTGATTTTATGATCATATTTGGGATTGCTTTTTCAATTATACTAAATTGGAATTGGGACCACATGTAAATGCTATACGTACATATATAAAATCTACATATATGGCATATACCTATGTCACATTCACACACACACATTTATATAAACACATATCATTTTGCAATGGATGATTTTGGTAATAAGTTTAAATTTAAACTCCTTTAAGTAGGTTAAGATATTCCAGTTATGTGATCAGTGGAATACAGTCAGTGACCTACATTTGTCGGGAAACAATTTGTCTGAAAATGCTGTTCTGACTTTAAAGGGATCATTAACTGAGCATATCTGGCAGCATAATTTGCATTTTAGATAACTCAGAATTATTAATTATCATGTTATACCCAGGCAGCCTGCTAATTTCTGCAGAGAAGTATCAAGGCCTTTACAGCTTGAAAGGAGACAGCCCAAACCAAGTATGTAACCAGTGATAACTGTACCAGGATGAAAGGGATTTGCTCTCCTCTGGATTTCCTCCTGTGCTATTTTGAATCTCTTGACAGGGTTACAGGGCTAGCCTCATTTCTTTCTCCCTGATCTATTTTTGGGTTTGGTTTTTGGTCCTTTGCCATGTACTATCTCACAGTGGAGTTGCAGGATTTTTCACAGAATCACAGAATGTCAGGGGCTGGAAGGGACCTCAAAAGATCACCTAGTCCAACCCCCCTGCCACAGCAGGATTCTTCCCTAACGGGGAGTCGAACCCGGGCCCCGGTGGTGAGAGCTCCGAATCCTAACCACTAGACAACCACTTCTTCCTTTTCTTGTATTTGTGTTTATAAGTAACATAACTCCACATCAGGTTGGCAACCCAAACCTTTGTGAAACCAAACCTGCTTTGTTCCATGCTGGTGTCTCACACCTCTCCCTTGCAGAGCTTTGTGCAGTGACATACAGGCAGTGATGTGCATATCAGGCTGGTGTGCATCAGCCGCTTCTCACACCACCAGATCAGCCAAGGTCCCTTTCCCATACCCTGTTACTCCATTAATGGTTCTCTTTTAGATGATGGCAACTGAAGAAATTTTGCACTTCTCCACAGATTATTCTTCTGACTGAATTACTCTGCAGAGCATGGCTTGTTGCTATTCTCAGTGATGGCTTTTGAGAGCCTGGAGAGTGCTCTGTCTGGCTCTGTTTGGTTCAGGCTGTCCCACCAGTGGTTTGGTTTTTCTCACTCAGCAGAACTATTGAGTAACACCTGTGCAGAAGAAACCAAAAGGGACAACCTACCACTTGAGCTGCTAGCTCCATTCAGTTGGTTTTGCCATCACTGCTGTGATGCCTGCATCCTCCTTGGGGACCAGGATGCAGACACTGTCTCATCCCATCTCAGGAGTCAAATGCACGACCGTGTTTTGTCTAAAAGCAAAAATGCAAAGTTCTTGCTGCATTTGTGACCATACTTCATCATAGGTCCTATCAGCTTTACCTGGACTTTTAACTTCACCTGACAAAATAATAATGCAGTAGTTTTAATGCCACAACTGGTGGGCTTAATGTTACTGTCCTTTAATGGTTGCAAGCCAGGATGTATCTCACAGCACATCTGAATCCCTCATCAGGTTTGTCAGAGTGCCATTGTGGTGTAAAACTTTCCAGAGCAAGCAACAGTTGGACAAAGAGGTATAGAAAAAGGTGTGTTTTTAAATTTCTTTTTGATAAAAGGAGTTGAATAAGATCTTGCTGAATCAGAGCTGGATGACATATCTTAGCAAAAGACATTTGATATTTGTACTCCACTCCTGGGTGCTTATTTAAATTAAAATTGTTAGCAAACTGCTACATGATATTCATAACCTTCAGCTATTGCTGAAAACACTGATTTTCAGCTTTGATCTTTCATGAAGAAGTGTGGGAGCTGTGAGTGTGGCTGTTTCAACACAAGTCTTTGTGTGAACTCTGTGGTGAGAGGGCATCTGTTCAACAGAGACTGAAGGTAGCTGGTTCACCCCCAAGTCTTTGTTTCTGGTAGGCCTAGAAAGTAATGCTTGACTTGCTTTGTTTCCTAGCTGGCTGCTCCCAATGCTGCTTCCAACATCTGAATTGAATGGTTGCTTTGTGGTCCTTGGGTTTTGGTTACCTGGTTGGGTTCTCCAAATGAACACTACCTAACTGGCAGTGTTGCTCTTGTCCATCTGTCTTTAGGTCTTAAAAGTAGGTAGATTGTCTACTGCTTGTCTCCTTAGCTGCACTTGGAGCATTGGTCATTAGCATTTTTTTGTTTGCAGCTGTCTTTTGTGGCTTCATGACTGCAGACTTGATGGCAGCCTCTGTAGCTTTCAAACTCTTGTCTGTAATTTATGTACCTTTGATATTTTTAGTCTGGACCTGTAAACATCATAGTGAATATTATAGTATGGCCTACCTTTATTAGAGTGGCACTTTGTGTGTTTATACTTTACAAAAATGGTCTTTATGAAATAGTAAAATATTACCTGGTAGCTTTATTTCTACTTTTGGCCCAGTTATATTTGCCAGTAATGAAATTTCTTCTGCTTTCAGTTGAGGATAAAAAAACTTACAAAAAACCCCCCAACAGATTGCAAACCTAACATCTTTTCTCTGAGCCTTTTCCCCTGAAGTATCAACCTTTCTTTTAAGGAAATTCTACTCAATTTTTCTTCCTTGGACTCTTAACTCTGTGCAATTTCCCAAAGCTTTCTTCTGTAGCCATTGGCACCTTCAAACCTCACCTCTGATACAAACTCTTCTCTCTCTATATGGTGAACTATTCTACTGCATATTTAGGACCTTTCAGGAAAGCCTTTAGCAGAGAGCATGGGTCCAGTGCAGTGGATCCCAAATTTTCCCAGTCCATAGCCATAGTGGCAATAGGCAGATACTGTACTTAGCCCATAACTGGTCTCCATTTGGAGGCTGGAGGTGTTTACCTGCCATATCTCTTTCTACATGGGCAGCATGGATAAGAGCTGTGTAGTCAGGGGACCCCTGCCTGGTTCAGAACATAGGTTTATTGTAGATCCAAGACAGACTGGGCTATTCTCCTGAAAGGGATTTTCTTGACAGAGCTGAAGCTTAGCAAAGAATACTGGTTCCATCTTCCTGTTTTGTACCTGTGCTGTCAAATAACCATGGTGTTTGAAGTCCTCTTCTAGGTTCTTTTTGCAATGTAACTAACTTATTGTATCCCCAAAGTCAGCACTTTCATAATTATCACCAGCCTCCCTGTGGAAATAACCACATATGTTTCCTTAAGTGTGCAATTGTACAGATGATAAGTTAGATTTTTACCTATAGCATTCCATTGGAAAGCATGGTGAGACTTCACAGACTTAGAGGAATTATTTTGCCTACTGCACTGCTGAAAAGCTGCTGCTTGAAGTAGTCTCTCACAGTATCTGCTTAGTAGCTGGCAGATTCCTATAAACAATTTACAGGGGTGATTTAGGCAGGTAAAAATGTCATTACTTGGTATATTTCTTATGCTGAACTAATTATCCAGTGCCTTACACTGGTAAAATGTCTCACTCAATGTCCCTATCTGCACAGGTGTCTCAGGGTAGAATTGTTTGTCATTTATATCCTTGGAACACAATTATAAACATGTATTAACATGTATAAAGTTATTAGGAATCCTTTCTAAAACTTTCATCTCAGTTCTTGTGCTTAGTTAATTCTGACTATAAAATCAGATCATTTAGCTAATCAGTATGCAAATCTGCTTCTTTTCTTTAAAAGAGGTTTTCTCAACATGCCAAAGCAAGGCAATATAGCAAATACAGCAGTACAGGACATAGAACTGAAACTAAATATGAGAGAATATTATTTAAACTGCATTTTGGAGACATCTAGAGACAGCTAAGTTTCTAGATTACAGCATGGAAGGCAGAAAGCATATTATCATTCTGACTGTCACATAGACACCCAAGTGAACCAGATTTTGTGAGGTGACTACTGGCAGATCTTAGTCCACTGGTTATAGATGGTGCATTTGGGGTTTGAGAGGGATCCAAAATAATTGCACTAGGGCAATTATTACATCTCAATCTAAAGACTTGGGTTCTAGCTCTGAAGTTGGCAGAACTTTGAATGAATGTCAGGGATTCAGGCTGGCATTTAGACTTCCCATAAAATACTGTTAGAAGCTGCTGTTCTGCTAAAAGAGAACAGAATTAGTGTACCTGGGATTGGTACTTGTGTTAGCTCAGATTAATTTTTAAATAACAATAGCTACTGAGGCAGGGTACATGCTCACAGCCATACATTTCCTCTAAAGGCACTCTCTTATTTTTGGGGGGGGCTATGATTTTTTTCTACAGATTCTGTTGGTTTTCATAGCTTTGACCACTTTTCCAATATCAAACTGATAGCTCAGCAATGTCATTTTGTAGGAATGGAAGTGGAGGTTGTTTTCTTCTCCCATGTAACAAGTGATAAGATGAGAGGAAACAGCTTCAGGTTGCACCATGAAGGTTTAGATTGAGTATTAGAGAACTACAGCAGCACTGGGGAGTCCATGTCCTATTCCCTACTTGTTATTTCTTCCTTTCTTTGTGCAAAAAAGAGTGCAGTCAGCAAACCCAGAAGAAGGAATTTGTGTAGAGTTGAGAAAGATAAAATATGACATCATATGACATATTACAGTAGCTGCAATTGACTCTTACTGGTTTTTTACCAGTGAACAGCTTGCTTTGGGGCTTAACATGTTCTCCCCTGTCTCATTTGTTCTGAAGCAGAATAAGAAATCACTGATGTGTTTTGTTTTTCCTCTCTCATTTTCAGAATGCTCAATAACTCTCTTAAATCCCACTCTTGTCTTTCCCAGGGAATAAAATTCTGCTGTTTGCAATCTCTTGTGATATGCACAAAGAAATAGCACCACCATTTGTATTAAGATTGCATATTCTTAATTTGATGGAGAGCTTTAAGCTAACCAGAACTGACAAGGATGTTCAAAGCAGAAAGTAGGCCCACCAGACACTTTGTAGGAAGGAGCTTTTACAGTGTTTAAATGAGAGCTGAGATGAGTTTATGAGCATTTTGGTAACTTCAGGAACAAAAAAAATATCCCAGGAAGGCACCTCATTCACAGTTCTAAGTATAACACTCCATCATGCTTACCTATCATCTCTTTCATTCCAAGACAAAGAAACAACTGAAAGCCTTCTCTAATGAGGCAGAACAAAATATGACATTGGCAAGAATAAAATAAAACTTTAACAAAAATTAAAAGAAAAAAAGAATCCAGTCTTCAAGCTGGTGCTAAATTTCCTCTGCATTTGGCATCACATCTGTAATTCTTGCACCCTTTTTATCATTCTTTTGCTCTTCTGCTCAGAGTAGGCAAGTTTCTGTTCCACTTTTTATCATTACTTTCTTTCTTTCTTGTTTTCCCTTCACTTCCATTTATTCCTCCTCTTCCAAAAAAAAAAAACAACCCCACAAAACTGAATAAACACAAAACCTCCTTGATTTATATCCTGTTGTCTCTTACACTTTTCAGGTTTGTACTTTAACACTTGTCTTTATTTCTGCAGTTCAATTCAGTGTTTTTAAATGTTTGGCATTCACAATATTGTGACATCTTTCCAAAATCCTCTTATTTATTTTGCATTAAAATAATACTACACTAAAACAGAACCAGAAAACCTATACTCAACATGCAAGGAGTTATTAGTGACATAGGTTGCTTAGCTGGTTTCTCTTTGCACAAGAAATTTTCCATGTTGAACAAGAAAGTGTCTAGCATTCTCTCTGTCTTCTGCTTAAATTGCTCCTTTGCAACTTTGACAGCATTAAAGCTCTCAAGTGCCAACACAGACAGAAGATACCAGAGCTTAAATGACCCTGCAAAGCAAAAAATCTTGTTATCTGCAGAGACAGCTCTTGCAAGTTGTAAAGCACAACAGGAGAAAAGTGAAGAAGCTCTGTGTAATAGGACACAGATTCCTCAAGGCAAACATGTTCATCTTTTCAGGACATTTGACCAGAAGTGACATCATTCACTAACTGCTTCAAATATCTGCATGGAGAGGAAAAAGAGATATAAGAGGATATTTGCCAGGTCTAGGAGACAATGCTTCTTGTGGAAAGGGAAACTTAGCAAGATCAGTTTAGTCCTAAGGCAGTTGTGTTTTCACTCAACAGTACACAGGCAAGCAAAGCAACAGTGTGTGCACTTCTTTGTCTTTTCATCTCCAACTACCTTCATCCATCTGGAAGAGGACCAGGTGTTTTGGCAGAGAGTGAGAACCAATACCTCACAGTTTCATAATTTAATTTAATCTGCTGGTGATTTGTTACAAGTCTTCTCAACACATCTTGACATTTTGTGGGTAAACCTTTTTCTGGTGGCATAAAATAAATATGAGGTCCCATTCTTGCTATGAAAAAGTCTACCTGACACTGCTTGGGTCACCCAAAATGACTTAAATTTGCTATAGGATCTTAAGTAATGCATTTCAGCATGATGCCCTAATGATGTTTTCATTTCAGAGTAACATTTGGACAGGTGCTTGAGTTTAAACTGGGTTTATTTTATATACCTGTGTTTATGTCTAAATGACATACACTGACTTGGGAACCTGGTTGTAACCATGGCTGTCTCACATATCTTGAGAAATTCCTCTGAAACTAAACTCAAAAAAGACACTTCACAGAATCTCAGAGTGGTTGAGGTTGGAAGGGACCACCAGAGGTCATCTAGTTCCAACCTCCCCACTCTAGCTGGGTTCCCTAGAGCATGTTACTCAGGATTGTTGACCAGAGAGTTTTTGAATTTCTCCAGGGAAGGAGACTCCAAAACCTCTCTGGGCAACTTATTCCAGTGCTCTGGTACCCTCACAGAGGTTCTAAGGATTGAGTGTTGCATTTCCTAGATTTTATGCACCCAACCTTTGAGGAGCAAAATTCAAGCCCTCTTTAGAAGTAGCCTGTGTACAGCATAGGAAAGTGCCATTTTAGTACCAATTAGATGGTGCAGTGTCTGTGCAGCACATACAATACACCCTGGGGATAATACTTCATCCCCAGCAGCACAGTTCCTAGGCTTTACAATCACTGGAGAACAGAGATGGGATTTGGAAGACCTATGTTTTGTCATCAGCTCTGTCACTGGCTTTCAGAATGAGTCCTCCACCCCAGAACTGCTTCTTGGCAAAGCTTTGTAGAGCACTTCTGAATTTTTACAGAAAACACTTTGACAACCAAACTGAAGCTGATGAGTGAGAGATCTGAAGAGAAAGAGTGGAAGCATGTTTCACCTGCCAGAATGTGCAGGAGCTCTCGGTCTTCAGTAAGCCAGGTCTCAGAAGAGGCACATTTTAGGGTATGATTTGTGGATAGAACCAAATGCCACAGGAGCATGAGACAGCAGTGAGTTCACTTGGCTGGTGGCATGCACCAACCTTTAGCAGTGGAACAGGAGCATGGCTGGGAGCCTGGGAAGGAGACTGTCACCTCTCAGACTGGGCAATCTTCCTCCTGGATCATTACAGGAACAATTGAAAGGTTGCACCCCTCTCTGAACTGAAACCATGGCCTTATTTTTTGGTCTCTGTTGTCTGAAAGCTACAGATAAGATAAGAAATGCTTCCTGTCTACAAGCAGCCAGGCACCAGGCTGAGGCTGCTACATGCTGCTTCTCAGCTATGCATAGGAGTCAAATGAAGAAAAATTGCATTTAAGATGTGAAGGTCCAGTCACCTAGCAATTAGAGCCCCACCAAAGGTTTCAAAGGAGCTTGCTTTGTGTGTCCCCATAGGTCTTTGTTGGGTCTACTTAATGATTGCAGCTTAAAACAAACAAATAAATAAAGATATTCAGATGGATTCTTGTGGGAGAGTAAGCCCTGGAAAGAAAGCATGTGTTGCATAAACAAATTTTGGTCAATAGATTATTGTATGATGTTCTAATTGCTCAACACAGCATTATACTAATAGGAAAAGGGAAGAAGGCTGCAGACTTTGTGTTGATGCAGAACAGCTTCAGGAGTTTATCACCTGGACTCTGCCAAGCAAGTAGTTCACATGGACAAAGAAATTAAAATATTGGTGGTAATTTCTATAGAAATTATTATAGATGGCTTTGGTATCATATTTTAAATCTTTTGTGATAGACACTATTTATAATGCTTAGGAGTTGCAATGTCCCCAAACCCACAAAATGCAACATCTTACCCCAAGAGCACAACATTCAGAGCTCATTTATTCCATTTTAACTTACAATACACTGTAGAAGAATGCAACAGCTAAATCTGGAAAGAAATAAAAGTAACATTTGCCTCCTTCTCTCTTCCCAGCAAAGAAATCTGTGGGATGTGACATGCAAGCCAGTTAGCAAAAATATTTTGACTTTTTTCTGGGTTGTGTCAGCTTTCCATAGATAGACATGACTGAGACCATGTTATTACCTTTAAGGTGTGTGTTCTGAGGAGAACTTCTTACACATTTCAGACTGTACTACCATGAAGTAACAGCAAGAGAAAGTTATAGCTGAGGTATCATATCCCTCATATCTTATCTGAGAGGCATTCATAGCCTTTCATTCAGTGAAAAACCATGGAGATCAGCTAAGTCTCCTCTATACCTAGACCTGACTGATTAGTGACTAATCACTGCAAGATTATTTTTGCTTCACATGTAATATTCTTCACATTCTCTTCTGTCTGCAGTAGCCTCAGCACATCTGTGGGCTTTGGAGAGGGTTTGTGGCCTTAGGTAAAAGTAACCTCCAAACTTCTCTCTGTAAGGTCTGGTTTGATGAGAGATTGCCTTGGAATGGAGCTCATGTTCTCCTTCAGTGTGCCCACATGGCCAAGAAGGCAAACAGCATCCTGGGTTGGATCAGCAGTAGTGTGGCCAGCAGGACTTGGGCAGGGATTGTCCTCCTGGGCTAGGCACTGGGGAGGCATCTTGAATACTGTGTTCAGTTTTGGGCCCCTTGCTGCAAGAAGGACATTGAGGGGCTGAAGCATGTTCAAAGAAGGGCAATGAAGCTGGTACAGACAGAATGCTGGCACAGACTGCCCAGAGAGGCTGTGGAGTCTCCTTTTCTGGTGATACTCAAAACCTGTCTGGACATGTTTCTGTGTGACCCAGTCTAGGGAATCCTGCTGAGGCAGGGGGGTTGGACTAGATGATCTTTTGAGGTCTCTTCCAACTGTCTGATTCTGTGAAGGGTCTAGAGTACAAGTGTTACAAGGAGTGGCTGAGGGAATGGGGGTTGTTTAGCCTAAAGAAGAGGAGGCTTGGGGGAGACCTTCCTGCTCTCTACAGCTACCTGAAAGGAGTTTGGAGCCAGTTGGGGTGAGTGTGTTTTCCAAGGTGACTAGCAATAGGACAAGAGGAAAAGGCCTCAAGTTGTGCAAGGAAAGGTTCAAGTTGGACAGGAGGAAAAAGTTCTTGACTGAAAGAGTGGCTAGGCATTGGCACAGGCTGCCCAGGGAAGTGGGGGAGTCACCATCCCTGGAAGTGTTCAGAAGACACGTAAATGCGGCAGTCGGAAACACGGTTGAGTGGCATGGAGGTTCTGGGTCAGCAGTTGGACTTGTTGTTCTTAGAGGTTTTTTCCAACCTTAATGATTCTATGTTTGAAAATATTGCTGATACTAACCTCCATTGCCTTTAATGAGTACAAATATGAAACCAAGAGAAATAATGAATTTTATTCACATGTTGTTAAGAACCAGCTCACAAATGTGTATCATTGCCTACCCATTCTGTACAAAACCAGGCTTCTGACCATTTCTGATAGAATACTGCTATGTGGTTAGGTCTTTTTGTTTTGTTTTGTTTTATAAATTCATTCATTATTGTTTAGCCTGGAGAGGAGGAGGCTGAGGGGAGACCTTATTGCTCTCTTCAGCTACTTGAAAGGCCATTCTAGGGAGGCGGGTGTTGGCCTCTTCTCCCTTTGTGACTAGTGACAGGACTAGAGGGAATGGGCTTAAGCTGAGTCAGGGCAGGTTTAGATTAGATATTAGGAAGAATTTCTTTACTGAAAGAGTTGTGAGACATAGGAATAGGCTGCCCAGGGAGGTGGTGGAGTCACCATCCCTGGAGGTTTTTAAGAAGAGGATAGATGTGTTTCTTCAGGGGATGATTTAGGGGTAAGAGTAGTGTAGGGCTATTGGTTGGACTAGATGATCTTGAGGGTCCTTTCCAACCCTAATGATTCTGTGATTCTGTGATTTGGAATGATTTGAAGTGATTGAGAAGTTTTGCCTGAAGGTATTTCAGCCTGTATACAGCTTGCAGTATTTTCCATCCAGTCCTTTATTTCTTATTTCCAAAATTTCATGTATTAGCACTTTGTTGTATTTTACCTGTAGGTCCTCTGTCTGACAGCTTTCCTATTCCCTAACAAATCAGCTCCCAGTGGTGAGTTCCTTTCAGAATTTCACTAAGAAAGGCACAACACTTCAGAACCTCAAATATAGAAACCTGAAATTAATGTCAGAGATTCATGTCCCACACTTCAGTGAGAGTATTGGTAGGCAGGCAGTTGACCCTCTGGGACTTCAGCAACAAAAAACATTTGATATCTTAGGTGATCACAGATATCTTTAACTAGAATGAGTTGAAGTTGCAGCACTCCATAAGGTTTAGGATTCATTAACCATGAGCGGGCAATGTGCCCTTGTGGCCAAGAAGACCAATGCTTTCCTGGGGTGCATTAAGAAGAGTGTGACCAGCATGTTGAGGGAGGTTCTTCTCCCTCTACCTTGCCCTAGTCAGGCCACAGCTCGAGTCCTGGGTCCAGTTCTGGGCTCCCCTGTTCAAGAGAGACAAGGAACTACTGGAGAGTGTCTGGCAGAGGTTAGGAAGATGCTGAGGGCACTGGAGCATCTCTGGAAGGAGGAAAGGCTGAGAGCCCTGGGGCTGCTTAGCCTGGAGAAGAGCAGCCCCAGAGGGGATCTGCTCAATGCTGAGCAAGAGGTAAAGGCTGGGGGCAAGAGGCTGTGGCTGGACTCTGCTCAGAGATGCCCACTGATAGGACAAAGAGCAATGGGTGCAAGCTAAGTGCCCACTGCAGGAAGTTCCTAGTTTTTAGTTTCCTAAACATAAGGAAAATCATCTTTGCTGGGGGGTTGCCAGAGCTGCCCAGAGAGGCTGTGGGGTCTCCTTCTCTGGAGAGATTCCAAAGGCAGCTGAAGGTGATCCTGGGCAACCTGCTGTGGGTGACCCTGCTTTAGCAGGGAGGTTGGACTAGATGATCCCCAAAAGTATCTTCCAACCTCCACCATTCTGTGATTCAGAATTGATGATTCAGTTAGCCCTAGTTCTGATATTCCTTCATAACTCTCTGATGCTTACTCTCAGAGGTAAGTGCTTCATCCACCAGTGTATAACATGAGAGGAGAATGCACTAGGTGTTCTCCCAGTGTATAGTTCCAAGTTAAAAGGATATGTCCTTCAGAAAAAAATGATACAAGAAATAAACACCTTAAGACTAGGGAGCCCAGCAGCTCTTGATGACTCCACTTTTGCAAGGTGTATTACAGGTTTATGACATGTATTTTAAATAGTGGTTATAAATTGTATCCTGTACTTTGGTCAAACAGGGGAAGAGATACAGAGTGGATTTTTGTAATTACCCAGTTTGCATGCACACATCCAAAAAACCTGTCTGTGGTTAATGGACATCACATCCTAGATATTCTAAAGCCTCCCTTCACCCTGTGGTTAGAGACACCCTAGTGTTGGTTGCTATCTTTTCCTCAACAGTGACATCTGCTCTCATTCAACACATTAGCACTGAAATAAGGAATTGCTAATCCCCTCTTAGAATATGTTGTAGGTTCAGGAGGGGTGTGAAGGAAGACAGAAACCATGGAGAATAGCACAGCAGAACAGTATTTTCTTAGACCATAAAGGACAAAAGCTAACAAAAATAAGAGGATGTTTATTCAAAATGGGACTAAGTTTATTTAATCTGGAGACAGTTTGTTTGGCTGCTTTCTGTGGAAGAGTGATGTGCTTTTTGGGATGCAGTCAGTAACTAAGGAGAAGTTTTCTCTCCTGTGTTATGCCTCTTCAAGCACAGAGAGCAGATGTAATAATTATGTGTTCTCAAAAGGCTGCAAAGTGAGTTGATAAGTGAATTACTACACTCAACAAACCCACGTCAGAATCAAGAGGCAATTGTGCATTCCCTTTTATGCAGTCTTGTGTTGTAAATAAAGCACTGCTTTAATGATGACATCTCCTGTAACAGGAGAAAGAAAAAAGAAACTATCTTTGTTTAAACTTGTAAAAGGCCTTGTTCATTATATCAGTAGATTTTGTGAACAGCACAGTACTGCCTTGCTCTTCAAGAGCTTTAATGGTGGGAGCCCTGACACATTTTGGTAAGCTGTTGGTTCTTTCCTTAGATGAATGTCTCATAGTACACACACATTCCTGTTTTACATTCAGGCTTTTCATTACTATATCTCAAAGCATTTTGACAGAGTGAGTAAATGCTACCTTGTCTGCATAACAGGAACAAGAGCAGTGGCAGAGAAATTACTTGCAGTAAAATGCAATTAACAGAGAAAACTGGAAGAATTCAGACTTTCCATGCTTCTCATCAGGTATCTGAGGGTTAAGACATACAAGAAGTGCATTGATCTTGTCTTCCCTGCAAATGTCAACCTTCACCTGGAGATGTTGCCCATTTTTCCTACATGTTCTGCTCTTCTACTCATGCTGCTGAGAATAAAACTGTCTACTATGCAACTCTTCACCTGACAGCAGAATTAGTCTGCTGAGTGGGCAGAGTCCTCTCAAAAGACAAATAATAAGATGCTAAAGAATTTTTCAGCATTTGTTTGAGAAAGAGCAAGTGCATGGATGAATGCACACATGATGATTCTTGCTTTGAAGGAAAAAAAAGCAGGGAATAAATCCTATGTGGAATAGAGAGAAGAGTTTCAAGAGAGTCTTCAAAGAGTCTCTCAACTAACCTCAAGGGACACTTAAGAAATAGGAGATGATTCTGGGGGGAGGGGGAAGAGGAGAGCTTTAGTTGAACTCCTCAATATATGTGCATATTGCATGCTTCTCATCTCCAGAACTATTTGCTCACTCTGTGCTGGGGCTTTTCTGTTTTGCACAGTTTGAGTTTCCTACCAAAACTAACTTGAGACCCAAGAAAGTCAAAGGAATAAACAAACAGGAGAGAGAGAAATTTGATTGAAATACCTGCTGGAGCTACCAGACCCTCTTCACTGACCATGCAGCCCACAAGAATTAGCTCTCTGTCTTGGAAGTCTCTTTGGTAAGAAGAGGTGTTGGAAGTCTGCTTGGTAACACCAAGTGTTGGAAATGTGTTGGTAACACCCTCTAGAACCAGCACAGGGAGCCATGAGTTCACCTAGTGGTAGATAAGGTACCCTACTAAGGACTGGAGAAGCTTAAAGCTCAGGATGTTGGTCCTGAAGTGCAGCAGATATGCAGGGTGAACAATACAAGATTCAGTCACAACAATGAATAAACCAAATAACTGCAAAAAAGGCTTCCATGACCCTAATGACTTTTCTTATGTTCATTTTGGTATTTTATTTTATTTTATTTTATTTTATTTTATTTTGTTTTATTTTATTTTATTCTGACTGACCTGCAGTCTCATCATGGAATGGGAGAATAACATTGTTTGAAAGAGTTTGCAGCATAAATGTATCTTTGAGTCCCTTTGAGTAGCCTTAAACAAACCTTTTCCTTCTTCTATAAATAGAAGGTGATGGTGAAAACTAGGTAGCATTCTTTTTACCACTAAGCAGCAGTAGAGTCAATAATGTAGGAAAGACTTCAAATTAAATTCCCTGATATTTCAGCAGTTGTGGATGCCCCAGTCCCTCTTCCAAGATCCTTAGTTTTAAGAGGAAGTCTCTCAATCTTTCATGGATATAATCTGTGTAAGTTATCTATATAAGTATATATGGAGATACATATTTATATATTAAAATGAAAAGACCAAGGGATAGTATGCATTTGAGAAACCTAGAGAGAGAGAGAGAGAGAGATGGATGTAGCTTGCAATTGGGGAAAAAGTAGTAATTAAGCAGAAAATGGGTTGTGAAAGGGAGGAACTCTTACCTCAGGAGACACTCTGCCCTACTTTCTTTTCTCACATTTTGAAATCTATGAATCTTTTACTTGCCTTATCACTTTTCCTGATTCCCTGCAGGCCAGAACTGACAGCTAAGCCTCTGTTTTATCTTAAACTCTTCAAAGCATGTCAGAAAATGACTGATGCTGAATCTGAAAGTTGGCTGCATGATTGCAGGAACCCACCTACTGGTTATCCCCCAGACCAGTTGCTTGAGTGAAACCAGGATCATCCCAAAACAGCAAGAAGACTGGAGCAAGATATGGTCTTGTATTGCTTCCAGTTGACAACCAGAAACTGAATTAATGGGGTTTGGTTGGATTTTTTGGGTGGTTTGGTTTGGTTTGTTGTGGGGAGTTGTTTGGGGTTTTTTTAAATTTTATTTTACTTTATTTTACTTTATTATTTTATTTTGTTTTGTTTTATTTTAACTCTCCCTAGCAGTAATTATTTCTGTCTTGTGCCACTCTGATATCAATGCTTAAAGAGAGTATTAGGTTTTCACCTTGTGTTATTAACAGCTGTTTTCTATGTGGACAGGGTCAAGCAGATGCACTCTCTGTTTGTTCCATGGGCTCTTTCTACTGCCTTTGAATACAGCCTTTACAAATCCTTTCTATTTTTATTCTTCTGTGCTTGTAAGAATTAGCTATAAAGTGCACTGTTCTCACTAGAGTTCACCATAATAAGATGCAGGGATGAGGTGAGGGTGGCTGCACTCACGTCCCTAAAAATAGGATTCTACTGACATTTCTACACTGATTAATTTTAGTAGGCTTTAACTTGTGCTGGAAATTATTATACCTCAAAGAGTTGTCTGTGGTGAAGCAAAATAAAGCAGGATAGGAATAAGCTCAACCTGTGTCATGAAACAATATGTTCCTGTAGTGCTTTTTTGTCTTCAGTTTTACGACCTGGATTAACATCTTTAAGAAGTGATAGGTAAGTAACTGGTATGGTTAGGTTGAAATTCATCTGACTGATGACACCTGAACCTGCATTTTGCTGCCATAACATGATTCTTCTGCACTGATGTTATCTCCTGTGAGGTTAACTGTTTGGTTTTGGGTATCTGAGGAGAAAGAAAACACTACTGCTAGGCACAACTCCCTTGATTCTCCTATGGTATCTGAATATTACACTGGTGAGAACACTTGGAGGGAGGTTGTTGTTGATGTCTTGTTAAGTCATATCAGCCAGATCTGAAGGTTCAAGGTCTTGTGAATCTGCAAAGGTCTGGAGAACCCATCCAGAATGAATTTTTAAGTTCTCCTCATTATACTGAGATCACAGGAGATGAAGATGGACACGGTCATTTGCTACAGAGATCAGAAACTTCCTTCTTAGTGTTTTAGGGTGAAACATTTCCCAAAGACTCTCCAAAATCAGCAGGGAGTTTTTGGATGGCATTTTGGATCTTTGCTTTCCATATGGGCTCATGTCAAGCTTTCAACACTAGTCCCTGTAGTCAATGGTTTTATTTCATTCAGTGGTTTTATTTGTCTTCAGATTTCTTTGTGCTGTTGGCCCAGCTGACCCAATTGGGCTTGCAGTGCAAGCAAGGGCAATGGTCTCCTCTTCAATTTGCACTAGCAGATCATGCAATGATAGAGATGTACTGGCTTGAAATGTATACCTTGAATTAAGAAATAAACATCAGTTTTATGCTCTGTATGAACTATTTTAGGTGCTCAGGAATTTAACATGAGTTGTGTTACTTGCTGCAATGTCTTTCTTTGCTCTTATTATACCCAATCTTGGCCAATTTGCATGCCAGCTGACTTCCAAAATTTGAAAAATGATGAGTCCTATGAATCCTTATCATGATGCTGTGGTAGTAACTGGAGTAAATATAGAGAATAAGACTGAAAAGATATTGGATAAACAGACCTATATGTTACTAAAGGTATGGATGTGATATGTAGGTTTAGTGGCAAGGTGGTGGTAGGTTGATGGTTGGACTTGATGATCCTAATGTATCTTCCAACACTGATGATTCTATGATTATATTCTATGACTTTTTTGTCCCCTTCCTAAACAAACACTATATTGCATTGCAATTTACCATCTGAAGATATGCTTCAGACATTAGAGGTGGTATGAGAAACTTGGATGGGCTTGCTTTAGGGAGGTTGTGTGCAAACCACTGTTGAGTTATTTAGGCTAGTTAGCTATCTTGATCTCAGATGGTAAGAACATTTTAAAAATGTAGAAAGGCAATTTGGTCCTTTATATGTCCTTCATCAAAGCACTGTTCACAGAAATAATTCCAAAGTAAGCCACTGTCCCTGCTTACAGCACTGTGGTAGGGTTTGGTTTCTGTCAGTGACCATCATTTGAAAGCACTCAGCTCCTTCAGAGGTGTCTACTGCAGGACAGCATCAACAATATTTTGGATAATTGATGATCACTAACAGTATTGATACAGGAAAAGAAGCAGATTTTCCAAGGGCAAGCTGCACAAGATGAAAGCTTGGGATACCCAGGAACACATTTTGGGTTAGTCACTGGTTTTGCCAGTGCCTTGCTTCTCAGCTACAAACTACTGATCTTCTGTGCATCTTGTAACTGGGTAAATGCTGAAGATACTTACTAGTCATTATTAGATGGACAATGGGCTGCTGAAAGAATTGATGTTGAATGAAAATGATCAACTAGACATCAACATAACCAGCAGTTCAATGGTTCTCCTTCCCCTTGCCCTAGTGAGGCCACAGCTCGAGTCCTGGGTCCAGTTCTGGGCTCCCCTGTTCAAGAGAGACAAGGAACTGCTGGAGAGAGTCCAGCAGAGGCTAGGAAGATGCTGAGGGCACTGGAGTATCTCTGGCAGGAGGAAAAGCTGAGAGCCCTGGGGCTGTTTAGGCTGGAGAAGAGCAGCCCCAGAGGGGATCTGCTCAATGCTGAGCAAGAGGTAAAGGCTGGGGGCAAGAGGCTGTGGCCAGACTCTGCTCAGAGATGCCCACTGATAGGACAAAGAGCAATGGGTGCAAGCTAAGTGCCCACTGCTGGAAGTTCCACTGCAGGAAGTTCCACCTAAACATAAGGAAAGTCTTCTTTGCTGGGGGGTTGCCAGAGCCCTGGCCCAGGCTGCCCAGAGAGGCTGTGGGGTCTCCTTCTCTGGAGAGATTCCGAAGGCAGCTGGAGGTGATCCTGGGCAACCTGCTGTGGGTGACCCTGCTTTAGCAGGGAGGTTGGACTAGATGATCCCCAGAGGTTTCTTTCAACCCCCACCATGCTGGGATTCTGTAAGGTAAATTAACTTCAGCAGATGTGAAGTTCTGTATTAGGCAATATTTCTTGCCCATACTTGTAGCTGCTATAGTTGTTTCACTGCAGTTGGTTTGTGGGAAGGGATATCAGTGACCTGGCTAGCAAGGTAGAATTTCTAAAGATAGTTACTTTCATTTTTGCCTTTTTAGTTTTTGTTTAAGTAATGTAAAAAAAAACCCTGTCTTTGAAAATATTAATTTATTTTTCTTTCTTTCTTACAGCTTGTGGCCAATGCAATCCTTTTTGTCAGTGTAAATTTGTATGGGGTCTTTGTGAGGATTTTGACAGAAAGGGCTCAGAGGAAAGCATTTCTTCAGGCCAGGAACTGCATTGAGGACAGGCTGAGGCTGGAGGATGAAAATGAAAAACAGGTCAGTTTCTATGTCTTATTTTTTTTATTGTCTTTGCTTCTTCTGAGATGACCATAGTGAACCACAGGTCAGGACATGGCTGCCAAGTGCTTGATAAGGCATATGTGTGTTCCCAGTCAGAGTAGAGAAAGTATTATTAACAAAGTATTGCAAACTAAGATCTAGGGTTTTCTTGTGTGTGGAGTTGTTGGATGGATGTTAGATATGCTATAAATATTTTTCTTCTGCCTGTGTGTACTATAACCTGTTTGCATTCCTGAAGAGAAGTCAACATTCTGGGGACAAGAGTCTGATATATATGAATAACCAGGATAACAATCCATTCCTTTTCTCAGAAGCCACCTTTGCAGTTTGATGGTTTATTTTACACAATTTTATCAATCCCTCTTCAAGCAGATTTGGAAACCATGAGAAAAACACTGTACTGTGGAGTTTGCTGTTGGTACTTACAGGTCTGAATCTCAAACCTACTAAGACCTGTTCATCTGTACGGGTTGGAAAAGGTTTTTCTTTGTCTCTGGGTGATAACACATAGGTATAACTTCACTGACCTCTTTGGAATGGTGGTAACTTATGGTGATAAAAGACCTAAGTGCTCTTCAAACCTTGCTCTACAAGATATCAAGGTCCTCAAAGCTTGAGTATCTCATATGCTTTTATTTCCCTTCACTTGCACTTTCTCTAGCAAGGCTATTCTTATGCATGGAACAACACAGGTCCTTAAGTGCTTTCTTTTATGAATTCAGTGAATGCACATGTATGACCTGAACATACTCTGTAGACATCTTCTTTGAACAACTGCATAACTTTGCTGCCTGTGTAAAAATGGTGTTGGGATCAAAGCCTTTGGGTTTGATTCTGGTCCTTTGTAATTCAGAGCTGCAGATTTTCAAAGGCATGAATGTGACATAAATGACTTTCCATGGGATTTAGGCAACCCTGCCTTTTTTGCCTTGGAAACCTTCTGGGATCCAACCTGAAAATAATATTGATTTTTCTGTTTTTCTGGTTAGCACATTAGAAATTTGTCTTATATTTTATCCCCAAGAAGACAAAACCAGTTCACATAAGTACCAATATTGTTGATAGGATACCTAGAAAAACCTGCAAATGTTTTTGCTGTGCAGTATACAGGTTAGTGAAGAGAATACACTTTTCTCCTAATTGTGAAATTAACTTTATGCAATAGTATAAAACTCAATACAATGGTGGAATATGCTAATTAGCTGTGAAAAGAGCCACCAAAATACCTTCTATTACTGCTCTTACACTGCATTAGAATACCTCTAAAGCCAGGGTGACAATTAAGACATGATTAAAGGTTACAGATTTCTTCTGCAGTTGCTGTGGCATAATGCAGCCCAAGTTTCCAGCTAGCACCACTCAAGAGTGTTTGAGAGGAAAAGAGGCATTGCTGACCTAATTCAATTTGTGTGATCATTCCTGCATTTTTGTTCTCTGAAGTACCAACATTACCTGTTCAAAAGGACTGCTTTTTTTTTCATTAGATCCTCTTGTCTCATTCAAATGCTCTGACCTAAATCCATGGAGAATTGTAATCCAAAATGCTAAAACTTTTCCCTGGTATTTCTGTGCAAGTCTCTAATGGGGAAGGAAAGAACATACTCTTGGCTTTTGAACACAAACAGCCTTCTGGAGTTAAAGTTTTGGCTGTGTCAGACATACCACAGCTGAAACTATAAGTGAGATTTCTTCCTCTGTGTCCTACTTACAACAGTTCTCCTCATATGGGATGCACTGTTAGTAGTAGTCCCACATGATAATCTTGGTCAATCTGTGTTTTTATGAACAAAAGCAAGGATCTCATGCTGTAACATTTTCAGAGTCACCATGCAGGTGTTTGCAAGTAGGCTTTCAAAGTGTTGCTGGGGAGAAGAGGAGCAGACAGACTCTGTTTGTTTTGAAATTCAGTTGAATATTCACCCTGTTACCTGTTTTCTGTGGTCACAACTAACAGACCTCGATGGTGACACCAATCATTTGTTACACTGGTGATTCCAGAGTAACACCAGAAGTGAAGGCCAAGAACCAAATAATTTTTAGACTGTGAGCAATAATGGTAATCATTCACTTGGGAGAAGCTTCTTCTCTCCCTGTCTATAAATCTTAGCATCAAGACCACTCAATTGAGAAGAAATGTTGTGAAGTGAGTCTTGTTCCCTGGCTTTGCACTTGTTCTCTTCTTGCTCAGTCAGAGCACTTGAGCACTGGCCTTTTTCTTCCACCACCACATCTCTTTATGTCCATTCATTTCTAATTATCCATACAGCAAGCAAAGCATTGTTATCCTGCTCCCTGGAAGACTTAGACATCCCTTCTCATCCTGAGAGTGTTAATTCCCAGCAAGGCAGCTCTCAAAGTGGTGCTGTCCTCTGAAGAAAAGGTACCATTGTAATGCTGAGGCCATCTTAATCTGAAGGATAATTATGTCACTGGCTTTAAGGGCCTCTAGACTCCCATATTTCATTTTTCTAATCTCTCTTTCAGTGTGTATATAGTTTTGACCCCCTCAGTTTTGTGGTGGTGGTGAATTGCACTCTAATTATGCACTCTGTGAAGCAGAACTTCCCTCTATTTGTCATAGACATATTGTCTGATGACTTGATTGGGTGTTCTCCAGCTCTTGTTGTGTGATAAAATATAAGTAATCATTCTAGAGTAACCTTTTCCATACCACTCACAATACTGTAGACATCTCATAATCCTGCTCATCTCTTTTCAAGGTGAAGAACTGTTTAGGCTCTTGATGCATGGAAGCTATTTCCTACCCTAATCTTGCCAACTTTCTGATGAATCCTACTAGTGGTTCCACCACCCTTCAACAATAAGAATATTTTTATGCATATTCACACATAGGATTTGGAGATAAAACATATAATTTACACCAGTGAAATGCCCTTGTTGCAGCACAGGCTGATGTGAATGAAAAGTGCCTGCTGCCTTTGTATATGGAAGGCTGGGAAAATATCTGACTTCAAGCAAACCCCCCAAAGCTCACAAAAGCACCTTAGATACTTTCAAAGGTAATTAATTGCATAAGGACATACAAATATGTTTGCAACATAAAGACCACATTTCAAACAACTTGGTCAGATCTCTGTTTCCCTCCTAAATGTTACTTATGTACTTGCTTACAATTAGAACATGACAGTGGGAGAACAGCAAAGTCTCCAGAGCTGGGGACTGGCTCTCTTAAAAACTCTTTATGAGTTCACATTTAGCCTGTCAAGCTATTGGGACTGGAGAAACATTTAGTGGTGGCACCTATCTTTCATGAAATAGTTGTGTGTGGTACAGTGCATCAATTTGAAGTTTTAATGTAAGAAGTTGAAGAAAGCACTAGGAAGTTAGGAAGCACTGGGCTGAGCCAGCTAGCTCTGTGGCTATCTTCAGGGCCAGAAGCATAGCATTCACAGAATGTTGGGAGTCAGAAGGGACCTCGAAAGATCATCCAGTCCAACCCCCCTGCCACAGCAGGATTCCCTAGACCAGGTCACACAGAAGCATGCACAGATGGGTTTTGAATTTCTCTAGAGAAGGAGACTCCCCAGCCTCTCTGGACAGTCTGTGCCAGGGCTCTGGCACCTCAACTGGGAAAACATTTCTGTGTGTATTCACACAGAACCTCCTATGCTTCAGCTTACAGCCATTGCCTCTTGTCCTGTCACTGGGCTTCACTGAGAAGAGCCTGACCCCATCCTCCTGATGCTCAACCTTCACATATTTCTAAGCATAAATGAGGTCACCCCTTAGTCTCCTCTTCTCCAAGCTAAAGAGACCCAGCTCCCTCAGCCTTTCCTCATCAGGAAGATGTTCCAGCCCCTTCATCATCTTGGTGGCTCTGTGCTGGACTCTTCCAAGCAGTTCCCTATCCTTCTTCAACTGAGGGGCCCAGAACTGAACACAATATTCCAGGTAGGGAATACACCAGGGTCAACTAGAGGGGGAGAAGAACCTCTCTTGACCTACTAACCACATCCCTTCTAATACAACCCACCCAGGCAGTCTAGTTAGATTTACTGAGAGGAGAGCAGATCTAGAACGCCATGCTGCTGCAGTTGGGCTGGTTCTGGAAGACAGACTAGCATCTTGGTATTGCTCTTTCAGGGCTCCTGTACACATTCACCAGATCATTTGAAGCTAGCTATAATGTCTTTAGGTAATGTTGAATTGTGCATGCACATGTGATAGGACAAGGGGGAAGGGATTTAGACTGAAAGAGGGGATAATGAGTTGAGATGTTAGGAAGAGTGGTGAGACACTGGAACAGGTTACTCAGAGAAGTTGTGGATGCCCCATTCCTGGAAGTGTTCAAAATGAGGTTGGATGTGGCCCTGAGCAGCCTGGTAGAGTGGGTGGCAACCATGTCCATGGCAAGGGGGGTGGAATGATCTTTAAGGTCCATTCCAACCCAAAGCGTTCCATGATTCTATGTCTATGTGTCTATGTGTAAGCATTCCAAGCACCTGTTGTGTTTAGAGCCATAACCTAACCTTGCATATAGTAGCTAGGACATCAGTGGGTCAGAGATTTGATCAGTAACTTCTCAGGGAAAATGAAACAATGTCAGCAAGAGATACCACTACTTTCAGTGCAGAATACTTTGAACTGCAGCTTATGATGTTTTGGGCTCAAATTCCTTGCTGGATTCAGATCCTCCTTCAAAACATATTACATATGTTGGATACCTCTACTACCTCTTGTACCTTTGGGTAAAAGGAACAGACCCACAGCAACCCTCCAGTGATTTTTGTCTTTTCTGTTCAACTTCCAGTATTTATGAAAAAGGGGAAAAAACCACCACAACATTATGTTTGAATAAAGCAAACCATGTTGGACTTTCATTCTGGTAATGGATCACAGGTTACTCTTTTGGGGGTTTTTTCCCACTCTTCTAATTCAGCAACCAAGCTGAAAAATTGGTTATTTGTACAGCCTCAGGCAGGAGTAATTTCTAGGGTGCCTGACAGCAATTTTATCAATGCATAATCAGGTTCTCCTCATATTTCCCATACTTTGGGAATCTTGCATCTTTTTTTCATCACAGTGCAGAAGAAAATACAAAATTTATCATTAAAACACAAGCTCTGTTTTCATAATCCTTCACACTGCCTCTGCTCATCAGCAAATCACCCTGCAGCAGGCATTTCATCTGGATCATGCGTGGGCACAAAAAACATCTTCTTGTCAAATCATCTAGTGTGCAACAGGGAGGTGATCCTGATATTCCACAAGATGATTGGTGATGCTCTGCAAAAGCTGACCAGTAGAATCTTTGGCAAACAGAGGTGGACTAACTAATTTTAGGTGTGATGGTGACCCTGGGACCACATGACTGCTGTGTTCTGTGTTACAAGGAGGCTTGAAGTTGAATTTATTGTGTCATCAGCCTGACATTGGAAAAGTCCACCTTCTAAAGCTTCTTTGTTCTTTTCTAGGATCAGGGAAAAGAGTAAATAAGAATTGGGAACTGCTGGGCTTCACACCTGCTCCTGCAGGTTGTCCACCAGTGCCTCTTGGCCAAATAGCAGTAGAGACAAGAACTTGGCCTCCTCTGCTTTGTTTGCCACCTTTAGCTGCTTAGGTCCTTACACAAAGTTGAGATGAACTTTCCATAGAATCATAGAATGTCCTGAGTTGGAGAGGACCCACAAGGATCAAGGAGTCCAACTCCTGTCTCTGCACAGGAGAACCCACCACTGCTCCATGAGATTATTCTTCCCTGAGTGCAGGACTCTACGGTTGCCCTTGTTGAACTTCATGAGGTTCCTCTTCCCCAACTCTCAGCCTGTCTGGGCCTTACTGAATGGCAGCACAGCCTGATGGGGTCTCAACCACTCCTCCCAGTTTGAGCTCATCAGCAAACTTGCTAAAGGTCCACTCCATCCCTTCATCCAGGTCATGGATGAAGATATTGAACAAGACTAGACCCAGCCCGGACCCCTGGGGAACACAAGCTCTTGTGTTAAGCTCTTATATGTTGTGATGGATCCTGGTTTACACTAAGTAGACAAACACAAATAGGTAAGTTAAAAAATAGTAATTGTATCATTTAAACACCTGTTGGTGCTTTGGCTGGTAAGAGTTTTGAAATAAATATTGGGAAATTTTGAAGTATGTTCTGCTTCAAACAACTGTGAATTAAATATGCTGGTGTTCTACTGTTTTCAGTTTATTGTTCCTACTTGTTCCATGAGTTTTCAGTTTTCACTGATGGTTGCACCCAGGGAACTTTTCAGACCTCTCTTTTCTTTTTCTGTGTTCATTGCAGAAAGGCAAAGAGTGAGGCAAATGAATCATAGAATGGCTCAGGTTGGAAAGGACCTTAAAGATCATCTAGTTCCAACCCCCCCGCCATGGGCAGGGATGCCAATCGCTAGACCAGGTTGCCCAGGGCCACATCCAACCTGGCCTTGAACACTGCCAGGGATGGGGCATCCACAACCTCTCTAGACAACCTGTTCCAGTGCCTAACCACCCTCTGGGTAAAGAAATTCCTCTTAATCTCTAATCTAAATTTCCCCTCTTGTAGCTTGTAGCCATTTCCCCTTGTNGCTGCTTTCAATGAGTTCCTCACCCAGTCTGTACTCATAGCCAGGATTACTCCTACCCAAGTGCAGGACCTTACATTTAGATTTATTAAACCCCATTCTATACCTTCAGTATAAAGGCACTGTTTGGTTATGTGAGTTTAGATTCTTCTCACTCAAGTTTGCTTTCAGCAAGAATATTTCCCTTAACTGAAATTATATTTTGGTTTTGTAGATACACTCAATTTTGCCAGTTGGGTTTCAAAGGATATGGGGTGAAAGTAAAGAGATTAATGGTGGGGCTGATGCTGCAGTCATTTATTCATTGCCACTTTATGTCTGCTGACAAGGCTGCTAGCTTATTTTTCTGAAGACTAATCTTTAGTGATACAATTCTAGAGCATTCTGATTTAATAGTTATGAAGGCAACAAGGAAAACAGGCTATGCTATTTATATTTCTAGTTTCCCTTATCCTTGTAGCCTCTTGTTCCTGTTATCCTACTGGAAATCTTTTGGTGCATTCTGGATTCACACTTGCCTTTTTGGGGTAGTATCATCTAAAAACTCTATAGTCATTCAGTTGTCAGTGGGTATCTGAGGCTTTTTTAACTGCACAGTTTTCCTACTTGTTTTATCACATCTGCTTTTGGGGATGGTACATAAAAGGCACAATATACTGCTGAGTTTTTCCCATTTTTCTCATTCCACTTCTTGCAATGCTATCCTCTGAATCTTGTACCCTTAAGCAGTTTTATGGTCTCTTTATGCCCACCCTGCAGCCTGATGCTTCTGCACTCCCTGCTGCCATTGCTCTCTCTGGTTTAGCCAAGACTTCACCCTCTCCTAATCACAGAATGACAGAATCACTAAGGTTGGAAGAGACCTCCAAGGTGATCAAGTCCAACCACCAGCCTATCACCATCATGCCACTAAATCATGTCCCTAAGCACCACATCTCTATGGTTTTTAAAACACCTTCAGGGATAGTGACTCCACCAGTGCCCTGGGCAGCCTGGGCCAATTCTTTCACAGAGCCTTACCTTCTCTATTGGTAACTACTCATGGTCCATGTGGTACCTATCAATGCATTATATATCCTGTCTTTATTTAAACAAAAGTAATCAGCTAACTGTAGAAAGATGTCAGACTGGTCTGGTACAGGTTTACTCATCCTGAATCCATGATGCATAATATATTGATCATCTCTCAAAGCTGGATGTTGTTAGCCATCCTCTTACCTGTGTATTACATGGCAGCTTTATGGAGTCTCTTTTATGATGATGATGATAATAATGACTTACTGATGAATATAATTCTTCAAGAGATCTTAAGAACCTTCTGAAACATTGCCACCTTGTGGCTTTTAAAAATCACCTTCTTTAACTGTGTTTTTCTTGTGTTTTATGGGCACAGCAGACTTCAAAATAATTCAGTAATGAAATCTGCTGCCTTTGTTTTCCACCTTACAAGAAGTATAATGAATCCTAGTATTTTTACAGAAAGTTGTTTTTCCATGTATTGCACTGGGCTCCTTTTCTTTCTTATTTTTATTGTTTTCCTGACAGGGAATTAAAATGACTGTGCAGTGTAAAATAAGGATGGCAGAGGCCATAAACCCACTAAGCAGTAGCTTTCAGCATTCTGCAAGAGTGAACTTAGCAAGGTAGAATTAGGTAGCAGGTGGTAATATTTAAGATGCAGTCTGGAGTCCCTGCTGACTAAGTAGAAGCCAAAACCTCAAAATTATATAGATGAGTTCATTTGGAAAATCTTATTAATATTTTCAATGCATGTCTGATACTTGTCTTCTCCAGGCAAAACAGAATGCTTTTTAAATATGGTGACACTTTCAGTTTAAGTATAGCAATAACAAAAGAAGGGATTGAGGGGTTAGATTTCATGAGGATATTGCTTCAAGTTTCACCAGAGGAGGTTTAGATTGGATATCAGGAAAAATTTCTTCATTGAAAGAGTTGTTAGGCATTGGCCCAGGCTGCTAATTGTGGAGGCAGTGATGGGGTCACAATCCCTGGAGTGATTCGAAAAACATAGAGATGTGGTGCTTAGGGACATGGTTTAGTGGCATGGTGGTGATAGGTTGATGGTTGGACTTGATGATCTTAGAAGTCTCTTCCAACCTTAATGACTCTGTACATGTGTGTAAAGAACCTTGTAGAGTAGATGATCAAACTGCTCCTTTCGCTTCTTAGCTCCTTTTCCTATTTCTCACCATTGTTGGAGTGTTTCTATAAACACAAAAATACTCATATTTTGTCAGCCAGGAGACAAAGGTGCCCACTCTGGGTTTGTTACATGCTTCTTTCTTTCTTTATAAAGTCCCAATGGAAATGCAAAACACAGTGGACAATGAGCATGCAGTCTATCCTGAATAATGTTCAGTAAGAAAGGATGAGGATCTGGAGTGCCATCCAGAGGTACTGCTTTCCCCAGTATGAGCTTGGGAACCTCTGAATCCCATTTTGAGCAAGATCCCCAAGACAGAGCTCTTTGCCAAAGCAGGTGTAGGCCCCATGCTCCCTGGTGGGTGGACAGTAGTGCTAGCAGGGTGCCTGAGAGCAATGTTTCAGGAGGAACGCTGACTAAAAGAGTCTGAGGTGCATTCATTGCTCTCCTGTTCTTGTGAGATCAAAAGACATGCAAAGCAGTAAATTTTTCTGCATGACTCTTCAACAGGTCCAGACTAACTTCATTCTCAAAAATAATTCCCCCAGATCTCATATGATGATCTAACACCACTACAATTTAGCATGAAGAAACACAGCAAGCACATACAGTCGATGGATAAAAAGTTGTGAGAGGTCATCCAACTGCAGAGCAGGTAACAGGAAAGTAAGGAGAGGATGCTGGCTGGGAGTATGAAGATATTTTTCTGCATTTCAGCCTTCTTGTTTGATGGAGGGAGAGTGGATTCATAAATGATTTACAGCTTGCTGAAGGATTGGGAAATGTATCACAGTCATTTCCCATAGAACTGTCAAAGTAAATAATTTTGTGCAAAAGGAATAGAATGTGGTATTGGACTGAGAGGCATTGTTTGGGGAGCTGCCTGAAATGATTACAAACCAAGGTGAAAATTTCAGAAGGACTTTGAGAAAGTTATATGTGTTTAGAAGAAACAGTAAAATATGAAAGAAAATGACTTTCAAAAGGGGAGGGGGACAGGCATCTTCATTAGGAGACAGGCACAGGAAATGTTTTAAGAACATGCACTGGACACTTCCATAGAATCAGATTCATTTAGGTTGGAAAAGATCTCTAAGACTATCAAATTCAACTGTTGACCTACCACCTTCATGCCACTAAGCCATGTCTTGAAGTGCCACATCTACATGTTTTTTGAACACCTCCACATATGATTGACTCCACCACTGCCCCGTGCAGCCTGTGCCAATGCTTAACCCCTCTTGCAGTAAATAATTTCTTCCTAATATCCAATCTAAACCTCCCCTGATTCAACCTGAGGCCATTTCCTCTTGCTTTATTGCTTGTTACCTGGGAGAAGAGACTGAATCACAGAATGTCAGGGGTTGGAAGGGACCTGGAAAGATCCACTTCACTCCCACCTCCTTTCAGGGAGCTATAGAGAGCGAGAAGGTCTCCCCTGAGCCTTCTCTTCTCTGGACTAAACAACCCCAGTTCCCTCAGCTGCTTCTCACAACACTTGTGCTCCAGACCCTTCACCAGCTTCATTGCCCTTCTCTGGACATGCTCCAGCACCTCAGTGTCCTTCCTGAGGATTTGACATGTGGCCTCACCAGTGCTGAGTACAGGAAAGAAAATCACTTCCCAAGTCCTGCTGGCCGCAGTAATTCTGGTACAAGCCAGGATGTTTTTTGGCCACCTGGGCACACTGCTGGCTCAAAAAATCAGAGCCAGGGTATGAGTGGGAAAAGCTCTCTAGTCCAAGGGTGGGGATGAAAAAGGGAGTTGTGCTGAGAAGCTGCCATAATGGAGAAAGCTAAGGAGAGCCTTGAGGCAGGATAGAATGTGCAGATGATGGAAACTTGTTTCAGCAGTCTCAATGGTCTGCTTGTTTCTTTCCAACTCCCCTCTCAGAAAAGAGAGTGCTGAGCTTTGAGGTTCCTGCTGTTTTAGAAGCTACATTTGTGTGCAGCAAGGTGATAGGGTGGCTTCAGGCCTCCCTAGGGAGCCACAGGGTCCCTCCTCCACTCCTGATCCTTGTCCTGTTCTCCACCTTGGTACACAACAGTCAGAAGGAATCTGTGGAGATCACCTTAGTCCAACCACCTCCTCAAAGCAGAACTGTAAGTGGCACCAGGTCTGGTCAACTGTGCCTTTGACTAGGCAAATCTTGAATAACTATGAGACTATTAAAGTTTTCCACCAGGTCCAACTCAGAATGAGAAGTGCAGTAAAGGAGCTTGTACTTGCTCTTTATATTGAGGATGTTCCAAACAACAAGTACCAATATAGAGTCTTTTTGGCCATGAACAACCAAGTAGAAATATAGGGTCTTTTGGGCTATTAACAAGAAGGAAGAATTTATGTTTTGTTAAGTTTCTCTGCATATTTTCCTTTTTCATCATGTGCAGTAATGGTGCCAAGGTTACATTGAGCAATTCCTCATTGGCTTGGTGTGTACATTTTGACTTGCTTTGGAGTCAAAGGAATGTTTGTTCCTCCTCTTCTTTCTAGCAACCCTTCATTGCTGTGGGAGAAAGAATGCTTTTCTAAATCAAGTGTCCTTTTCAAAATCAACTAATAAGACAGTTGGCAGAAGCAGTTCTGTTCTAACCCAAACCAGGACAGACTGGCAGTTTAAAACACAAATGTAATGAAAAATGCTGTTAAGTGGAGGAGATACAGGTCCTCACCTGTCATTTTATTTTCTTAGCAAGGTTTGTGCAGGGAAGGCAAAGTCATTGACAGGAAAGTTACAATCTCTGAGAAGAATCTTTTTTGTTTTTTCAGCATGTGATTTCACTTTAGAACATGTTAATGCTGAGTGAAGATTTACATGAGGAGAAGAAGAGAGTACAAATTCTGAAAATAGCCTAGATTGGTCATAGTGCCAAGACTTCATTTTCCAGCATGTGAATTCATTCAAGCTTTTGGCACTGTGGAAGGTAGCAGGTCTGATGGATAAGCTTGGAACTCTGTTTTAAATGACAAGTGTTTTCTAGATGAAACTAAAACTTAAGTGGTTATCTAAGGACACCTTACAACACCTAAGAGCACCTGCTGCAAGTTTTCTGTGCATGTGCCAGAAGTTGTGTGAGGAACTACATGGGCAATACTGACAAGACCCAAAATGTTAAGAGGCCCTTTTTATGCTGGTCAGTGACCTATATCTCTTTGGATATAGCAAGAAGAGATGTCTTTAACCAGTGGCTTGTCCTGATGCATCCCATTACTGAGCTGGCTGGAGCAGACATTGCAACATGGATAAGATGCCATTAAAATTGCACCTTTATTACTGTTCTGCTGATTCAGAGAGTGGATAAATGTATCATCTACTCCAGCTGCTTAATTACCATCTGTCATAGCCCTTGTAATGTAACACTTTCATTAAATTCAGAAATAAGACACACAAAAATGCTAGAAAATGATCCTGGGAAGTCTTTCCCAGACAGATATTAACAATAAAGCAAGCTGTTATTATTAGCATTGTGATGTTAATGACAATTATGGACAATTATCTGCTCTTGGAGCTGCCTCTTCCTTTTCTGTATAGTTTTTTTGTTTGTTTATTTTTTTGTTTTGGTGCAGAAGGCTTCAAAAAAGACACCCACACAGTTTGCAGAAGTTTGGGAGAAATGGTTTGTATGACATGAAGCATAAATGCTCAGGATGCAGCCTAGATTAGGAGAAGACTGTTTAACTTGCTAGCTTAAAACTGCTGAATAATGGTCACAGACTGTACCCCAAACTTGATGTTGTTTGCTTTTTCTTCCAGGAACGTCTCTTGATGAGTCTTTTGCCCAGGAATGTTGCAATGGAAATGAAAGAAGATTTCCTGAAGCCTCCTGAAAGGATTTTCCACAAGATCTACATTCAAAGGCATGACAACGTTAGGTAGGATTTATGTAGCCCATGAAATAATGAAAAGCAGGGAATATTTAGGACAAACACAGTGATGTGCAATTGCAATCAAGTCTTAGAGGGGAAAAAAAACCCAATCAGTACAGTGAATATTTGTCATTTATACAAAAGGGAAGAACAGGCACACTAGGAAGATCATAGTCTTCTCAGAAGACAATGGTGGTGAATCAATAAATGGCTTAAAATACTGGTGCTGGGAGGCAGATAATTTTCTTCAAGTGAGTAGTCATTCTTGTGGCACTGTATTAATTTAGGGTGAGTAGGAGTATTTATTTTGCATGGTAACTTTTACACAGTTTTATTTTCCTGTTAGTAAGGTGGATTGCTTTTAATGCAATACATTCTTTGGGCAATGGCAGGGAAATACAGAAAGAAAGTGCTATGTGAACTTAAATATTTAAATTAAAATATGTATATTTTCCCCATCATATGAACATTTCTCCTGAGAAGTTATTGGCTGAGGCTTAATTCTGCTTCTTGCTCCTGTTCAGTAAAAGGAGTTGTGCAGGTGCCCTCCTTTATAGTGGTAGTTGTTAAAATATATTCTCAGTATATAGATTTATGAAGTATATTATATTAAATTGTATCTATATATAAAGTATATGCTCAATATAAAGTATATTTGCTCTTCTTCTCTGCCTCCCCAATCAAATTCATTAAAGACCTTGTACAAAAGGTGTTGTTTTATCCTAGTGCCTCTAGCTATTTTTTTCTCTAAGTGCCTCCTTGCTTCCCCACCAGAAGTAGTGTTGAAGAGGTTTCCTTGGTGCCACTCTTGCACTAAGCAAGGCACAGGCTCAAAAACTGCCTTTGATTTGCACTCTGTAGTCATGCTGGCTAAGGAGTAAACTCCTTGAGCACCTCCTCCTCCTCTCCCTCATCCACTGGTAAGTTCCTTCTCTTGGGGTTCAGACTATCTCTCAATGAGCTGTCTCTAATCAATGACCATGTCCTAGTGACTAAGCTGTTGCAACTACAGCCTTCATGTCAGTGAGAGATCAGAGGTGGCTGTGGTGGGAGTGTTTAGAAGATTGACAGATTAGGTCAGTTTTACACTGTAAAATGAAACATTACTGAATTTATTCATTAGCAGGTCATGTTAAATCTTATATGATATAATATTGCTCATCTTTACTACCCATGAAGAACTCCTGGTCTTTAACAATGAATTTTAAGTTAGCTCTAAGTGTACAGTATCCCAAAAGCTGCAAAGTTAGCATTCTATGTTAGTCTTTGATGCTTCTCAATTGACAATGTCAGTCTTGAGAGCTCCTGAAGGAGGGAATTCAAGATCAAAGTGCACTGTCCTCCTCCTTCTCCAGTTCTCCTTGTTTATGCCTCATGCTTTTATGCTGATTACACCTGATCTTAGAGGTCTTCTCTGTCTCCAGCACTACTTGTCTTTTGTTCACTTTCTTGCCAGCCTTCCATCTTTGTATGATGTCCTGTTTATTTCCAGTCACTTGTGCTTATCTTGTGTACTGCCTGTCAGATTTTTGTTGCT
This sequence comes from Galbula dea, assembly GCA_013399015.1. Classification (NCBI taxonomy): domain Eukaryota; kingdom Metazoa; phylum Chordata; class Aves; order Piciformes; family Galbulidae; genus Galbula; species Galbula dea. Next base: position 96,028 of record VWZX01007087.1, on the reverse strand, counting down.
TGGCTGCCTTCTACCATCTCTGTTTGTCACTTTGGTGGTCACATCTCTTATATACTTATAAAAAGAATGTCTCTAGTTTTGTGTTTCACATAACCACTAAGGCTGCTGTGGCTTACTTACTGCTTTGATTTGGAGTTCACAGAATATTTTGAACCTGAGAACCCTGTCTGGAAAGATGAATTAATTCTGTGACATTTGGAGGGTTCTTTAGAGAGAAATGGACACAAAGTAAGATGGTCTCATTTTAATGTCTCTCAGGGGTTACTTTCTTGATCTCTACAACTGCCTGGAAGGAGGTTGGAGTGAGGTGAGGGTTGGTCTCTTCTCTCGGGTGACTAGCAGTGGGATGAGAGGAAATGGTCTCAAGTTGCACCAAAGAAGTTCAGGTTGGATATTAAGAACAATTTCTTCCCTGAAAGACTGGTTAGACATAGGCCCAGGTTGCCCAGGGCAGTGGTGGGGTCACCATGCCTGGAGGGGTTCAAAACACATATAGATGTGGTGATGAGGGACATGGTTTAGTGGCATGAGTGTATTGGATTTCAGTCTTGGAGGTCTTTTCCTACCTTACTGATTCTATATGATACATCCCTAAGAGACCATTCCCATATGATTATGACTTGCCTTCATCACAGAAAGCCTTCTATAAAGCACCACTATTAAAACAAAGAAAAAGCCCCTCTATAGTTCTAGACTTCTGGAGTTTTTAACCCCAAACCCTGGAGTTTTAAACCCTGCTTCACTTTTCTCTTTGCTTTTGACATTTTCTCCCAGCAAATACTGGGAGAAATATATTGGAATATATATATATATATATAGGAATTGTTAGAGAATTATCCTCCAGAAAGGACAGACTGGAGGAAATAGACATGCAATTAGTAAACTGTATTGATTTTTCTACTCTTCACCTATCAAAAAAAGAAACCCAACAGAAAGAGCCTTCAATAAGGAAAAAACCCTTACCAGCAGCAAAAACCATCTGTTTCAGTCTTCTAAATAACTGTTTTTAAGCACTAGATCTTGTATGTGGAAAATAAGACATTTATACAGCTTCCTTCTTTACAAGAAAACATGGAGAGATGCATTACAGTGGAGAGATATATAAATATACATAACTACACCCACACCCCTGTAAGAAGTGTACTGTAAACTGGGAAAAGATACTGGCATATTTCAGAAAGACCATGGCAATAGCTCTGGTTAATTAATTAGTTGGTAAATTTGCTGACTGAATGCCTGCAACTGAGTGCACCTCTGGAAGGGAATCACAACCTGCTGAGGGCAGAGCCAGAGCCCTCAGTGCTGTCTCAAGCTTTAAGGAGCTCTTCCCAGATCTGTAGTAAAAAAAGTTTATGTTGCTCACAGGGAACTCTTCATTTAGAAATTACTTCAGACTTCCACCTTAGTACACAGGATGTTATTTTTCTTTCTGCACTACAAAACATTAAATTCCTTCAACATAAAAGGAAGATTTCCATATGGAGAAAGGACCAGTTTGAAACTTGATCTTTCCAGCTGAGACTGTTCTAAGGGCATTGGTGAATAGAGCCCAGAAAATAACACTGAATAAGTCACTTCCCATGAAGAATGACTGTGCCATCAGAGGAGAGCACAGGGGTTCAAGACCAACCAACAACTTAATGCAAATGTAACATGCAAAACAAGACATCCAAATACACATCCAATGGGATGTGAATCCAGTGAGGACACTAAATTCAAACATCAGGAAGGTAATGTGATCACAAGCAGAATATCATCTGTGCCTCCTGAGAAGGAAATAGTCCACAGACAGTTCAGAAGCCATTTCAAGACAGTACTGGTTTTGTCTTACTGGAGTGACCATAGCCAAGGTCACCATGAAGGATTTGAGGACCAGATATCAGCTTATATGTGAAGATTCCCCAACAGAGCAGCTCCTCTGTGATGCTCAGGAGTATGGTTTGTAACTCACAAGAGACAGCTCTTAATAATGTAGGATTAATGTTTTCTTCTCTTATCCCTTGTCTGACCCTAACAGGGCAGAGGAATTTATAGATTACATATCTGTAACAGTGCAGTGGCTACTGTAAAATCACACTAGTCCTGACTGAATCTCTCCATATAATTCAATGAAGTCATTTCAAGTTGTGTTTCAGCTCAGCTATATGGCCTGTGGGCTGCCCTCAAGACATTTTGGGTTTTGTCTCTTTTAGAATGGACTTTTCCCACTCAATTAGATACTGATGCACCTGTTTCAACACATGCATGGGTAAGGATAGGGCTGAATTGTCCTTGTAACAGACACCTCCTCACTCTGCTCCATAAATCAACTTTCAAAAGACAAGCAGAAAGTAAATAGTGAGCTGCTACAGTTTTCTTGGGCCTCTGGTACAGCAATTTCCTTTAGCCTAATTTTTATCACTTGGAAGAAGGCATATTAATCTCAGGCAACAGACTGCCTGATTCAGAGCTAATAAAAATGTACCTCCTGACCATTTAGAGGTTGTTGTGACCCAGAGCACAGTCTGTACCTATTTATATGGAGATATTTCTGGTCTCTCCTGTCTTCTGGAAAGCATCAGAACTCAAAAAAACAGTTGCTGAGTTTAATTTATCCACTCCAACACTGGGAAAAGCCATGATCATGCTGCACATCAACAGCTCTTTGTATGTAGTCCTCCTGAGCTAGTGAGATTTCACAGTGGACTAATTTTCATGAATAATTATTTTGTATTTAATTTTGTATAATTAATTTGTAATTATTTTTTGTATTTTAACTGTAACAGCCCTCTTTAAGTTTTTGGGTTTCCTTTTTTTTCTCATTCATTGCAGTGAATTATAGACAAAATGATTAATAATTTCCTCTTATGATTGACCTTTAAGGAAAAAAACCACAACCCTACAGGTTCCTTTGTGTGGCAACATATGCCATTAAAATATTATTCTGATTATAACTTGTAATCTATTAAACAAATTAGCCAAGTGGAAATAAAACCCAGTGCACACAACCTCCATTACCCCCATTGTTTTGCTGAGTATTGGTTTATCCAAGTGGCTCCACTTTAAGCAGCAGGACTGCTCCAGTGCACAAAGCACATGAATGAGTGCTGTTAGAAGTGAACATTGACCACCTACAAGCTCTCAAATCTCTTGTGTAACTTGGCAGGATTTCTCCTCCTGACCACCCCATCAAGTGACATAGAAAAGGGTTGCTCCATCAATACTCACAGTTGGGAAGCAGCTTACATCTTTTCAGCCAAGTGACAGGCTTTCCATGCTTGGTTTTAACAGGTGCAACAGCACCCAACAGTGCTGCAGGATCCCAGGCTGCAGAGACACAAAGCAGGTGCAGGCTGTGCCTTCCTGCAGGGATCACAGGGGAGAAAAAGGGGAAATACAGAAGGGCCTGGAGGGATTGCTCAGGGCTTGTCAACACTGAAATGCTCCAGAGGGTCAAGGAGTATGAGATAATGAGATATGCAACTTGGACACCTGTGCTGAACCAGTTCAACTCCTGGTTTGTGACAGAGATGAGAGAAATCATAGAATGTCCTGAGGTGGGATGAGGATGATCAAGTCCAACTCCTGTCTATGCACAGGACACCCTCCCACCCCCCCTGAAAAAAGAAGTCAAATAGCACCATGTGGCCAAGGGCTTTGTCCAGATGCTTTTGGAGTTCTGTCAGGTTTGGTGCTGTGATTACTTCCCTGGGGAACCTGTTCTGGTGCTCTACCATTCTCTGGGTGTAGAACCTTTTCCTAATATCCAACCTAACCCTTCCCTGACACAGCTTCATGCCATTCCCTCAGGTCCTGTCACTGGTCACCAGAGAAGAGAGCAGCTCCTGCCCCTCTGCTTTCTCTCATGAGGATGTTAAAGATTATGATGAGGTCTCTCTGCAGTCTCCTCCAGGCTGAACAAACCGAGTGACTTCAGGCATTCCTCGTAGGGCTTCCCCTCTAGACCCTTCATCATCTTGGTGGCCTCCTTTGGGTGGTCTCCAAAAACTTCATGTCCTTCCTACATCGTGGTGCCCAATGGCTTTTTATAATGCTTTCTCTCCTGCAGTTTCTCCCTGCAGTGTTGCTTTGCTTTTTGTGAGGTATTCAAAACCCATCTGGATGTGCTTCTGTGTGAGCCGGTCTAGGGAATCCTGCTGTGGCAGGGAGTTGGACTAGGTGATCTTTCAAGGTTCCTTCCAACTCCTAACATTATGTGATTCTGTGACTATACCAGAAATAGTTTGTGTATCCTATCAAATATTCCAGGTAACTAAAAAAAGGCCTTAGGAAACCTCTGTTAACAATCAGAATAATGGAATCATAGAGTGGTTTGGGCGGGGAGGAAACTTTGAAGATCATCTAGTCCAATCTGCCTCTCATGGTCAGCGATCTCTTTGACTAGATAAGGTGGTTCAAAACACTAATCTTGAATATTTCCAGGGATGGGTATCTACAGCTTGTAAGATCTTTTAACATTATTGGTAACTAAACAGAAAAGCTAGAGTCAAAACTGGGTTTTAGCCTTACTCCTGGAACACCACCAGAAGAAAGGCAACACTGACCCAACAACTGCACCAACAAGTTGTTATTTGCTATGAGCAGAAGGAGTTAGAGGAATAAGAGGGGTTTCATTCATAGAAAGGGCAACCATAGCTGTTCCCTTGAGAGAGAAGAGCAGTGACAAGATGTGTCTTGCATCTTGAACAAAACAATCAGGAGGAAAGATGTCAAGCTAGTCTCCTGCTTCTGTTCTCTTGAGCTTCAGCAATACTCAGTCCGTGTTCCTCTCATCTTTTGTTAGGAGCAAGCAAACCTCTAACCAAGAACAGCACTGCTCTGCAACACAATGACTTTAAAATCAAGAGCAGAGTAGAAGTTGGACAGAGCTCTCCTCAATAATTGATGATTTAATTAGAATATTGGCATGCTGTTATAGTTGATGATGCTACTAACTCATCTGCCTAAAAGCCAAAGTGATTTAAGCTTTTACTAGATTAGCCAAGCTTCCTCATCCTGGGAATTTGTTGGTAAAATCCTGATATGGCTGAAAACTACAGGGCAGATTCTGAATATCTCCAAGAGGATTGCAGAAGTTTTTGGCACACAAGCAAAGAGAACCACAGAATCACAGAATAATTAAGGTTGGAAAAGACCTCCAAGATCATAAAATCCAACCACCAACCTATCACCACCGTGCCACTAAACCATGTTCCTAAATACCACCTCTATATGATTTTTGAACCCCTCCAGGGATGGTGACTCCCTGGGTGGCCTGGCCCAATGCCTAATAAATCTTTCAGAGAAGAAATTTTTCCTGATATCCAATCTAAACTTCTCCACTGGTGCAACTTGAGGCCAATTCCTCTTGTCCTCTTGCTGGTAACCCAAAGTCGCTTTGCTCAGTTGTAGGACAGACGAATAAGAGCATGGCTGATCCCTGGGGCAGTGAGGCAAGACCAGGCTGAGGACTCTGATAACTGTTTATCCTTCTTGGCCATCACATTTACAATGTTCATGGAAGAGAGCAGCACTTGAATCATCTGCAAGATGATCTGTTGAACAAACATAAGTAACCTTTATCTTCACTTTCCTTCCACTTTCATTTCTCTTCTTTCTTCAATATTTGCACTTTAACTGTGATTGGAGTTTTTGTTGTTTTATTTTTTTCACTAAAGTGCCCCACTGGCACTGTTAAGACTTCCATGGAATTAAAGCAGGGAGAGGCAGGTCCCTGAATGGTTGTTAAGAGAAGGTTGTTAATGGGGAGCTTCTCACTTCTTGCTTCTATAGATGCTAATATATACATTTTAAAACAAAAATTGCTTGGCAATCATTGTGAAGTGTCCTTTTCTATATCATGCCATTATGAGGACTCTTTCATGCATAAACAAGGTAGCCCTAGTTCACAGAATCACAGAATATTAGCAGTTGGAAGGGACCTTGAAAGATCATCTAGTCCAACCCCCCTGCCACAGCAGGATTCCCTAGACCAGGTCACACAGAAGCGCATCCAGAAAGGTTTGGAATATCTCCATAGAAGGAGACTCCACTCTGGTTTAATCTAGAGGGTGTGAATCTCCATGGCAATTAGCAATTAAGTTACATTGAAATGAGGCTTTTGAAGGAGTGAAGTCTCATCTTTTCTGAGTATATCAATATCAAACATGGCCTATGTTTAAAATCTCATTATTTTGCTGGGAATAATATCTCCAAATCAAAGGGAATTTGAGTGTTTGTGTTCTGCTGAGAAACAGGTGGGGACTTAGACTGTGAAAATACTTGAAAATATGGTTTAGCCCTGGAAACAATTCAGGCACTACAGATCTTACCCTTTCTCTCTTTAGTAGCCTTATTGTGGCCTAGTGGTTAGGATTCAGCACTCTCACCACCACGCCTGGGTTCGATTCCTGGTCAGGGAGGCTTTGTTGTGACCTGGTCTAAGAAATCCTGCTCTGGCAGGGGGGTTGGACTAGATGATCTTTCAAGGTCCCTTCCAACCCCTAACATTCTGTGATTTTATGATCATTTACATGGCCACAGCAAGAATTATGATCTGTCTTCTCTTCTCCCTTCCTGTGGCAGCCTTTGCTACCTACTTCTGTATGCTTTACATTCCAACAACCTGAGCAGGACACAGAAGGGGGAAAAAAGTTTATTGCATCAACTGATTGATTTGACTCCATCATCAAAACCCTGTGACACACACCAAGGTGTTTTAGACTTTATACAATGAAGAGTAAGTGTTGATGCTGCTCCACACTACTTGTCCAGGTAGAAAGGGCAGAGGGACACAGACAAGTGAAGTGCAAGAGATACTGTTCAGCATGCTAGCTGAAAGAAGAAGAACCAGCTAATGAATTACAGTGCCATTTTTAGAATATCAGACCTCTGTGTGTGTGAGAAGGAGGTTGCTCTACTCTTAACTGCCACCCCTGAGTGGCAACAAACCATAAAAGCTGTCCTGGTTTTGCTGGGATAGACTCCTAGGCGAGCCATGGACTGCATCATGGTTTATCTGATCAGGGGAGTCAAAAGTCCTCCAAAGTTTTCCATAGTTCCCATTTTTCTCCTGGAATGTGTGGGTGGCACACAGGCACCTGGCTGGGCTGAGAGAATAGCTCAGACTGAGTTCCTGCAGTGTTTAAATCAGCCTCTTCCCTATCCTCCTCTTGAGGAAAGCTTTCCTGTTCAATGAGTGCTGTACTTTCACTGGGCTGAGTATGACTTTATATACTTTATATTGGCATTGATATCAGTTTGATTGTTTCATTATGTCCTTTTTCATTTCAACCTGGGGATCTTTTCTCCTTTTCCCAATCCCCTTCTCTGCTGGGGAGGAATCATTTCATGATAGAACAACTGCTAGAGCTTAGCCCCAGATATGGGCTAAATGTAGACAGAAGCTGCAGTCTCACAGCCCTAGTTGCTCTTTGGGTCTGCAAAGCCCCTGCTCATCCACTGGATGTTTCCTACTGCCCCTGCTGAAAAAAAAAACCAAGAAAAAGCACAGGTTTGGTCATTTGTATTTCAGCTGCTGTGGTTGGAACATTTCATGGTGATAGAAACAATCAGGGCTTGTAGTTGCAGCATTGCCCCATTATATGTTATGCCCAGAGATGAGAATTATGCTTTGACTATTTTAAGAGTAATGTATTAAAGAAGTTACAAAATTTGTGGGAAAAAAACCCAGTTACAATGTAAAAATAAACAAATAAACTCTTGTGCCAAGAAAGTAACAGCAATCATGTTACCTATTCCATCAGTTTTAAAATATATCCCTGCAGTTAACTGCAGTATGAACTAGTTCACAAACATAATTGAACTAAAACTGTGCCTCAGCCCAAAATAATTTCATATTTTACTGAAATCTCTCATTCCATGTTTGGTTAGGTATTGTGGATATTTTTATGCACTTTTGGGTGTTTGTACAATTATCAGTGTCCTGAATCAAATGCTGAGGGCTAAGCATTTAAGTGTTTAAAGGATTAGCAGGGATCCCATGCTGACTTAATCAGGAAGTTGTATGTAAAATAACTTTCTTTTTAACTGAATAATTATGCATGAATGTATTTCCTGGGCTTAACTAATTGAAAGATTTTATGTAAGTGTAATAGTTGCTCTGTTGGTTGTTAAGACACCACATAGTTTGCACAAACACTGGACATTTCTGGTTGGGGTGCTTGCATTCTTCACTGTTAAAGACCTTGATAAAATGGATAACACTGTTATTTATTACCTTAAAGGCCTAACCCCACACCCAAAATACTGATTATTTTTTCAAGTGGATGTTTTTGGTGCTGGGGGAGATATTACTATTGTTGTCAATGTGATTAGGCAGAAGATAATGTGGACTGCCATATCTAAATAAAAACAGTCCAAATGTTCACTGTGCAAAGGATAAGATGTAAAATGGCAGAAGCTGTTATTACAAAATAGCATCTCCATCCCCTCCATACAAAAAGTACCTAATTAAAACCTAAATAAAATATGACATGATGGATTTCAACAATTGTAATTGTTTTTTCCTGAATTGTTTTTGACCTTATGGGTCCTGATGTGAATTTAAACCATAAAGCAAATGGATCCTAAACCAAACTGTATGAAAGACCTTTATGCATTTGAAAATCTTGAAGGAATGCAGGAGGATGATTTGATGTTAACTGATGAATTTTCAGAAGGGTCAGCCCAAGGCTATCAAACAACAAGGATGTCAATCCAGAATTAAGAAATTAAGAATTAAGAAAATAAGTAGATCTCCACAGGCAAGCACACAGAGAGCACTTTGCTGGCATTATTATGGTTAATGCCTTTTACATTACCCATCACTTGGTTGGTTCACATTCAGACAGCAGAGACACAAATCACTAAAATTAACCAAATGCTGAATGGTTTAATTTAAGAAGCATATTTATGTTGTGTTTAAAAGGCATAGGAATGGAATACCTATTTTTTTCCCCCACTAAATCAGGGCCATTCTAAACAATGTTCCTATAAAACATGCTTAAAAGAGAAGAGAGTGAGGAGGCTGCTCCAGGGGTTAAGCTGACAACTTTGTTTGTAGACTAAAAACATTGAACTTTGGGTGAATCAGTTTGCTACCTAACCTGTTCTGGTGAACAAGGGATTTTTTATAGAAATGGGGGCTGAGTATTTGCTCTTTTTTTGTAGCTTATTGGAAGACTTCTGACTTGATTATGGTAAATCTCTTCATTCTTAAGGTGACTTGCTAGAATCTCTTGTTTTACCTGTAGAGTGAAGGTTTGTTGAGGGGAAGTGGAGGACCTAATGCACACTTTCACTTACAGTTTGCAAGCTAAGTTTTACACTATTTCAACTCTAACTAGGCCACCTAGCATGGGCCTGTTTGCTAGCATTTGCATAAATAAAGACTCTTTTGGCATTTATAGTCTGGTTGTTGGAGATAAATGCATTATTTCCTGCAGTGGGCCTCTGCCAACAGATTTAGAAGGAATCTAAATAATTAAAAGGATCATAGCTCCATATTCATTTCAGGATCTACAGAAGGATTTCTGTTCTCTCTAGCACAGTAATATCTGTGTTTCTTTCAACTATCTCCCTTTATCATGAGAGATGAGTAAGGATTGTTAAGGCTGATACAACTGCAGGATTTTAAACTCTTGCCAACATTGATGGAAGCTGGACACTTATCTGAGCCATGGAGCATGGTACAGAGAATGCTAGCTCCTTACAGGGAGCAGCAGGACTACAGCATGGAACTGTCATAGGCAAATTATTAGCTCTTTGTCTTTCAGTGCTTGGTAACCCTCACACAAGGTTTATCAGCTTGGCTGGGGAGCTGTCTTTGAAACCAATTGAGCTGAGAAGATCCTAGCTGTAAAGAGGAAAAACAATTGTTCTCTGTGCTTCTGGAGTGTTTGGGAGGGAACCCCAATGAATGAGGTTCTTTGCCATATCTACACCAGATAGGGTGTTAGACAGTCATTGGTAGTGTCCCAGGGTTCTCTGCAGCAGAATGTGCTATGGATCACATTTGTCCTATGAAAGAGGATAATGAGAATGTGAAGATGTCTTCTGTACTGATATCTGTCTTTTTTTTCCCCCCCTTCTTTACAGCATCTTGTTTGCAGACATTGTGGGGTTCACTAGTTTGGCATCACAGTGTACTGCCCAAGAGCTGGTGAAGCTCCTGAATGAGCTCTTTGGCAAGTTTGATGAATTAGCTACAGTAAGTACACTATTCTTATTTCAATATAATTTAAATCCCTCTCTAGACAATGATACATGAGTAACACATGTTAGAAATCTCTAACAGACTGATTTTAGCCCTCTGTGTTATGAATTTCTAAAGTTTCCTTTTCTAATTAGTGTTCTGGAGAGAAAACAGCCTATTTTAACTGTTTAGGAAAGAAGTTGATATTTTAAAACATACTTTTCTTCCCTCTTCTTGGAGGCCTCCAGTGTTCTTCCTTAGTGGTGTTTACACAAATTAGAGAGAATATTTTGATATTTACATTTCTATCCTGCATGGAAAGAAAAAAAAGAAATTATGAATATTGTTGCATGAAACTAATTCTGTGATAATAAGAAGCTAGGGAGTAATATTAGTTCTTCACACAGAGCACTCCTTGTTACAGAGAGGATGGTAGCTTTTTCAGATGGTAGATTTTCTTCATCACAGGCAAAAGGAGACCCATCTCATAATTGATGCTTATGTTTTGGTCATTGCACTTACTTTGTGCCAGATTCTCCAAGGAAAAGCAAATGAGAGAAATGTTCCTTGCTTAGAACTCCTAGCAGTCTAATGGCACCACAGGCACTTGAGAAGAAATGTGAGGAATGGATGTGCCTGAAAAAGGAATAATTTTCTTTCAAATTATGCTTAACAATATGTTGAAAATATGTTTTCCTCCTGAACAAAGCAAAATTTAATCAAACCTATCCCCTTTGACAGCCACATCCTCAGAGCCTTCATTGCTCAGAATTACTGCCTCCACAAAGTATGCTGCTCCACACCTAGCTAGCTTGTCTTCAGGCTCTGCACAGTAGCACAGAGATCATTTCTTCAGGTCCCCAACATCCACATTTTTTTTCAGTCCAAATTCCCTTCTCCTTGATGTAGTCTTCCACAGAAGAGGTCTGAAGACTGTGGACACTTGGCTTTATGACTCCCTCTTGATAAACTTCTCTCAGGGACCCTAAGGAGAAAGAAATCTTCTGCTCCACAAGAGGTCAGGGTTGATGAAGGCCTATTCTTAGTTAAAAGGGGTCTCATCTGATCAAGTGCTATGTCTCCATTTGCATTAGATGATGAAGTCATAACAGAGGGAAACTGTTGTGTGTTCCCTTTTTTCAAGCAAAACAAAGGGTGAACTTAGATGCTAAGTAAGGTGCACTGGAGGTGTGGGGTTTTGCTATGAACCTGTAACACATTTGTAAGCCTTTGTGTAACCAATTCATTACTGGAACTACTGGCAGTGCCTCAGAGAGAGCTCAAGTCCCCAGCCCAGAGTACTTCATAGATGTCTACCTTGGAAAGAAAAGAGACTGCCATGGAGATGATCATTGGCAAGAGCTTAAATGGCTTCAAAAGTTCAAATACTTACAGAATAATTAATTACAGAGGCCAGGTGCAGCCAGCTGGAGCTCTCAGTGACACCTGAAACCAAGGTACCAGTGCAAGATCTGTTGCTTGCCACAGAAGAAGCAGACTGGGCATAGCAGAGGAGCTAAGAAGCCTTAGCTTTTCTGTTCAGCCTACATGCATTCTGTTCTCAGCCTTCAAAATAAATCTCATGGTTTCCTTAGCTGTGTGAGGAAGATCTGTTATGTGTCCTCCTAGCTCAGGCTGCTGCATCAGAGTGTGATTAAGGACAATGCATGAACCTTCCTTGACACCTTCTGATGTACTGAATGTTAATGTGTCTCCTGCAGTCAGAAGAAATGTGCTGAGAAGTGTAATTTTTCAGAAGGATTCTGATGTCTTGTTTAAAACAACCTCTAGGTAGTTTTTATTAGGTTAAAACAGAGGGCTGGGCTGATTTTAAAACAGTAACATGCTTTGGGATTCAGGATGATGGAGGAGGAAACTACAGGAACTTTAAAGAACAATGTCATGGTGAAAAGTATGTTCCCTGTGACTACTCAAGTGTCATCTGTGAGTGTGTTGCTGCTTCTGAAGAACTGATGCCAACTGGAAGGGGCAATGTATGACAACCCTTCTTAAAACAACTGCTTAAAACTGTAATGCTTAAAGATCCCTGTCACACCATGGGAAGTGTAGGAAGTGTTGCTGGGAGTCTCATGAGGATTCTTGGCACTTTGGAACTTTGACACACTGTGGAAATAGTGAGGGGTGATGTTGTTGTTGTTGGTTTTTTTGTCAGTATAACTGGAGCTGAGCAGAACCAGGAGCTTCAGATGAGCATAAAAAACCTTCTTGTTGAGAGATCTGAGACAACTTAATCCTAAAGTTTGTCCTTTTGACATTTAAAAGCTGGTTCATGTTTTTTAGCATTGGGTTTTTCTCTCTTTCTGAGTATGCTGGGTTTTGGCAAGGGAAGTAGTTTTCCTCTTCTTGAGATGCTATGCAGTTTTTTTAGGTCACAATAGCTTCAAGTATAGTTGCAGCTCTTGACAGGGAGTTCTGAAGACAAACCCTAGATGTCAGTTAATTATCATTCAATACCTTTGAAAGTTTGCTTGTGCCTTCTCTTAATAGAGAAGGAAGAAAATTGCTGAACTTCATACTCCCTACTAGAAATGATTTGTACTTTTATCATGTCCTTTCTTTTTTTATTCACCTCTAGAGAAAAAAATGTTTTTCAAACTCTTATCTTGTACAGGGTTTTTTCTACCTTGTAAATCACTGAGTCTTTGAACTGTGTTAGGAGGAGATGTGATTGAAATACAGTACTGAAAATGATGACATGTTTTCACAATAGCACTGTTTGATTTCTTAAAGAAACAAGCTTGGGTAGGCATATTTTAGAGAGGACTTTGTGGTCCTCTTAACTTTTGAGTCTATGGGTCAACTTCAATCACTTGGAAGAAAGTGAGTCTTAAAAATAAAGCTATATGAAAATGAGTGATAGTAGTAGCATCCTTGCAGGACTGTAGCTTCATCCTAGACAGGCATCAGAGAATACACTTGGAGAGGTGCTGTTATGAATGCCTTAGTGTTCATTTGTATACCTAGTTACTGAAGTACTTGTAACACCACAGTCTTTAGGAATCCTGATTTTCTATAAACATTTTGGCCAAGTTTGTCCATGCAGAGGTTCCCTTGGGGCTGTAGAAAACAATAGCAAGTGCCATCCTGAGTTTAGTTTCTTACAAACCCTATTGATAGTTCAAATAAATTTCTTTTACATTCATTTCTAGTGGATTTTACCTGCTCTTCAGGCTCAGTTTGCTAAGTTCAGGCTCTTGCTTCTGAAGTTTCTCAGTTTCTTCTTCTAGTTAAGCAAGAGTAGCTTTATATGTTATCAGTGAATGCTTTGCACAACTGGTTTTTGCATGAGGTCTTCAGATGCCTCATGATTAACCTTCAACACTAGAGCTAGCTTCCAGTTTGTCATTCTTCAGCTTACTGTAAGAGCAACAAATTTTAATGGTAGTCATTTGCATTGTGTTGTTTCCAAGGAGTTCTTGAACACTTGATACTCAGGCTGAGTGCCTTGTTCCTTTAATATACTGCATATTTCAGAGCATTTTCTCTTCTCTTTAGCTGTGCCATGGATTTACTGTGAATGAGGGAGGTTCTCAAGGCTGTAGTTACCCAAGCAGTGTCACACAGAGCTGCATGTGCCCCTACTTGAGTACTGCCACGGTCACAGCTCCACTATCTTGTGATACAGTTCAGCTATACCCAAAATATTTTAGCTGTAATAAGTCACCTTAATAGGAGAGGCATTTCTCCAGTATCCTGCACTGTAATGAAACAAGTTTGCTCTCTAAAGAAGTGTTTATCTTCTTTAGTTGTTCTTTTCTTTGGTGGATTTTTCTGATATGCTTCCTGCATCTAATCCACGTGGAGAATTAATTATTTGTGTTTACAGATTTGGTTGTTTCCCTTTTATCTTTCATGTTACTGCATCATGGACTTCTAAGCCTTTTCATTTACAAGTGGATAAGGATATATGAAGTTTAGACTCTTTTCAAAGGACATCCTTAGAAGAGTATTTTAATACTCTGAATTAAAGATATTGTTCCTGCCACTTTTGGGATCTCATTTATTAACCAGGCTGGCACCCACCACTTCCTTGATCTTTCCATTTGTAGTTATATGTCTACTTTTAGGCTTTGGCAGTATCTTTAGGCTAAGTTTATTTACATTTCTGTCCATTTTAATTTAGCATCCTTTCCTGATTACTCTCTTAGCTCTTAATAATGTTTCCTTTCAAAATTTCAGTGGCTTTTTGTACTAGTTCAGCCTCAAAGATGCTGAACTTAAAGTTGCTTCTGAGCCTTAGGCAGAGAGTCAGTAAACAGTATTTTTAATCAGCTTCTGTGTTGTTTTTAACTGTAAAGAACAGTCAGTTCTTTGCTGTGTTTTGAACTAGCAGCAATCACTTCAAGAAATTGATTCTATGGAATCTGTAGAATGCTTTGGTTTACATGAAGATAATTATGAAGTTTTGAAATCACAAAATGAATAAAGGTTTGGAGATCAGTTAAGACAGGAAAGATAGTGTTGGAAAACATGACTACAAACTTACAGAGCACTTAACTCTTCTTTGTGGAAATTGATAAGTGTGCACTGTGGAGGGATGCTCACAAAGGCTAATTTTAAGGAGACCAGTCTCCCAAAGTTCCCTTGATAGTGTAGACACAGGATCCCAATGAGGCAGATCATATGCATAAGCTTGAGTCTGGTTCTGATCAGCCATCTGGAGAGGTTTCCTAGAAAGACCTAAGTAAGCAAACTTTCTTAATTAAAGTAGTCTTAATGAATATGTCTGCAGCTTTATAGGGTCAGAGCCTAATGATGTGTGTGTGGTATGAAGCTAAAGTGTTTGTGGGACAGTGTTCCAGGGTGGAAAATAATGTCATACACTAACTATCATGGGAAGATACAGGTAGGTACCACAGAGGTTAGGTCTTGCATAACTTCCTTTGTGGTTTAGATTAGAGGGTACTGTGCTTCTTGTGCCTATTCTGAGATAACTTGTCATGATTTGCATGTTTCTGGTAAATTACAAACTCAGGAAGAATGTGGTATTTGAAAATCTGAGATTTGGATATGAATATAAACTGTGTTGGATTATTCTGACCAGCTTCAGATACTCACAATGGGAGCACTTGGCCTGAAACTAATGGCTTTGACTTCTTGTAGAGTGAACATAGAGAAAGGTATCTCTGGAGTTTGATGCATGTCATCCAAGAAGGATGTCTATTTGCACTCCAGAAGTGCCTGTATAACCTTATTGCAGAGACAATTTGGCTGATAATCCCAGAGTGTATTTGAGCTGAGTGTATCTGAGTGTATTTGAACTCTGCATGCACAGTCCTTTGCTCATGCACAGATCTGTCATGCAGGGCATAGCAGTGCATCAGGGGTGACTTTGTTGCAGCCTTCCAATACTTAAAGGAGGCCTATGAGAAAGATTAGGAGGAGCTCTTGCTCAGAGAGTGTAGTGACAGGACAAGGAGTATAAGTTTTAAACTGAAAGAGGGTAGGTTTGGATTAGATAGTAGGAAGTAACTCTTTATGATGAGGGTGTTGAGACATGGAAGAGGTTGCTAAGAAAAGTTGTGGATGCTCCTTTGCTGGCAGTGTTCAAAACCAGGTTACATGAAGCATTGAGCAACTTGGTCTGCCCATGGCAGGGGGGTTGGAACTAGGTGATCTTTAAGGTCCCTTCCTGCCCAAACCATTCCACAAGTCTCTATGATACAGCTTCCATGATGGTAGAAAATTTGTCATGACTTCACAAATACATTACTAAACTACAAGCTTATATATGCTCATCTGGAGGTGGCCAGCTTTCCCCAGTCAGATCTTACCAAGCCATTTTTTCCCCTATACTGGGGCCAGATTTGTTTTTTCCTATTTCTGCCACTCTGCAGAAGCTCTTTTTGTGAAGTCTATGCTGTTATTGCTGCATCTCCATTACCCTGCTAAACTGAACCCTATGGCATACTGTAGTAAGCTCACTCTCAAGGGTTTTTACTCTGGGACTAGCAGATGTGCAAAGAACTGCTGTAAGTTGATAAAGATACTATTTGCAGGCATTATTCCAGAAAAAAAAAAGGTTTTTGAAATAGTTGTTTCTATTTTTAAATCCACAGTTCAGAACCTGGGTGAAAAGAAATATTAAAATGTCTCTGCAGTAATTAACAGGATTCAATCACAGAATGTGAGGGGTTGGAAGGGACCTCTGGAGATCATCTAGCCCAATGCCCCTATGAAATTTTCTAATGAGTTGGATAGTTTTCAAAAGTGTTTTAACACCATTGGCACACTGCAGTGTAATAGGGCTGGTGGTAACTTCATAATGTTCAGGATTGGACTGTGAAGTTTATCTGATAAGCTGGCTGGAATAATCTCTCACATCTTGTGACCCACATTCAGCATAGCTATTGAAATGGCTTTGGATATTACATAGAGAAACCATGATGGTAGATCTTTTTGTTTGGCTGAAAAAAACCCACTCAGTACAATGAGAAGTGAAATAGCTGATAACCATTCATGAAAGTTGCAGGTGGTGTTTGGATGGTACTTGGGGACATTGTTCAGTGGCATGGTGGTGATAGGTTGACAGTTGGACTTGATGATCTTAGAGGTCTCTTCCAACCTTAATGATTCTGTGAAGCTCTGCATCCAATTCTGGGGGCCTCAGCAGAAAAAAGGCATGGACCTGTTAAAGTACCTTCAGGAGAGAGTAATGAAAATGATCAGAGGGCTGGAAGATGATGAAAAGCTGAAAGAGCAGGGGTTCTTCAACCTGAAGGCTCAGGGAAGACCTTATTTCAGCCATTCAATATATAAAAGTGGGCTTAAAGTCAGCAAGAGACTTTGAAGGTCTCTAGTAATAGAGCACTCTGGAGTTTCTAGAGTAGATTTAGATGAGATATGAGGAGGAATTGTTTATGATGAGTGTGGTGAGACACTGAAACAGGTTGCCCAGAAAAGTTGTGGAGAAAACATCCCTGGAAGTGTTTAAAGTCAGGTTGGATGAAGCTTTGAGTAGTCTGGCCTAGTGGAAGATGATGTTGCCTGTGACACAGGGGTGGGAATTAGATGGCCTGTAAAGGTCCCTTCCAACCCAAACTGTTCTGTGATTTTCAGATTTAGCTGTTAGAAATAGGGTTCTAAAGGATGCTTTGCTTGTGAATCTAAACCTATATCATCTTCTTCTGCACCTAGCTGCATCTTTTGTGAATACTGCTGCAGTCTAAGACTTTCACTGGGTTGCCATTCCCTGGGGTTTCTTTTTCTCAAAACTTTATGGTGCACAACACAGCTATAGAGATGAAGGAAATAAATAATAGATCATTTGGTTTGTTTAAAATTATAAGGAAAAGACAGACAGTAGGAAAGTGTGAATGCAAAAGATGTAATCTCTTACCAAGGATCCTCCCTCACCATGCCCTGAACTTAAATTTAACACCAGATGGTAATAATAACTTTAATATCATCAGAAGGTGGTGTCTGGTCCATCAAGGCTGAGCTACCTTGATTAGTGTATCAGTAGTCCAGAGGATGAATACTGAAAGTTGCATTTAGTGCATACATTGTGTATATATGTAAGAGGATGTGGCTCAATCACTTCTCATGCATATTTTTGAAGGCTTTATTAATCTTTTCTCTCAATCTGTCCAGCATCATTAAACCCAAACTGGGTGAAAACAGTAAAGAATCTTTTCATGTGCCCTAGCTGATGTA
Source organism: Galbula dea (assembly GCA_013399015.1). Classification (NCBI taxonomy): domain Eukaryota; kingdom Metazoa; phylum Chordata; class Aves; order Piciformes; family Galbulidae; genus Galbula; species Galbula dea. The sequence continues at coordinate 78,177 of VWZX01007087.1, read as the reverse complement.
GTATTTATTAGTAGGAATAGCAAAAAAACTAATGTTTTTTTTTTAATTTGTGGGTAAATAACTCACCCCCCCCCCTATTCCACAGACTCTGATTCCAGGAGGGTAGGACATTAAAAGTCTGAAGAGCACACCTGCAAGTCAGCTTGCTCTCAGGCTTGCAAAAGAAGACATGGGTGTGTATAATAAAAATAAAATATATTGCAATTAAGTTACACAGGGTCAGACTCATCCTTGATGGAACTCCATTGCAGTTAATGGAGTTATGAGAGAAAGAAGTTCAATGTTTAGCTTTTAAAATCTTGCTTTTAAAAACTGTAGTCTATCTGACCTTCCTTTTTGGCTTGCTTTGCAGAGGAAGTCACACATCATGATGACACAGGAGGATGCAAAAATATAGACTGTTACAGTGACAGAAAGCACAGCAGGACTCTCTTTCCTGTATTACTATTCACTTTAAAGTAAATAAGATTTAAAGAGGCTCTTCTCCTACCAGACAGTGTTAAAAGAAAAAATCATGTACTGATCATCTTTGGCTGTGGATCTATGCATGCCATCATTAAAAATAACAGCCAAACAAATAACACCAAACAAATGAAAATCTTACCCAAAAAAAAACCCCTAAAAAGGCAATCTTTGCTCTTATCCAGTGCTATCCCTCTGTTTAACAGAACACATTAAGCTCCTATACACATACAAGCTGGTGTAGCACATACAAGCTCCTGTATTCTGCTTGGAGAGGTCTGAAAGCTCCTTAAACTTTATTTCTTTAAGACAACAGGGTTGGGGTTTTTTTGCTAAAAATATATATATTACAAACTAATTTTTCCTTTTTATTTCATAAACACTTATGTTGAGTACACAAACCAATATTTGACTTCTGCAGCACAAATATATGGAGGAGCTGGGCTCATTTAACCTGCAGGAGAGGAGGCCTTAGCAATGGATGGAAGGATCTGAAGGGAGGGTGTCAAGAGGCTGGAGCCAGACTCTTCTTGGTGGTGCCCAGCAATAAGACATGAGGCAACAGATACAAACTGGAACACAGGAACCTAAACCTGAGGAAGAACTCTCCTGTGAGGGTGCCAGAACAGTGGCCCAGGCTGCCCAGAGAGGTTGTGGAATCTTCTTCTCTGGAGAGATTCCAAAGCCACCTGAGTAATGTGCTCTGGGGCACCCTTGTAGAGCAGGGAGGTTGGGCTAGATGACTCCTGGTGCTCCCTTCCAACCTTACCCATTCTTTGATTCTGTGAATTTCCAGTTTTGCAGTGCAAGTTGGCAGACTTCACTCTTTCTGCAAAACACATTTAAATAAAGAACTACAAAACATCAGCAACCACCAAACCCCAGCGTTGTTTGCAAGAGAAACCCAGCTCCACCCCCTTCTACCAAACAGCTAGGTAGAATGAACTGCTTTGCAAAGAGCTTGTTTGAAAGTGTAAAGAAAACACTTAGTAACTTTGAAGTATCCTCTGATTTCCAAGCTGGGCTCCCACTACCTGCTGACAGTTTTACCAGAGGGAATTCTGCAGTCTGCTGGGAAAGGTCTTAGTGAGGCACTGCAGGTGGACAAGATGCTTGCCTCATGCAGTGCTAGCAGACAAGCTGCCTGCCTCATGCAGTGCTAGCAATCCCTGGTGCTTTTTGAGCATGTGCATCAAACCAAATTATCAGCTGTTTCTAAACAGGCTTTGCTTCCATCAACTGTGACTAGAACGTGCAGCTAGCACAGTGGAATTCATCTCTGTCACAAACATAGAAAATACTGATGAGGCAAGGGCTTTTGGGGAGTTACTGAGGAAGGAAAATGAAGTGAGGGAAAGGGTTGGCTGTGTTCATTTGCATCTCAATCCTGAAAAATTGCTTGTACAAAGCTGCTCTGCATCTCCTTCCTGAAAGTCTGCCTTGCATGTCAAGAAAAAGAAAAAGGTTTTCTTGAGATTACTGTATCTTGCTGGGTTATGATAAAGAAGGACAAAGAGGGTAACAGCTGATAAGGACTGGTATGGTAGTTTCAAAACCAGCAGTTGATTTAGCCATATGTCTTCCAGCCAAATTAGTATTTCTCTAGAAAATGCTGTAGTCCTGTTACCTCTTCCACCTAAACATGAAGAACTTCTTTCCTGTGAGGGTGATGGAGCACTGTACCAGGCTATCCAGAGAGGCTGTGGACTCTCCTTTTCTAGAGAGATCACAAAGCCACCTGGAGACAGTGCTGAGTAATGTGCTCTAGGGGACTCTGCTAGATCAGGGACTTTGGGCTAGGTGATCTCTGGTGGTCCCTTCCAACCATAACCATTGTGTGATTCTGTGAGGTTTCCATAGACTAGCTGCCAGGGGTACTTCATGCCTTCTTATAGTTTTTTTTAGTTATAGGCATTTTATTATGTGCCCTCTGTTTAGAAATGAGCTTTCTGCTCAGATTGATGTAGCAGTCAACACTTGCCATCATTGGGTTTGCAAAATAGGAGAGATTTAACCAGTTCTCTTCAGCTGTAGAAATTAAACTGTATGCAAAGAGGAGATAAAGGTGATGGTAATGCAAACTGTATCTTCTGACCTGCAAGGGTGTCATATGGATACTGACCATGCTCTATTGTAAATTGTGATTTATGACTTGATGATCCACAAATGTGTGCACCTCTACAGATAAATTCATAATAAATTGGAACTGGATTTGAAACAAAAACTTCTCAGAATAGAAACATTTTCTGATCCTCAGTAATGATTTAGCTTCAGTCCTTTGGTTTGGATTCCTACAGAGATGAAGTCTCATTGCAAATCTTGAATTCATATTAGCCTAACCTGAGGTCAAGGGACTAACATTTGTTCAGAACTATAGTTCTAATCAAGGTTATGCCATGTGTGTTGAACATTGCAGGGCTGATCTCCAACATCTATGTGTGCATTTAAAAAATACATATATGCATGTCAGCTGTTATGTATAGAGAACCCAGATTTCATGAACTATAGATGACTTCATCTGACCACAAGAGGATTCCCTAAATGGTTGCATAGCATTGGATAAGATTTTTTGTTTACCCTGTAAATATTGGAATATTTCTATGAATAGTAAAAATCTCCCATTCTCTTTTTTATTAAAGGAAAACCACTGCAGAAGAATAAAAATCCTAGGAGATTGTTACTACTGTGTATCAGGATTGACCCAGCCCAAAACAGATCATGCCCATTGCTGTGTTGAGATGGGACTGGATATGATTGACACCATCACGTAAGTACTGTGCCTGGTAAACCTGGACAGGAGTGCTCCTGGGTTGTGGCATTCAGGAAGGCTGTCCTCAGGAAAGCTGCTCACCTGGCAATTCCCACTACTGCATTCTAAACACTGATTTTTCCACTCTATTTAATTGCTGTGCACAGGTAAGAGTATGCAGAGGCAACTGCACATGCCAGGAAAGATACTGGGAGATGATGGAATATTCCTATTGTTATTTGCCACAAAGAAAGGAATCCAATTTCTTGGTTTACAGCAATACACACTGCTCATTTTGCACCCCAAGATGTAAACTCCAAGTCAGTCCTGATGTATCATGTTGTATATGTGTTTGTATTTGTTTGCTGATTTCTCCTCTCTGTATGTCATGGTTAAACCCTGAATTTATTCTGCTTTTCAGAAATGTCATGTGAAATCCACTTTGCTGATCAGGAGAGGTCTTTTATGCTTGAGAGCTCTGCATTGATCATTATTTTACCAGGGCAATAATGTGAATGTGAGAGAACTGTGAATGAACTCTTAGTGAGAGCTGGAGAAGCATTTTGTTCTGTAGGAGGGAAAGGATAAAGCTGGGACATTCCTTCACTGCTGAATTACTCTGGGTGTGCATGTGTTTTATAGGGAGGGTCTAGGAGGGTGTGCACACCTCTACTAATGCTATGTATAAATAAACAGTGGCCACCACAGAGTTAGTACATTTGGAAGGAGCTTGCCCAACTGTGTCATGTCAGGGACCATAGCCTAGTCTATGTTGGAAAGTGTTTGGCCACTGTTCCCACTAGCCAGTTCTTCTTCCTCTCTGTTGTCAGCTGGGTAAGAGTGGAAACACTGGGTAAGAGTGGCTAAACACTTTTCAACAAAGAAACTCAAGGTTCTACTTCCCCTCCCCCTCACTTAATCCCCAAGTTTTTCCACTGCCCACAGAGAAAACCTATTTTCTCTGTGAAGGTGGATAGGCCACTGTGTAATCTCAATTGAAAAATGAATAGTAACCTATTAAATTAAAACAAAAAAAAATAGAATAAGCAAACATAAGGCTTATGAATTCAAATTATCTTATCTTATTATCTTTCTATTTTTCCAATAAAGCTTTTACCACATCATACATTTCATGTTTTCCATTTGTATGTGATAATTTTTATGCACACAAATAAGTTTTTTTTCCCAAACCAAATTGTGTTCATGGCTGGACAGTCTTGATGTGGTAGAAGAATTTCTTATGATCCTCTTACTGTAAGTTTTGCACAGGAGAATTGGGTTTACCTCTATGGATGTAATGGCTAATAGTTCAAATTCTGCTAATGCTTCAGGGGAACGTGGACATTACCACACACTTTTGGTGTTTCACATCAACCCAGTCCAACTCCCCTGCTAAGGCAGGATCACCCACAGCAGGTTGCCCAGGGTCACCTCTAGCTGAGGTTGGAGTCTCTTCAGAGAAGGAGACACCACAACTTCTCCAGGCTTGCCCTCAAAGCAAAACAGTTTTACCTTATGTTGGGGTGGAATCTCCTGGGTTCCAGTCTGTGCCCCTTGGCCTGTCCCTGGGCACCACTGAGCAGAGTCTGGCCCCAGCCTCTTGCCCCCAGCCTTTAGCTCTTGCTCAGCATTGAGCAGATCCCCTCTGGGGATGCTCCAAGCTAAGCAGTGCCAGGGCTCTCAGCCTTTCCTCCTTCCAGAGATGCTCCAGTGCCTTTAGCATCTTCCTAGCCTCTGCTGGACTCTCTCCAGTACTTCTTTGCCTCTCTTGAACTGGGGAGCCCAAAACCGGGCCCAGGGCTCCAGCTGTGGCCTCCCTAGGGCAGAGTAGAGGGGGAGGAGAACCTGCTTTGACCTGCTGGCCATACTTTTCTTAATGCACTCCAGGATCCCATTGACCTTGTTGGCTACAAGACCACATTGCTGGCTTGTGGTGAACTTGTCCACCAGGACTGCCAGGTTCTTTCCTAAAGAGCTGCATTCTAGCAGGTCAACCCCAATACTTTAACTCCATTTAAAAGGAAACCTTGGCTTTCAGAAACATAGCTAGATCTTATTTTTTTGTTTTCCCTAGAAAGCAGTAGCTGATGATTTCATCCTCTTCTAAACCTGGCATTAATCTTTAATTCATTGGCTGTGCTGTTTCATGTATACAAATAAGCAATAAAACTATCTCCACTTTCCTTTTTTGAATGTTTCAGTTTTGCTAATGTTAGAAAAGAACCATGTCACCTTTTTGTGTTATTTTTTTGATTGGGTGCTGACATGATCACGTAGACTTGAAAAAGGTGTCCTACCAGGCTGGCTGAGTAGTTCACAGTAAGGTTGTCATTGTCATTAACATCCAAGAACTGAGCCATTCCTGATGTAGTTAAAGAGGAACTGACACAGAAATATTTAGGGAGATGCTCAAAATTAAAGAACCATGCCTATATAAAAAGCAAACATAGTAACTGAACCAAAAATCCTGTCTGTGCCTGTAACCAGGAACCTCTATTTCTATGGAGGTATTTTTGGAGCTAAAGAAAAGCTCTAAATAACTTATAAGAAATAAGATGCAGAGCTTTTTTTTTTCCCCCCCCTTTTTCTTCCAAACACAGCACAGGCCTGGAGCTGTACTGCAGGTGATCTAAATGACTTTGATGGTTTGTAGCAGCCCATGAAATATTTGTAGCTAAGGAGAGAAGTAAAATATAGAGGCTTGGTAGGCTAGTGGATCTGTCAAGGCAGATGGTTCTCTTATTAGTCACTCACATAGAATATTCACAATTCCACTTTAAAAGGAAAAAGCATTTCAATTTCCATTTGTTTCTGGGCCTACTTTTGTGGTAACATTTGGAAAACTTTGGAGTATATTTTATCTGAAAATAGAAGAGTTATATTAATCATTTGAGAAAGGTGTTTTTCCTGTCCATGGCTTGTTTGTGAAGCAAGCTATTTATAATCTAAAAGGCACACTTGGACACTTTCATCATATTTTAGTGCAGAAATATGGATGTTGTTTGGCAATATGATTGTTGTACTGCTCTGATTTTATATTTGAAGCCCATTTTTTATATATGTTTTAACATTTTTGAAAGCTTAGCAGGCTGTAGTCATGCAAATTAACTGCATAAAGGGCACACAGGTCTTCAAGGTAAATTCAGTAAGTTTAATGAGCTTTTTTTTCCTGCTCAAATTCAATAATAGTGAAAGCACCCCTGAAACACTGTAGTTTTTAGGGAAAATGTAGAAATGTGTGCTCAATTTAGATTTATTTTATTTTACTAAGTGACTATTTCTGGAAATCTTTTGTTCAAAATAAAAAGTGTTTTCAGATTCTGCTTTATGCTTTCTTGGTGCATTATGGAGTCCAGGTTATTTAATAAGGAGTATGATCAGTCATGATGTATTTCTCTAGTCATTTCTTTTCATTTACTTCTTGTTATGCTATTCAAATTTCTAAAAGCAGAAAATGAATTTCTAAATTGTAAAATTCTAAAAATGAAATTCATCCTCCTCTCTCTCAAGGCAGCTGGGACAAAGCAAGTTCAAAGGTGTGGATTTCAACTGTCTTTCTAGTTTAGCCTGAGATTAGGTCAAGGAATGTAGAACTACTGAGATTTTGGTTCAATTAATTAAAATATGACCACAAAAATTATTTCTTTGGGATTACAATTGGGGCTTTGAAAGTAGTGAAGGGAAAGAATAACACCTGAATATATAATCTGATATTTTTTGAAAGATCTTGTTTATTCAGTCATATATATACATGTGTGTGTAGATATATGTATATATATGTGCTTATATATATGTATGTATGTGTTAACATACAGATGTTAACTTCAGCAGAAGGTGAGAAAAAGAAAATTAAGAGCAATGTTAGGGCCTAAAATCTGATATTCTGATGTTGTCTGTTCCAGATCTGTTGCAGAAGCCACAGAGGTTGATCTCAACATGAGAGTTGGATTGCATACAGGCAGGGTGCTTTGTGGGGTCCTGGGTCTCCGAAAATGGCAATATGATGTCTGGTCAAATGATGTGACTTTGGCTAATGTCATGGAAGCTGGAGGACTGCCTGGGTAAGCCTGAGAAAAAAACAAACAGGAAAAAACCCCAACCAAACAACAAAACTCATACAGAAATAGCTATGGGTGAAGAGTTTATTCCCTTCTTTGAGGCATTTGTGGTGTAATTGCTACCACTCAGTAGGGCTGTGTTCAGTTAGAGCACTCAGTGTGTTACATGTTTTATCCTGTGGAATTCTCCAAATTGTCTTGACATTTCTGTTTCATTTCCAAATGAAATCCTTATTAGAAGCTGCAAAATCTAAAGGGTATGAACAAGGCAACACTTGGAGTGTAGGACTTTCACCATTTCATGTTACAAAGATAAAAGCCTCGAGTTATTCCAGGAAATATTTACCCTTCCACCTGTATACATCTGGTTTGTGTGTTTGTGTTCACCTTACCTTTACATGGCAAGATTTCCATCACTGATCATGTGCCACAGAATAAAAAGGGCCTGTTTATGGACTCACTCAATGCTTATCAATACTTCATGGGTGGGTGTCAGGAGGATGGGGCCAGGCTTCGTTCAGTGGTGCCCAGTGACAGGACAAGAGGGAACAAGTGCAAACTGGAATGTAGGAAGTTCCATCTAAACATAAGGAGGAACTTCTTTACTTTGAGGGTGGTGGAACACTGGAACAGAGGTCCCTTCCACCCCCTAGCTTTCTGTGATTCTATGACTCAAGTACTGATGAGGTGTTTTGTAAATGATATGGTAGCACATAACCCTCCAGCTAAACCATGGGAGATATCCTGGAATTTGAATGGCCCCAATTTAAATTCACACAGTCCTCTTCTGGAAGGTGCATGAGTGTGCTTCTGTATGCAACTCACACTGCAGCTGGAACCTACCTACCATCCTCTCTTGGATTTCTACAAAATCAGAATTTGCTGAAGAGGACTCTGAAACCTCTTAGTTTTCACAGTTGAGTGCATTTATGTTTGCTACATATCTCTACCTTAGACAATTTTGGCATGGTATCTTGTGCCAAAGTCCTTGTTACTGTAAGGCTTTCCAGCAAAAAAAGAGTCTGAATGTGTATTCAGATAAAGGAAGGCACTAATAGCTTTACAGATATCTTCTGTGAAGACATTTCAAGGAAGTCTTTCAGGAGAAAATGTGAAGACAATTATTGGGATAAGACATCTCAGGAATAGTGCCAAAGATAGTTGTGCTGCTAGAATAAAGTGAATTCAAAACCAGAGGTTGTAAAGGAAGCAAGTCAGAGATGTGAAGGGGAACAGAGAAAGAAGTTTCTCCTTTATGCACAGAAGAGATTTGGAGTGTGAAGTGAGAAGGTTCAAACAGCAGAATAGTTTCCCAAGCAGGCAATGAGGTGAGCACTTCAGAAAGACACAAACTGTGGGACATGATGTACAGACTTTCACTTCTCCTACCTATCAACAAATCTGCAAGAGTTTGGACAGTCAATAGTTACCTTTCTGTTCACTCTGCTCAAGTTTGGAAAATGTCTCTAGTAGGAATATTTCTATGTTTTATTTGATTGAAAAGACAAAGTGAAACAATTTTTTGTTAGGTCAAAAATGGAGGTTTGCACAAAATGTGATCTCTTTAAGATCTTATTCCACCTGAAAGGAAGTTGTAGCAAGATTGGGATAGGTCTTTTCTCCAGGATTACCAGTGAGAGGACAAGAGGAAATGGCCTCAAGTTGTGCCAGGAGAGGTTTAGATTGGATATCAGGAAAAATTTCTTCACTGGAAGAGTTGTTAGGCATTGGCCCAGGCTGCCCAGGGCAGGGGTGGAGTCACCAGCCCCGGAGGGGTTCAGAAAGCATAGAGATGTGCTACTTAGGGACAGGGTTTAGTGGCATGGTGGTGATAGGTTGACAGTTGGACTTGATGTTCTTGGAGGTCTTTTCCAACCTTGATGATTCTGTGTGATTCTGCACAGGAGTCTATTTCAGTAGCAGCTAGCTGGCTTACAGGGTGTCTTTGCTTCAAACAACACTGTCCCATTTTTCTCTCCAGGAAAGTTCACATTACCAAGACCACCTTAGAGTGCCTAAATGGGGACTACGAGGTTGAACCAGGATATGGTCATGAGAGGAATAGTTTCTTGAAGAAACATAATATTGAAACATATTTTATTGTGCCATCCCATCGTAGGAAGGTAAGAGCCACAAATTCTGGCTTGTTCTGTCATATTTTTTCATAATTTACCTGTTTGGTGATATTCTGAAAGCAGAGGCAATACTTGGTATTTCTTATTTCAACAGCTCTTGGATCTTCTGGTTTTGACTGAGGCAGGAATGCTGAAAAAGTTGAACTTCATGTTACATAGAGAAAATGATCTACTTATTTTTGCAGTTTTAAACTAAAACTATTTTCCCCTTTGCTTACCCAAAAAGAAAAAAAAATGCATTATTCAGGTTCTGTAATCATTCCATCAGAAATTATATGTTACTCCAAGACTTTAATTCACTCTTCCCTTCCTCTTCCCTTCAAAAGGGTCTTTCAGAATACTAATGCTCACAGCTTGGCTATTTTTCTTCTAGTTTACTCTTTCATTCCCATATTCCCATGCCATTTTACTCAAGCTTTCCTCAACCTTTCTACAAGCACTTGTGATGCTGGTGGCTCTTTGACTGGACCTGGAGGATTCCCCAACAAACAGACACAGAAAAAACAAGGAGTATTTACAGATAAGTTATGTACATAGCAGAAAAGTTAGTGAAATACATTCAGCAGTGACTGAACTAAGACCTCCTGAAGTCTGGAAATGTTGCCTTGCTGCCAAGTTGTACAACAGAAGCCCTTTTATCCTGGTCAGAGGAATAGGCTGCAGTCAACCATTCTGCTTTAGAATGTATATAACCAATGCTCCATAGGTCAGGTACTTAATGCTGAAGGTGACTAAATTGTCTAAGATTGCAACCAATAAAATGTTCCCTGGCCAAAACATGCATGGTTTTTTGTTTTCTCCTCCTATGTTGAGCTACTCATATTAAAGTCACAGTTTTCCTTGCTTGCTCTTGTCACCTCAAATTCCCAGAATGATTTGGGTTACCCCTTTCTTTTCTCAGCTACCCTTCCCTCCAAATTTTCTTGAGCTCCCTTCAGCTTCTTCCTTTTGTCAGATCCTTGGAGATGTGCTGGGGGAAAGAGGAGTAAGCCAGCAGTGCTGTTGAGGGACAATAATAACATTTGCTGCTCTTTTCTTCTTTTTTTGGTGGAGAACAGAAAGTGGGAAGTGTGGGAAGAATAAAGTAAGAGAAGATGTTTAGCTCCTTTGAGCAGGAACTTAATTTCTTTAGACCTTGCTCAGGTTTTAGCCATCCCTGATGGAGAGGGATGTGACTCCATCATTCAAGGATCAGAAAAACAGAGGCCAACCAATGTGATGGTAATAATCTTGAGTCCCAGCATGCAGTGAAGGAATTGGCAGTGGGTTTCCAGCAGATTCATTTATAGTCACACCTTTCTTTCTTAAAGAGTTACTGGCTTGAGAGTAGCATTTTGTACTACTACAAAATGGTTTGTGACCTCAGAGGGAGTCTTGAAGGTCTATAATCATGACTTTATCACAATCAGTGTGCTCCAACCTTTTACACATCAGATGAGGCTTATCATAGAAGTTAGTTGCCATCATGCAGTTGCAGACCAAGAAGTTTATTGCTCTTTATGTCAACCAGACAACTCAGGGTACAGACTTTTGCACCCTTATCTTCTGAGACTCTGCAAACAGATTTCATTTGGGGGTTTGACCTTTAGAGGGAAAATTATAGTCTCCAACTCTGAAAGTATGAAAACAATACAGAGGAGGTTTTAAAGTGATGCCAAAGCTCCATACTTGAGTGGGTTGTTGACAAAAATTTAACCAGGGAAAACCAGGTCATCTTCAATTCCATGCCCACAGGTCTCCATTTGATGACTCTGGGAGTTTATATGGAAGTGTAGGGAGTTCAGTCACAAGCAGAATTGATTCTGGGAGTTGTTTTATTCCAGAAGGGGTGCTGCAAGAGTGGGGTTTTATGCACCTCCTCTAAAGCATGTTGTTATTAGAGACATGGAGTGTTCTCATCCACTGTCAAAATCACACAACCTCATGTTTTGTTCTTTTGCTGATATGGAAGACTAGGTTTGCTTTTAGGTAGCATGAAACAAAACAGGTTGAAAACACATAGTCTAGTTTCTCTCTTGACAGTCAGTGAGAGATTTTTCTGAAACCAGAATTAATCCCTAAATTAATCAACCCCAATAAAGAAGAGAACATGAGAGGGTTTCATTAAGGTGGGTGTGTTGCTTATTGCTGCTAGATTTGTTTTCTTGCTTTTCTGCTCTTTTCACTCATATGGCATCATGTATGATTCCATTCTCTATGCTATTATGCATCAGATTTCCTTTTATATTGAGAAGAGAAATAGCTGAATTTCAGGGAATTATTGATAGATTGGTGCACTAAGACAAGCAGAGAGAAAAGGGGTTAAATATGGCTATTACATATGGAAAAAAATGTTGTGTCAACTCTGCTGCATAAACCAGTGACTGAGGAACAGAAGCTTGACAGTTCCATAGCAAAGTAAACCAGGTCAGTGCACATTTAATGTGCTAGGGTGAGAGCCTACTGCTGTGTGAGAGCACATTTCTTTGTCTTTGCAAGATGGCTGAGAAACAACTGATGGGTTTGTCATCAGCTGCATGGTCCAAATGCCATGGTACCCATGGGTGTCACTTCTGACTTTGTGGGGGTGGCAGATGCTGCAGTACAGCTTGGCTGATGACATTAGCTCTCTGAAGTGCAGCAATAGCATGTAGCCAAACTGGGAGAAAGAAACACTTCCTGAATTTCACTGGGGTTGACTGGCTTCTCCACTGGACTCACAGATCAATCAACCAGCACATCAGAGCTGTCCTCACCCTTTGTGCACTTCCATACTGATCATTGGAGCATGAGCTAACTAGTAGTACACTTACCTTCAAAACAAACGGCTGCTGTCTCTTCCTACCCTGCTTCAGACATTAATTCTTTGGAGACATAGACACAGAAGGTTAGCCATGAAGCACAAAGATGGAGTTTCTTTAGGTGAATTCAGGTATCTGCTGGTTTCAGATTGTATTCCTTCCCCTACAGCCTCCCAGCAGCCAAAATGCAGACACATGTTTTATTATCTGTGCATCAGCTCTAACATTAATATGAACAGGCTTCAGCAGGTATGATGCCAAGAGGAATGAAAATCAATGTTCTAAGCAACAGATGGCCCAGAATCTGTTGAATTTGAAAGGTAAATAGGCCCATTTAGGTTTTTTCCTTAAAAAAAGATATCTATTTGTTTATTTAGAAGGCCCATACCCCACATTCTTCCATATTTGGTCTGACAGGAATTTCTTTCATCACAAATATTGCCAAGACAAGAATTGGAATGGCAGTGTAAGGTGACTCAGTCATGTACCAATTGCAATTTAAAGGGGAAGAAATTAGACAGGATTCTTATTTTTTTAAATAAAAATTTTGAATCAACTAACAACCACCAGTTTGTGATCTGATCTCTGGTTTTGTGTATAAGCTAATATATTTGAATATATATATATATTATATATGTATTTGAGGGAATAAATTGTATTGGTTTTTATTTTGATAGAGATTATATGAGTCTATTATTAAGCAATAGTACATTTACTGTTATAAATAATAATATAAAAATATAAACCCATAATATAATACCACAATAATCTATAATATAACATGAACACTATTAGTGTAGTGGCATAATATAATACAATACTATATAGCATATACTAATAGCATAAATAATATAATATAAATGATACTACTAAGCAATAATTATGCATGTTTGACTGGATACCATTCAGCTTCTGAACAGACTTAAATAATTCATCTGATTTCTAAAGGCATCTAGAAACTTTCTGAATTAAATTGCATGTTTTTTTGCTGGCCATCAGAGTTAAAAATGATAAGAAAATATGTTTTTAAAATAGATATCAAATGTTATAATGCTCTAGGCCTGAAAATGCCAGCACATTTCTTTTAAATAAAGCTTAAAAAACTTATCAATAAAAGTTAATAGTAAATAATAAATAAAGTAATATATATATAATATATAGTAATATATATATATGATATATAGTAAATCATAAATAAGATTAAATCATAAAATAGTATTAGATCTGGTCTGATCCAGTTAGAAAACCAGTTCACCTTCTAATTTAATAACTAATCAGAAGCTCCATACTCTGTGCTTTAGACCCATGGACATTCTCTCAGTTTCAGCAGCTCCTAACTATCTGAAGTATTGGAAAGATTATTTTCAGGAAAAAAAAATAACCTGTTTTATCTGAGAACCCCTTCCAAGGACTCTACTAGAGCAATCACCTCCACTACACACCTGTTGTATCATTTCTTGTGACCTGCAGATGGATTTAACAGCCCAAAAGGTTGATCAGTTAATATCTCTCCCTCATGATCCACTAAGCAGGAGTTCAGCAACCTGAGATTCCTTCGAACTTGCGTGACAGCAGCCACGAGGAAAGCAGCAAAGGCTTCCACACACCCCTCACCTGCTGGTGTTTCACCAGAGATGGGATTTTCAAGTTCTTGCATTGCAGTCCTGCCACCAAGGAGTAAAAAGAAAATAAAATTCCAATCACTCTGCTCCTTTCATGGAGTGCCAGAGCTCTGACTCCTAAACTCCAAGTAGTAACTTTGAGCTTTGCAGTTACTGCAGGGCGTCTGAACATTTTTTCCAGCTACTCAAACTTCTTTGCTACTGCCTAGCAAGCAAAATGGTCTTCAACCAAATTGTTCTGATTTGAAATGCCCCAAATCAGACATCTGAGTCCATAGCTGGGCACACACTGATGATTTCTGCTTTCAAATTGGCGACTACCTGCAGCTACTGCTGCTGCCATGACTAGGAAAGGCCAGGGTGGTCTTTACACTCAATGGCCACCAGCTTCTAGTGAGGAACTTAACTGAATGCACAACTTGGGCATTTCCAGCTTTAACAGCTCAGATAAACCTTAGCAAATCTCCTTGACCAGAGAGACAGAGAGCTTTTGGGTGGAAGCTGTGTCTTATGTCTGGACAGAGGCTGATCTGTACCTGGGACTTTGTATTGCACAAGTTGTTGGTATATACTCACCCAGCAAACACAGACAGCTTGTGTTGCAGAGTGTGTTGGTCTTCAGGATTGTTTCTGCAGTCACTCTGAAGCTGCTAGTCATGTTGCCATCAATGTGGTGGTGGAATTAATTATGTGCTCCAGCATCCTTCTCCTCTATTTCTTCCTCCAGAAATATGGAATCTGTACAAGAGAGAAATGTAGGGCACTGGTGTATGATTTTCTCTATTATTGATCTCCCAGAGATTGTTCTAACCTTCACATTTTCTTGGCCACACCATTCTGAGTATTAAGAGTTTGTCTTTTAGAAGCTGTATTATTTACTGCTAAAAATGACTAATATACTTTCTTGATGGAGAGCTGAGGTGTGATAAGTAAAAACTATCAGCAGAGCACTAGAAAAGGATGGAAAAGCAAATGCCTGTTGGCTTTAATTGTAAGAAATAAAAATAAAATTAAAAGAACAGATTTGCTCACCTGCCTCAGAACAATATGGCTTGCAGATAGTAGTACCAAACACCACTACTGAGTGTCATGAAGCCTGCCTGAAGACAGAAAACACAGACCAAGTGTTACAGTATTTATAGGTTGTGTAAATGTGTTTTGAATGTCATTAGGATCTTTTTTCCCCCATGCATTTTAAGCACCACAGTTGAATATAGTCAGGGGAATGACAGTCTGCTGACTGTTTCTGAGGATCCCAGATAAGCACCAGTGAATCCCTTCCCACAGCATTACATGAGATCCAAACACTGGGGTGTTTTCCCAGAATTTTAATCAGCCTTTGTTTGGTTTTCTGCATCCTTAAAGCCACTCACAAAGCTGTAGGCAGCCAGGCTGCTTTTAGAGGGCTCTGCTGGAAAATCCCAGCTCTTCACCTTATGTGCCAGCTGTGTTGCAGCAAAACAACCAGCCTTGCTGAAAATCATGAAACAAGTGACCAGTAAATAAAACAAGAGGTGATCCTGGGGGTCCAAAAGAAATGTGGAAGTAAAAAGAGCTGGAATAAGGATGCTGCAGTCCAGCTTTCTTGCCTGGAGCAGGTCTAGAGATAAGGCAGAGTGAAAGACATTGGGGTTGGATATTGTCTTTATGTTTTGATTTTTGATAGGTTTGGGTTTTTTAATGTGTATGTGTGTGTGTGTTGGGATTTTTTATTGTTATTTTGGGTGGTGTTTTTTGGTTGGTTGGTTGGTTGGGGATTTTTTGGTGTTGTTGTTTGGATTGTTTGGGGTTTTTTTAAGTCTATTTTAACAGACTCTACTGCATTTCTTGCATTTATCAAAGCTTGCAGCAGAAGGTGAGATTATTTAAATATTCTGCTCAGAAGTTCACTGTCTTAAGAGTGGTGTTCTGCTGGAAAAAATACTAGTAAAAAAGGGACAAGAAAGTATTTGTCCATAGAAGAGATTATACCCAACTCTTTGAGAATATTTCTCTGTGGTATAACACTTCTTGCTTTGAAGAAATAAGATTTAAGATATCACCTTAGTGCCTCAAAGCATCCTATTAGGGCATGTATATAAGTGCAGCTTTAAAACAAAAGCTATCTTTGGATTTTAATAGGCTTACCAGAGCTAAGTAACAAAATAAGGGAATAATAAGAATGAAATTGTATTTTCTAAGTCAATTAATAAAAATTATTATTTCCTCCTCAGTCTTTTCCCTGTATTTTTCCAGAATATTTTTTAAGGTTAAAGAAATACAAATATTGCCTCTTTTATGAGTTTGTCATTAATATATGTTTTTATAGTCTACATTTTATATGTAAAAAAAAGTTCCCAAAATGTTAAGTATTATATTATTATAATTATATAATAATTATTATTTCAATTATGTCTGTTCAATAGATTCTTTATAGTTCATGTTGAGAAAAAGATGAAGTAATCTTCAGCAGCCAGCAGTGTGCTCTTGTGGCCAGGAGGGCCAGTGGGATTCTGGGGGATATTAGAAGGGGTGTTGTTAGTAGGTCAAGAGAGGTTCTTCTCCCCTTTTACTCTACCCTGAGGAGGTTGCATCTGGAATATTGTGGCCAGTTCTGGATCCCTCAGTTTAAGAAGGATAGGGAACTGCTGGAAAGAGTCCAGCACAGAGCCACCAAGATGATGAAGGGGCTGGAACATCGTCCTGATGAGGAAAGGCTGAGGGAGCTGGGTCTCTTTAGCTTGGAGAAGAGGAGACTAAGGGGTGACCTCATCTGTGCTTTTAAGTATGTGAAGGGTGTGTGTCAGGAGGATGGGGTCAGGCTCTTCTCGGTGAAGCCCAGTGACAAGACAAGGGTCAGTGGTTGTAAGCTGAAGCATAGGAGGTTCCATGTGAATACAAGAAACAAATTTTTCCCAGTGAGGTTGATGGAGCCCTGGCACAGACTGCCCAGAGAGGCTGCAGAGTCTCCTTCTCTGGAGATATTCCAAACCCGTCTGGATGCGCTTCTGTGTGACCTGGTCTAGGGAATCCTGCTGTGGCAGGGGGTTGGACCAGATGATCTTTCGAGGTCCCTTCCAACTCCCAAGGTTTTGTGATTCTGTGATTCTTTGAATGCTGTTGTCTTTGGCCACCTGGACACACTGCTGGCTCACCTTCAGCTGCTGTTGATAATACCTTCTAGTCCTTTCCCCCCAGGTGGCTTTCCAGCCACTCTGCACCAAGCCTGGAGCACTGCATGTGGTTGTTGTGACTCAAGTGCAGGACCCAGCACTTAGCTCTGTTGAACTGATACATGCCTGCATGGGGATGTAATGGCAGAGTTCTAAACGTGTTTTTGATGATCCACAGATATTTCCTGGACTGATTCTCTCAGACATTAAGCCTGCCAAAAGGATGAAGTTCAAGACAGTCTGCTACCTGCTTGTTCAGCTGATGCACTGTCGTAAGATGTTCAAAGCAGAGATCCCTTTCTCCAACGTTATGACCTGTGAGGATGATGATAAGGTAGGACTCTTTGGGCATCCTTTCCAGGGCTGCATCAAGCAGACCTGCCCTGAGAACATCTGGGGTGACCTGACCATTTGATAGAGGAGTCTCTGGTGTTCCTGCTGGAGCTAGAGCTATCTAATGACCATAACCTTCTCAAAATAAAGACAAAACTTAATGATAATAGGCTCAAATTTGCAGCTCTTCTTGAACAAACCAGCACAGGTTGCCTGTGTGGCTTCCTAAGGGTTTCTTTCCCAGGAATTTGAGTTTCTGAGGCTTCTTCTGCAACTGCCAAGAGCTGCTCTTTTGCAACATGAATCTGTCAGAGTCTGAACCTCATGGCAACACATGCAAAATAGCAGGATAGTTTTGTATCTCTACATGGTTCTCTAAAAGGCAACTGATTAATCAAAAAACCTCTTAGTCCCTAGCACAAATCCTAAATACAGAAGTCCCTATGCAAATACAAATGCCACTTTCTTGAATGGCTTGTAGTGTCAGAACTCAAAAGTGCTTTACATTGTAGTAGCCTGGTTTAATTCCTTTTCTGTGTGTGAATCTACCCGAAATTGGTGAAAAAACTTCGGGAATGTTGCTCATTCCACTTTCTTTTCCAGCAGGTGGCAATATGACATAGGTGACTCCACTAGTGCTCCAAAGCAGAGCACATGTGCATTGGATTCAGTAATTCATCTTGACTGAGTCCTCCACATCTTGTTTGTGTACATTTATTGACCATTCAGTCTAAATCTGACTTTCAGAAAGCATTCTACATGTGCTTGTGTTCCTTCTGCAGGAAACCAGGAGAAAAGTCTGTTGAGTTCCTTTAAAACATAGTTTCAGTGAACTTTGAGACATTCCAGATTTGATTTTGAACCTGCTGCTCTAGGATTTTTCTATCTAATATGCAACACTTACTGTGGAGCATGATATATGATTTTAATATAAATACACTGCAGGGTTTCTGCAGTCCTCAAATCATTTAAAGAAGATATGGCTGTAAAGGCTTTGAAGTTAACACATTACTGTTGCACATATTTCTTTAATTTCTGAGAAATATAAATACTGGATATTAATCACAAATGAGTGTGAAATAATTGTAGATAAAATTAAGAGACCTAGTGAAAATAATTATATGTCAGCAACAGCCATTTTAACTTTAACCCTGTTTTAAAATTGCAGAATATATAATACAATTTCTTTCATATGTTAGGCTAACCCATGAGAGAAATGTCTTCTGAAAGAGCACAACTTGATCTCTGTTCAGAAACATTTAGAACAGTTGCTTGATTGGCAGCTTGAGAGTTCTGTTATGTCCAGCAGAACCCAGCAGATTGCATTTGAAAGCTCTAATCCTTGTATGTCCACATGGATTATTTTTAATGTTGAAACAGTCAGTTCCTACAACACAGACAACAAGTAATGGGGTCTGATAGTCTGAAGAAAACTCTTTCAAGCAGCCTCACAATTGTTTAATGCTGGTATCAGCTGATCTTTATAGAAACCCAGAAAAATGGGACTTGGAAAGTTATTTTATCCTTTATCTATTCTTTTGTACAATCAGAAAACTAAGGCCAGCAGTTAACCCTTCCCACCCTTCAGAAGTACTCAAGTATAATATACATATAATAGAAACTATGTAAGCTAAAGAACTGATAGAGTGCTCTGGTTTTTCACTGCTGAGGATCTCATGAGAACTTTCTTCTTGTGGAATAAAACAGGGAAGTGCCATACCTGCAGAAGTACTTCAGTAAAAATCACCACCTCTTGTTACCATCTTGTTTAAATAAATAGTTTGTAGTACAGCCTTTAAAGAGTCATTATCAAGTGTACTGACTACTCTGAAGACAGAAATTCTTTTATAACAGCTTGGTGACAGACTCTGTTGATCATAGCCTGAGCCAAAGTTGTCATTTCATAGTGTTTAGAATTGTCTTCCTGAACAAAAGCTTTTCTTAAACTGTGTAAAAATAATACAACTTGCCTGAGCTTAGCTGTCAACACTGTTTTGGGAAGTAAGGCTTGACCCCTTCTGAGGTAAGGATGTTCCACTGATGTCTCTTCCTTTCCCTCTCACTGTGCTAACCAGCAGGTGGCTGGTTTTTCTTCTACAAGATTGCTCAACATCTTCTTCACCCTGTCTTTAAAAAATGCTGCAGCTACAAGATTTTTTTGGTGGTCCATTCAGTGTTTCTGAGGCATGGGCAATCATGCTAGTGCAGATCTGGCCATAATGGTTAGATTACAATGCCCTTACCTGCAGGTTACCACCTGTGTGTGGCTGAGATGCTGCAGTCCCTGGGAGTAGTGAGATAGATTGTCTAACCCCTCTCTCTCCCCACCCTCCCCACCGCCTCGATGTGCTCTCTGATAAATCTTTTGCACTGAGGAGGACTATGAGTGAACATCTTGTCAGTTATGCTTTCTCAGCCATGGAGGAATTAACCTCTGTTGGGGGGGGTTAATTAGGGTGCTAGTTTATTGGACTGCTCCATCTGGATCTGCAAGTCCACTTAAAGCATACCCAAGAGGTCTTACAAGAGAGCCACTTGGGTGAGTTAAAGATAGGAACGCTTGAGATTTTAGACCCTCTGAAGTCACATGTGGTCATTGTGCAAGAGGGTAACTAAGCTTGTATTTTCAAATATATATTGTCACCTAGACAGTCTTGGACTGTAGGACTTTGCTTGAATTATGAAGAACCTGCTTATCTTCTCTTCAAGATGTCCAGAGCTCCAAGGCTTTGATCAAGAAAAAGAAAAGTATCTATTATTCTAGGTAAAGTGACACTGATTGAGATCAAACTAATTATGTATCCGTGGCAGAGAAGTGTCAGGGACATTTTTGCAGATGAGGATGGAAATCCTGGAATGCAGTGGAGGTTTCCTCATGGATTTTGATGAGATCAGGATTTCAGCTAAGTTCTTAAAAGGCAGCAACCACATGGAGATAATATCTCTGCCTTTTGTAGTTGTCACGTTTCATGAATTCATCCTCATCCTGGCAGCGAGCTTGAGATACTAGGAATAGCAATGCTAGATATTAGGAAGAATTTCTTTACTGAAAGAGTGGTTAGGTATTGGAATAGGCTGCCCAGGGTGGTGGTGGAGTCACCATCCCTGGAGGTTTTTAAGAAGAGGATAGATGTGTTTCTTCAGGGGGTGATTTAGGGGTAAGAGTAGTGTAGGGCTATCGGTTGGACTAGATGATCTTGAGGGTCCTTTCCTACCGTAATCATTCTGTGATTCTGTGTAAATTTGAATGCTAATAAAACCTCTGGTTCTTTCTTGCTCTGGGCTGCAGAGGAGAGCACTAAGGACAGCCTCTGAAAAACTCAGGAACCGCTCCTCTTTTTCTACCAACGTCGTCTACAACACTCCAGGAACTCGAGTGAACAGATACATCAGCCGCTTGATAGAGGCCCGGCAGACGGAGTCTGAGATGGCTGACCTGAACTTCATCACCCTCAAGTACAAGCAAATTGAGCGTGAAAATAAAGTAAGAGAAAGGTTTCCTCAAGTATTATATTTACTGATTTCACTGACCATGAACCAACCAGTATTGGTTTGCTTCTAGATAGGATTTGAATTCTACTCTCCATCCTTTAATAATCCTCTGGAGACGTTATCTCCACATTCTATGAAAGCACTTGGAGAGGAGAAAAAGGAAGATCAGTATCTTTCTACTCATCAAGTTCCTCCCCCAGAAAGTTACACATCCTGGATCTTAGCCTTCCTTTTGCTTCTCCAAACTGCCTGAGCCGGGGTCTCCTGTTTAATTCTGTCTTGTGGCTGTGCTATGTCACTGCAGGCTGCAAAGGCCAGGCTCCTGCAGGAGAGAAACTAGACAAGGCAAAAGTCAGTTTCTCACCAGAAGTTAGGTAGCCTGAGAGAGAAGGTGGGAGTCAGCTAACCAGGAGCTTTGCAGCTGGTACACAGAGGCCCACAGTCTTGGCATGCTGCCCTCTGCACTGCTTACAGCATCAGTCTTATCACATTCACATGTCTTTGCAGTGCACTGTTTTTATCCCATTTATGGTAGTTGTTTTTACCTAGTAAGTGTTGCTTCTTAATTGGTCAGTATCCTTTGTATATGGAAGTATCACCTGCTAATTCATCAGTATACTTTGTATATGAAGGTGTTACTTAATGATTGGTCAGTGCCCTTTCTCTATGAAGGTCATTGGTCGTTATCCTTTTTTAGGGTCTTGAGCTTTAACTTTTATTTCAAGTTTCCACAGTGATTTATTGTTTAATTGTAATTGTTTTCTTCCCAAAGAAGAAAGCCTTCTGGTGTAAATGAGGTTGAAGTTTGAATCTTTCTGAGAAAACACACATTTCCACCTGTGAAAAATGATCTGTTGTAAGGTTTAGTGGAACCAGAAACAGCAACTGCTCCAACCTGAGCCCACATCTCTCATTAGTAGGTGCCTCCAGCTCAATCAGTGTCCTATCCTGAGCATCTGATGTGACAAGGCTCCTTGAAGGCAACACCAATGAGGTTTTGGGCTTTTATTGTGATGAGTAAGTGGAGAGGAGGGAGTGCACCTCCTTTTTGTTCCCAAAGAAAAATGTATACCTGAGCCTACTCCAGATTTGTCTAGTTAGAGGGTGAAAACTGAATGGCTAAGCTAACAGGAGCAGCTAAAACTGAAGGTTATCAAAGAAAACATTGTGTAGAATTGCCTCATCCTTCTTTTTTTCTTTTTGCAAAAGCATGTGAATTTAACAATGACTATTGCTGTGTTTGTAAAACCTGTAAGGGCTTGGTTTATTTTAGCTTTCTTATAGTTGTTTCTTCCTGAGAATGGACAAGCATGGGTAGCTGGGTGTCTATAAAATGCTGACTGTCTTAATTCTTGCCTTTCTTACACAGTACCACCAGCTCCAGGATGAGTACTTCACCAGTGCTGTAGTCCTTTCACTGATTCTAGCTGCCTTATTTGGCCTTGTCTACCTGCTGATAATACCACAGTAAGTTTGTCTTTTGCCATTATGATGCAGTGTGGAACCTCCTCAACCATCCTACACAAAATCTTAATGTCTTTGGAAGGGGAATTGGCACCCAGACAGGAGATTTGTTCTCTCTTGATACACTCTCAGTCTAAATGTTCTCTCTTCCATTTCTTCAAAGGAACCACATTTTGTAATCTTATATGAAACAGTATCTTCCTTTTTTCTTTTTTTTTCTCTTCTTTTTTTTTTCTCTTTTATTCTTAATTATTCTTTTTTTCCTTTTCCTTCTTTCCTTTTTCACTGCTCTTTTCCTTTATTCCATTTTCCTTTTTCATGCTCCTTTTCCCTTCTCTTTTCCTTTCCCCCCCATTTTCCTTCTCCCCCATTCCTTCCCCCCCCTTTTCCTTTTCCTCTCTCTTAGCTTTTTCCTTTTTTCCCTCTTTTTTTTTTCTTTTCTTCCCCTCTTTTTTTTCACTCTTCTTTTCCTTCCTTCTCCCTTTTTTCCTTAACAGGAAGTAAGTCCTGAGGTATCTCTCCAGCTTTTCCACCCCATTGCATAACCTACATGGAGGTTTTTGGTATCAGTGCTTTCACTACCCAAACTACCTAATGCACAGTTTAGCCATTCCCACATGAGCTGCAGTCAGACCTTGACTGTGCTAAACTAGACATAGCCAAACACTCCTCTCCACAGAACTTGGAGATCAAGATGCTCTTTAGCTTGCCAAAGTAGTTTGAACTATGACAACAGAACACAAAAGCCAAGAGAAGAAGTGCAAAGTGTTACTATAGTGGGAGAAATGATAATAATAGTGTTTGACATATATCACTGTTCCAGGGAGGAGGTTCAAAATTTAGAGACATGAGAGTGTTGTAAGAAAGCCAATTTCTGCATAAATACACAGAAAGCAATGGGTTTAACAGTCTGTGATCATCTGAGCAAAGCAACTTCTCAGCTAAGGACATATTTTATAGCCCCAGATGGAGTTAGTGAATGTAAGGCTATGTTCTTATCAACCTAAGCTGGCCAATTATGGAGGCACACAGGCAACATCACCCTGATGATGAACCTTTCTGATGTCTTAGCACTAATGTCAGCTGTGGCTTTTGCTGCCTTAAAGGATGCTGTTGCACATCCCCTACATCATCTTCTAGCATGTTATCAACCTGAATAAAGGCAGTTCCCTAAAAGCACAGGAGAGTCTGATGTCTAGTAACACTTATGTTGAGAATCCACAGTGAGAGCATCTAAAGTCACCTTCCCATTCTGGATGCACATACCAGACCACAGAATCTTCCCTGCTTGTTGGGAATTCCCTGCTGGGGAATTGTTACACAAATTTGAAATCAAAGCCAAATACTGAGGAACTCTGCAGCAGAAGATTTACACTCTTCTATTCCACTGTGGGACACCCTTTATGAACAACCTTTCCCCAGTGGTGGTCAAGGGCACAGATATTATGTATCCCTGCAGCCATGGCTTGCATCATCTGGGTTGTTTTTACAAGACTAGAAAAGAAAGTGTTATGCTGCTGTCATACAGTCCTGGTTTCATGGCTGACTTAGGGCCAGGCTGTCCCTGAGTGTAAATCAAAGCACCAGCACTTGTGAACTAATTCTTGCCAGCTTGCTCCCATCCATAAGGTACTGTTCCAATAACAGGTTTTCTGGAGGAGGAAAGTGCTTTGTCTGCATCCCTCTTCTCATGAAGAACAAGACCAGGAGCAGGAAGATTAAGAATTGAAAGAATTACTACAGCATCTTTATGAAACCTAAAACACAAAAGGATGGAGTTGCTCTGTTTCATTAGAAGCAGGGATCTCAGTCTAGTCTGATTTTATTTGTCTTGGTAAGTGACTGAATGGACTGACCTCTGACTTCTGAATCTTTGAGAAGAGGTTAGAAAGGAGAAGTGTCTGGTAAGACTTACACAGCTGACTTGCACTCCACTTAGAAGAATGATCATGCTGAACATTCTGCATCAGCCTACAATTAGGAAGCATCTTTCCTGACACACCAGGCACCTGAACTTTTGAGGTGCTTTGATCTCTTTGCTGAGGTCTGAGTAGGGACCATACATAAGAGCATTTACTGATTTCTCATTCTTGAGAGTGCAGGGCATGTTAGTGCAAGTTCCTCTGCAACTGCTCATGTTAGAGCAAGGATAAGGGTGAGATCCTCCACCATCCATCCAAAAGGGCACTTCAGAAGGACCCTTGTGCTCTTTGTTCTCACCTGCTTCTGAGCAGCATTGCTTTACTTGTACTGTGTTTTGATTCTAGGAGTATCGTAGTCCTTGTTCTCCTGGTGTTCTGCATATGCTTCCTAGTGGCTTGTATCATGTACTTACATGTCACACGAGTACAAGTAAGTGATTTCAGATTTTATGACTCTGATTTTATCTTCTGCATGATTTTGATTTTATTAGTTTGCTGGTTCTGCTTTGTTTGTCCTTTGGAATGTGCCATCAGCACGTTCTTTGAAATCTACATGTTTCTCAAGTTCATTGCCAAGTTAACACATTAGACACTTCAAAACCAAAGATGATTCACCTGAAAATAGACTTTTTGCATGAGTAGTCATTACCCCAGTGCATCATTTTATGCCATTAATGTGCTTTGTGATTTTTTTGCTATATATTCCCTGAATACCTAGACTAGCTACTAAATCATTCCAGCTTTCAGCTAAGGAGCTGCTTTCACCTGGTTTTTTATCCTTGCTGACTGTGGAGTACACTAGGTTCTCCCTTCCCATTCCACCTGGTACCTGGGTGTAAAGTCCTGCTAATTTCCCCTCTGTTTTCCATAGTTTTCCTGCCAAAACAGCAGCTGTTTTGATGGTAAAGCAAAATGTTTTGCACATGCAACCCTTGGCCTTTTCAAAACCTTTACTAATGATTAATTCTCCTGCATTACATTTACACAACAGGAATGATGCAGAAGGGACATTTGGTTGTTGTAGGAGAGAGCTAGGCCTGCCAGATCAGAATAAAGCATCTACAGACTAATTTTTCTAATGAAAGAAATCTGTAGTGGTTTAATCTAAATTTAGCCTTTTCAGACAAATACCAGGAGAAAACACCTACACAGTTAATCAGCTTTGCTGATTAGCACACACTAAATTTTAGTGAAGAAAAAAATGCCCTATGGCAGGAGGAAACATAAATAGTATCCTAGCAGAGTATCTGGTACAGAACAGAGCTTTATTTATAAACTTAGACAATTATTTAGGTGTCATTTTGATGATCTCTCCTGTTTCATAAAGGCATGGGAGTTTATTGTCTGTGGTTCAGCCCATGGATGGTAGAAACACAGATAAAGTTTGTAGGAAATTGCTCCTCTTGATGCCATTTCCCTAGGGCTAGTGCAAACTTAAGGTTTGTTCCAGCTGTTTTGGCAGTCAATAAGATTTGATTTTATTTCAGGCTCCTCTACAGTACCTTATAGGTTCAAAGCCAAGGTTAGAACAAGAAGTAGAAAACCCTTAGAATATCACAGTTTGAAACTTTATGCTGAAAATTTGTCATCTATAATAAGTAATCAATATCCTGCATATAATGAAGATGGAAAGGTAAATTCCCTTATTTTAATCAGTCTCCTGGCACATATTTACTATTTTACACTGGACAAGTGATTCAACATCTCCATGCTTTTAACATTAACTATCTCACTCATAAAGCCACTATAATAATGTTTTACTATACCAACTACCTAGCATTTTGGGGATCTGAAAGTATTTACTTAGCTTACAAAAATTCCACAAAGAATAGAAAACAAAGTAAATGAAGCCTGAAATGCTATCACAAAAAAACCAGATGCAATCTTAGAATGACCAAAAGTCAGAAGTACAAATTTTTTAAGTGTCACTTAGAGGTTTAATTCAGATATATCTCACACATTACCTTTAAAAAGTTCATGTTCCTTTGTAACCCTAGCATGACAACATTTAGGATATCCCTGTACCACACAGCCAGAGAAATGTCTGTGCAATGTATCAGGAGACATTGTCTTTGAATCTGCATTTTACTATTAATCATCACTATTAAACATACAACATCAACTTCAAACTATGGATATTCTCTCTTTAACAAGCAGTAGGTAACTTATTTGGTTACAAACTGAATTAATGTAATATATGTTTCCTTCAAACAAAATTATTCTTTTCTATTTTATTTGTAAGGATAAAGCCACACATGTTTCATCTCATGTGTGCATAGGTCTAGTTGAGTGGACAACTTCATGGGCAAAAAAAAACCATCTGGAAGATTACATTCAGAGCATAGCAGTTTATGGTCATACTGTATCTGGAAACCAGTAATAAGGGGTGTACCAAAGCAGTTTATTCTGGGACCTGTCCCATTAAGCTTTTTAATCAATGACTTGGAGAAGGATATGGAGTATACTCCTATCAAGTTTTCAGGTGACTCCAATTTCAGGGGAACAGCCAACACCCTGGCACAATGACTATTGATTGGGATATGGATAGGTTGGCAGAATGTGCCAACAGGAGTCTCATGAAATACAGCATGGACAAATGCAAAGTCCAAGCCTTGAGAAGGAGGAATCCCTGTAAGGACACAGGCTGGGTACAAACCAGCTCTGTGAAACTAACCTCAGGAGTCAAGGCAGACCCTTTGAGGTTGCTTCCAACCTGAGCTGTAGGGTAATGATGAATATATGCAGAAATAGTCTTTTCTGGTGTAGCCAATTAACTCAGGTCCATAAAAGGCTCATATAAATTTACTATTGATACTATGTTGGTTGTTCCCCACCTCCATTTACATGGACATAGTCCTTACTGTAGCCAAACTGTATTTGCAAATCACACATCTTGGTGGCTTGGGGTTTTATTTCTGTAATCACTGTATTCTCATGTTTCACAGCCCAGATGATGTTGATTCACCTCTAAGTATCTAAAACTTCATTCATGGTCACACATACAGGGGAAATGTCTCCACATAGGTTAGAGGAAGGAGTTTCCAGACATGATTTCTGTTGTGCCAAGGCCACAGAAGTCCCTTCCTGTGGGTATTTTGTTCTGTGTTGGAAGCTATGCTTTTGATGCTGATGATACCCATGAAGTAAACAGCTCTTCTTCAGGACTGGTGACTTCCATCCAAAAATTAGGTGTTTGCTAGCTCCATTTGATAGTGAATCGAATCCAGCCTTCATAATTCTGTGCCCCTTTACTTAAGGGATACAAGATAGTTCCCACTTTAAATCTGAATGATTGCTGGACTTGATCCTTGCCCCTTGAAGTCACTGGAAGAAGTCCTGTGATCTGAAAGACATATCATGGATTAAGTAGATAATGGACACCTCAAACATTCTTAATGCAAGGAGAATGGAAGGAAACAGCTTTCCCTCAACCCAGAGTAGATCAGTATGACTGGAACAAGCATAAGTACTACAGCCTGACAGACTTAACACTTCCTTTCACCTTCTGTTGCTGGCTTCCTGTATGTTCACAGCAGCACACACTTTACACTTCACAGTGAGGAAATCAGAATAAAAATGAAGGTGAGCAAGAGGTTAACAAGACTCCATTCCAACAGACATTTGTGTTCCCTACTGCTCTTTCTCCTCTGACAAATTCAGGCTTTTTAATGAGTCCTGATAATTAAAACTACCCTGGCATTTAACATGACTATCCTAGCAGAAGACACAAATACCACTCCAAAGTCCTGTGCTGACAGTATGTTCTCTTGGATCACTATTTGTAGCTGCTAATTTGCAAGGGAGAAGATGCTTTGGGTATTTTCCCCATGAGAACAAAACCAAATGCCATCCTCATTTATTATGTGCATTATGACCAGACATCCTACTAGCCTTTCAAAGAGTTTTAATTATAATGAGAAAGAATGTATAATAATAATCATTTCCCAATTATTACCTTTAAAAATGAAATTACCATTTAAAGCACACAAACACAATAAGAACTTGTTCCCTAATTTGCAGTGGAGGCAAGATTTCCACATCCCTTTTTTCACTTCTTTCTACAGCCTACTTCAAAAATCACTTTAAAAAACTGTTTTGAAATCTTTATCTACAAATACTTTTTTTCCTGTCTTCCTCAGTGTTTTCCAGGGTGCCTGACAATACAAATTCGTACCATTTTGTGTATTTTTATTGTGATCTTAATATACTCAGTGGCTCAAGGATGTGTGGTGAGTATTGAAATCAAGTATCACTTCATTTATCATTCTGTTTAAAAAATAGCCTGGCAGAGATCCATTAAACATATTCTTGGCTGGAGAATTCCTACTCCTTTTATTATTCATACTTTCAGAATTCTTCATATTTTTATATATATATATATATTCATATTCTGCAATATTTCTTCAATATTAAAAACCTTTGGTGGAATTTGAACTTTCACTGTCTTGAGTATTGGGTGAGGAATGGCAAAGCTATTAACAAATTCATGAGGTAATATCTAATCAACACCTATAGGCATTTTCTTATCAAACTTTATTATCACATAATCTGCTGATGTCATGTACCTCATGGGGAATTAATTTTTAATATTTGGGTTTATTAATAAATACAATTTAATAAATGTAATATCTTATTTAAATATTTTATCAATTAGTTTTTAATGTTTGATTTGCTTACTAGTTCAATGGCTAATATTTGGGGACAAACAAGGTATGGTGTTAAACATTACTTACTTCTATGGGACAACTCTCAGAACTTCTCTCTGTGTAATAGCCAGGAGATATTTTTAGTCCATGTAGATCAGAAAAAATAATGACATCTTACAAGCTGGATAATATTACATAAGGAGGAGAGGTGCCTACACTGTGCTACTTGATGTCTAGGAAGTTTCTCTTGTAGGAAGTGAACTTGCTCAAAACTTTTTTGACTGTTGATTACCAGCTAGTTCTACACAGTGGACTTGAATGTCAAATGGGATTTAAACTTCCAGCTAATTTATTTGGCATTTCCTTGCCTTGTCAAATTCCTAGCACTCACTTGCAGCAGTTTGGCAGCTAGTGGTGATGAATTAAACATGTTAGGGTTCCCAAAGGAGAGAATCCACACAAAAATAGCACTCTAAACACAATTGGAAATGCTGAGGAGGCAGATATCTCAAATGATGCCTCTCTGAGGAATTTTAGGCAATGTGTTCTGACCAATAGGAAGACAGTGATTTCATGAGCAATTCACAGTGCTAACTGAGATGCCAAGCCCCTTATTTTGTATTTTATATATTCACTCACCCCTGGACCTGTCCTGAGAACATTTACCACCAAGCTGATCCCCATGAACAGAATAGGCAGAGGATCCTTTGTCTGTGATTTCCAGTGTCCTGAAAAGTACCAAGAACTGCTGATGTTCAGACATTTCTAGGAAGTCCTGAACATCAGCTGTGTGAGAAACTCATAGCCCTAAGAGCACACAAACATGCCTGTAGTCCTTAAGATGCATAGAAACCCAGAAGTCATAGAGATGTGCAGTGCCTTCAGGCTAGCTAACATCTCAGCAAGTTCTGTGTATCTGACTCGGGGGTTGAAATGAACATGATGACAGCTGGAGCCTTTGTGGATCAGCCTCCATAGGTCTGACACTTCCTTTGACCAAAAGACAAGAGCAGCATTGCTGCCACTTAAAGATGGTGACAATAAGAAGCAGACATCATAAAACTTAAGGCAATGTTGAACATGGGTGGAAGATGACAGATGGTGATCATTCAGTTACAAGGTAGAGTATGTCACAAATAAAACTTTATCCTTTACTGAAGCAAAAATAACCTGGAGCTGTTCAAATGCTTAGGAGAAATGTTTAATTTAATAGAAATCATTAGTTCCTGTGAATCAATGCCTCCAGAACTCTCAGCTATGGCAGAGGAGCTACATGTTGAGGTTTCCCTCTTAGCTGTAGAGCAGATGGTGTTTTCCTGGATAGCTTGCACATCATTTATGAAGCCCTCATGCATGCCTGTGTTTTCAGAGGAGTCTAGTATGAACAACACCACATTTTTAAGGCTATTGAACATAATGTATTAAATGGATTTTTTTTTTCACTTGTCTCATGTCATTTCATAATCTTAGCCATGATGAGTTCAACTCCCAGTTTTGTCTCATCTTTTTTAAACAACTACAACCCCCTGTAAAATGTATTGCTTAATCACCTTTCAAGTTGTCAGTTATTTTACAACATGCTATAAAATTTCCTTATCAGTGGTTAGGATGGAATAAAAAGGTCTAATAACACCCTTCAAAACAGAAGCTTAAGTACAAGGCAAGGCTTATGTGGTGGTGCCTGTTACATTTGTACTCTCCATTTGTGCTCTTATCCTCTCCTTTCATGAGGTTGGAGTGCAATTAAACTAGAGGTCTAGGGACTGTGTTCTCAAAGGTCCTTTCCAAACATGAATCATCTGTAAAGGGTGTCTCCCACTTTAAACTGAATAAAACATTCCAGGAAAAGGAGAGGGTTCTAGGTGTGGTACTTAGGGATGTGGTTTAGTACCATGGTGGTGATAGGGTGAGGTTGGACTTGATCTTACAGTTTTTTTCCCACCTTAATGATTCTGTGATTCTGCAGTCTTCCTAGAGCAGTGATCTGGATGGAACACATCCCAGTTAGAAATTATCTCCAGTCAGCCTCCCAGCAGCTACATTTCTATTGGTTTCATACCTACCTTTCTCCTCACCTCTCCTGTCTTTTCTAGGTTGGCTGTATGCCTTGGGTGTGGAATACCAACTCCAGCAGTTCAATAGTTATCATTTCTCCTGGTGGAACAAACAAAACAATGAATGAACTTCCATGCGACACAGCCCACTACGCTTTCCTTTCCTGCGTAGTGGGGACTCTCACCTTGGCAATATTTCTCCGTGTATCTTCCTTGCCAAAAGTGATTCTCCTGCTTTTTGTTACTATTTTGTACATAGTTATTCTGGAACTCAGTGGTTACAGAAAAGCAGTGGGGTAGGTATCTTGCAAAGGTAAAGCAATGGGTATTTCTCTGTAGATGGCCATGGTATTGACTACTCCTCTAGTATTCAGCGCTACTTAGGGCTATATTCTCAGTAGAGGAGCAGCTGGAGGAACTGGGATTGTTTAACCTGGAGAAGAGGAGGCTCAGGGGAGACCTTCTCACTCTCTACAACTACCCAAAAGGAGGTGATAGAGAGATGGAGGTCAGTCTCTTCTCCAGGGTTACCAGTGAGAAGATGAGAGGAAATGGCCTCAAGTTGCACCAGGGGAGGTTTAGATTGGGCATTAGGAAACATTTCTTCACAGAAAAAGTTATTGGGCATTGGCACAGGCTGCACAGGGCAGTGGTGGAGTCACCATCCCTGGAGGGGTTCAAAAAGCATACATATGTGGTACTTAGGGACATGGTTTAGTGACATGGTGGTGATAGGTTGGTGGTTGGACTTGATGATCTTGGAGGTCTCTTCCAACCATAATGATTCTGTGATCTTAAGAAACACTTAAGCCACCTCCTCCCCAGCAATTGTGGTATCTGGTAATATCCATCAAGAGGAGCTCAGCCTTAGAGAACAATCCTATGATCCTATGAACTAGCAACTCTTAGCCCTTTATTCTGTCCTTTTATGCTAACATCCCTCAGCTGAACACACTGCACTCCAGTTAGAATATGAAATAGGAGAACCCAGTGGAAAACATCACTTCCATTTTTCAGCAGCCCCCAATCAATTCCAATTTCATTTAAACTTCTGAGTGCTTTTGTATTTCCTAAGTCAAAGCATGCACCTCAAGAAGCTGAATGTTGATGTGATGCAGCGATCAGAGTTACTGTCACCCATATCTTGCTTGTATGAGGCTAGTAATTAGGGGATACCTAAGTAAAAAAATATGCAGTGTGAGGTCTGAGGAAAGCTGGCATAACCCATTTCTTTGTATTTTTCAGGGGTGGCTCCTTTTATATGCGTGGCTATGAACCAATACTAGCCATTTTGCTCTTTTCTTGTGCTTTGGCACTGCATTCCAGGCAGGTGGACTTGAAGCTGCGTCTGGACTACCTCTGGGCTGTGCAGGTAAGTCCTTGGATTCTTCTTTCTAGTATCCAAGCACACAAAATGATGTCTGACTTTCCCCATTGGCTTGCAAATACTCCCAGGACAAATATGTTGGACCAAGACACTTTCAAAATGTTGGTGGTTTGTAGAGAAAAATTGTTAGAGCATTTTTTTTTCTCCCCCACAGATCTATAGGATTCATTTGCTTGGCAGAAGTAATATTTTGTTTGGAGTTGTTGCATAAGAGCACATCATTAATGAATTGATTAATATATTTCTATCTGAGGTGCATTATGAATAGCAGAGAATTTAAAACATGGGAAATTAGCAATATAAATGTCAGATAAATAAATTAAATCCAGGTTTTTTACAAGGAAATACATCCATGTCATCTAGTGAAACTCTGGAACACTTTCCCAAAGGAAGGTGGAAAATTCAGTTAGATACCAAGTGCATATCTTGGACTTTTTGAAAATGTTTGTTGTCACAATCACTATCATAAAACTATCATAATCACAACATAAAGCTATAGAAATTATATTATCCATAAGCAAAAGGCATCAGGAAATGTCTACCTGCTGTTACACCTCTCAGGAGTCCTATTCCCACCTCACACTTGGCCCCTGAGGGAAGGAGAAAGTTGAAGATGTGAGTCTGTTTTGATGGAATTTGGAAATCAGCTTTATGATAAATCCTACACTCTTGTAGCTCACCAAGGTCACATCCTGTTGTCACCTACACCTGTTAACTAGCTCAGCTTTTACACAGAAGATCAAGACTGGAAGACAGGGGTTGAAGACATCCTTGGCTCTACTGTGTTACCTAGAAGGGAGAAATAAGGAATGAGTTAGCTCTGTTATCATCTTCTCTTATGTTTTTATACCTAACAGTTAAGCTCTGTTGGGATGTATTGTTTGTCTTGATGTTCACCTTGTTTATGATTTATCTTGTTCTATAATTTCTGTGGACTCTGTGCTCTTTATCTAAGTCAATCACATGTGATCACTTTGCTTTTGTCCTTATGGCCTGCAGCATTGATTGGTTAGGGTTAGGGTTAAGGTCCTGTGCCTGTTAGCCTGGGCAAACTGGTAATAGTCTCCACTTGCCATGATGCCAAATAGAGTTTCAGGTGCAATTAATACCACTGTTAATAAGGATATATAGAGAGAGATCCTCAGTGGTACAAGCTGAGGAGTGAGGAAAACCCATTTTCATTTTGTGTGCAATGTCAGAAAAAAGTAAGAAAAAGATAGTGTTTTGAAGAGAAACAGATTTCAAACAAGAAAAACTGATTTAGAAAAAATGATTCAGTTTCAAGACAAGTTAATCTAATTTCTGAGCATCTAGGTTATGCCACCAGAACAGAGACAATGAAGTATGATGTATGTACCTCCTCTGGAAAAAAAAAGACATTTTCCTGATTGATGATAAGTTGGTAAAATATTTATATTTGTTCTTAACTGTTGACACATCAAGGGTGTTATAGGTTCTTGCCGATTTTTTGCTCTGCCAAATGTGACCCTTCTGAATATCACAGCATTTCCAGAAAAGATCTGTTAATTGTTGGATTTTTAAGGGTTTTTTTTTTAACAGGCAGTGGAAGGAGAATTTCATTTTCTACATAACACTGTGTGCCATATGACAACTGTAATTAGCAAATGCATTTTATATATCTATATTCTTATATATTTTATTTATTTATGACTCATAATCACTTCAGTTTATGCAAATAATGCAACAAAACTGTGGGGGGAAAAGAGTAGATAAATGAAGTTGCTCACTTACCTAGGGTTTGTCAGGGGAGGAGAATAAGCATAATACAATGATATGACTGACTGTTGTGTTCCTTGGGGGATACTAAGATACCATTCAGCTGCCTTTGCTAACCCTTGAGTCTTGTAAGAGAGATGTATTTTCCAGTCAACAGGCAAGACTTAACCAGGTGTCCTCTCCAAAACGTAACCCTGGAGCAGTGTCGATGGTCTCTTCCCTGTGGCTTTAGTGCCACCTTCAGGTATTAAGATGATGTTTCTGCAGCATCCAGTGCCTTGTTTCTTTTTGGCTGTACTGTGGAAGAGGGTGTATTCAAAATGTGAACTAAATCAGAAACTCTCATCTTTGAGTCACCCTGGAGCATCCTAACACTGTTGAGGTCTCAGTGCTGTGATCTTATGTATCATATATGCTCTAATAAATAGGTTGAATGAGTTAAGGACATGAACTCTATTAACTCCAAAATTCCTCAGTCTTATGGCTGTAAGTCAATCCCTCAATGTTACTTTAACCCAATTCCTGGCAGTTGAATAAAATCTATGGTCAGTATTACACCCCCTGAAGGAAAATATGCACATGATGTACACAAGAAATTAGGGGAAAAGCTGTGAGAGGCTGGAGGTGACACATGTCCAAGCCCAGCTTGGCCAGGAATTTGAGCTGACCATTTGACTTCAGCTAGTCAGGTCCTTGTTATTCCAAAACAAGGGAGTGACTTTGCTACAGCTGATACAACAGCTCCTGAACAGAGGATGTGTAACCAGCCACCAGCACTGTAAAACAGCCAAAGCTTGCTTCTAAATACTGCAGCCCTGCAAATCCAGGTAAGTTCTGCAAAATGACCTAGTTGCCATGAGGACCAAAGAGGTATAAGCAAACAGTAGAATGTGGGAAATGTTGTTGCTTATGCTTATATATTTTCTTTCTTGTTTTCACAAGATTAATCTTCACAAATTCTGTTTCCAGAAGAACCTGCCTTGGTTTTTGAGCCAGCAGCTGTTGCATGAATATCTTGCTGGCAGCTTTCTTTAATTAAGCAGTAGGAATGGGGCAGAAAGATGAAGTTTTGGATGTTTTATCTGTATGGACAATATTTCTGCCAGGAATATAAATACCTGTGATCTGTGCTATTTTAAACTTCTTTCTCCAACCCCAAGTACTCCTCCTCCCTTCTCAGAGTCTGGTTTGCCTGGGAAAGGGTGATGCTTAGACATCCTTTTATCTCAGCTGTCAAAGAATAAGCACTAGAGTTCATGGGTCACAAGGAGGAAAGACAGTTTGCATTGCATTCCCCTGAAGGGCAGAAAGGTGGAAGATGGAAAAAAAGATCCAGAAAATACTAATAATTGATTTAATTTCCTCCCCACAGACCTGTGTGCTGGGATTCTTTGAGAGTCCTCACTGCTGAACTTGACCAAGTCTTCTTTTACCTCACCTTCACTCCTTGCCTTCCTTTGCAAAAGACACAAGGAGACCTTTTTCTTGCAAAACACAGAATACTAGGGGTTGGAAGGGACCTCTGGAGGTCTGTCTTGGGCAGTGCAGGGCAAAAGGATGGGTACTCAAAGCCTATACAGTAGTAGCAGAGAAGGTACTCTTCAGTTGATATTCCTAGCAGATCACTTTAATGAAGGAAGGTTGATAGATGTTTGGTACATCTGGTTGGTGAGACCTGCAGAGACTCTGGCTAAGGTACCAGCAGTATTAACCCAGTGTGTGGTCTAAGCTCTTCAGCATGACTTAACTAGCTCAGGAAGAGTCCTGTGCTAATTCCATGAACATTCTGCTTCTGGATCTGGTGCTAGGTCAGGCAGAGCTAACACAGCTCTTATTCTTCATGGCACTGCATTGGCCCACATAGGTATTGCCAGAGCAAGTGTCTCCCTGATCCACAGGGGAATCATAGAATGGCTCAGGTTGGAAGGGACCTTAAAGATCATTTAGTTCCAACCCCCCTGCCATGGGCAGGGATGCCAGGTTGCCCAGGGCCACATCCAGCCTGGCCTTGAACACCACCAAGGATGGGGCATCCACAACCTCCCCAGGCTAGGAAGGACCTGACCTGAAACAGACCAGGGCACAAAAAGCTGCTCTACAAAAGAGCACTTGACCTACATTCTCCTCCCTCTTCTGGTTTCCTTATTGGTCTCTATTTAGGGTTTGCTACCATTACCAACCATGGTCTTATTCAAGAGCCTTCCATCACCTTAGTGGCTTTCATCTCATTTCTGGCAACTGAACCTTCTTCTCAGAGTCAAAAAATGCAGTTAATATATGTTCACATCCAAAGTTGGAAGAGACACTTGCTAGGTGTGCTGGAAATGTAGAATTCTACTGGGTTTATAAGCTATGGTGACATCCTTGATGCTTTTCTCTGCTCTTAGAAGATTTTGCCACCCCTTCAGTCATGACTTTGGTGGTCTGGTTTGAGCTCTTCACTCAGGAGAGCAGTTCTCAGCCTCTTAGTCTCAGCTATGTTCCTATCATTGTGAACATTGTCCCACCCATAGATGGGTGTGACATCATAGTGTCACTGATGTTTCTATCCCAGTAGTTTCACAAAAATATTGAAGTAAGACAGAAAGGAGAAAATCCATTGTATCCAAAGAAGGGCAACAAAGTTGGTGAAGGTTCTAGAGCACGTGTGTTATGAGGAGCAGCTGAGGTTCTTTAGCCTAGAGAAGAGGAGGCTTAGGGGAGACCTTCTTCCTCTCTACAACTTCCTGACAGGAGGTTGTAGTAAGGTGGGGCTTGGTCTCTTCTCCCAAGTGAGAAATGACAGGTCAAGAGGAAATGGTTTCCAAGTTGCACCAGGGAAGGTTCAGATTAGGTGTTAGGGAGAGTTTCTTCCCCAAAAGGGTTATCAGGCATTGGCACAGGCTGCCCAGGGAGGTGGTGGAATCACCATCCCTGGAGGTGTTCAAAAAACATGTTGATGTGGTGCTTGGGGCTGTGGTTTAGCAGTGAGCATGGTAGTATTGTTTTGATGGCTGGACTTGATGATCTCAGAGGTCTTTTCCAACCATAATGATTCCATGATTCTATGATCAAACCAAAACTGAAATCAGAATGTGGAGCCAAAATTCACACTAACAACAAGAAGACAATTTTGGAGAAGGAATTTTGCAGCAAAGTCTACTAAGGACTAGGCTGAAATTTTCAAACCTAGGAGTCCCCAGTGAGATCTCCAGATAGTCAGTATTTTCCCAAGAAGGGGTTTGGTTTTCTGAACCATTTCCTAATATGTGACTTCCCACTAACTCCTGCAGGTCTAGTGTAAGAAGACATCAGTACCTTGGGTTAAGGACTAAAGCTGTGTTAGCTCCTAGGTGGTCTTCCTGAATGCTGTCACTCAAATGAATGATAGACTTTCTGTTGCTGTTGTGCAGAGAGATTTCTGTGCATTGGAACTGTATGTGTTTTCATGAGTAATTAATTTATATCATTTGTAATTATAATGACATAATTATAATTACCAGAGCAAGTAAAACCACCTCTTGAAATGCCATTTTTTTATTAAAATATTATTTTTACATTGCACATTACTCTTAAGGATGTTCAATTCTGTAACCTTTTTCTCTGTTGAAGCTACTGTCTTACCAAAGCTGTTCCCATGTGACTGCAGTGTGACATAGATTTCCTTTAAACACTGATGATTCTTCACACTTCATCTGGAATTACTAAGATCTTAGTGGGATTTTGCCCCAACATGAAAGTATGGGATAGGAGAACTACTCCCACTCTACTCTGCAGACATTATTTTGCTCAGTTTAATTTCAAAAGATGAACTAAGAGAAGCTGTTTGGTGGCTTCAGCTATTTTCTTTCTTTTTTTTTTCTTTTTTTTGCTTTTTGGAAAGGTTTTTCTTTTCCTCTATCCCCACAGGCAGAAGAAGAGAGAGATGATATGGAGAGAGTCAAGCTGGATAATAAAAGAATTCTCTTCAACCTGTTGCCAGCACATGTTGCACAGCACTTTCTTATGTCTAATCCAAGGAATATGGTAAACCAAGATAAAATTTAGATATATGATGATTGTATGAGTGTGACTTTGTGTAGCTGGGGTCACATTTTAGCTGTCTGGCATCAAGAAAGCTTGGACTTACACAGTTTTGTCCATGTTAAAAGGAATAGCTTTGTAAATGCTTGTGTTCAAGAATTGGATTGAGATTTTCTTTCACTGGAGTGTTCTTCTCTGAAGAATTTTTATAGAAGTGGGATAATGCATTTTTTTTGCTATGCAGCCAAGTACCTGCATGCAAATCTCTCTATTTTTTTTTTTTTTGTCAACAAATGTGGATTATTGGAGTTTATCACAGTGTTTCATGAGCTCAGCTGGGTTCTGAATGGTAAACTGTCAGACACTGTAATTCTGGACATGTACTGACATTACCAGACCCATCCCTTTAACATTACAACCAGAGAACTTCACCCATCCCAGGAAGACACAGTAGATTTTAACATCAAAGGCTGCAGTGATTAAATAATTTGATTCAGGAAGCCCTTAACAGAGTCCTTCCAATGCAGCTGCTATACCTGCAACAGTGGAGTAGCCATAATGGTCATGATACTGCTCTTGAGAGGCTGGCTCAACATGTTTGAACCACAGAATAGTCATCTGATTTTCTGTGAGCCCTCTAAATTCTTAAGCAGAAACTCTACCATACAGAACAGCATTATATTGTGACTTTTGAACACAGGCCTCTGCTACTCAGGGAAAGGCATGAAGGAGTAAGACAAGTCTTGGGCTGCTGCAAGGTAAACTTATTCCATCTCCCACTTTAGTTATAAAACAAAATTGAGAAAACATAATTATATTTCCCATACAAGAAGAGTTCTAAAACTCTTAAGGCTTTCTACAAAATTTTTACTCACTCTTTCCAGCCCAACTCATTCTGTGATTCTATTATATCTAAGCAGAGAAAAAGACTAAGTTGTCTTAAATGGGTTTAATGCTTTAAGTGTTAATTTTCTTTTGTGTTTTTGAACAGAGATGTCTTGCAACTTTTTTTGTTTTTTTTTTTAATTAAGTCTGGCTTTCTCTCTACCAGAATNTTTATAATTTTATTTATAATATAATTAATACAATTTAAAAAGCTATATTTTTCTAAAATAAAAATTCTATCTGCTCATGAACTGCAGGACCTTTATTACCAGTCCTATTCACAAGTGGGAGTGATGTTTGCTTCCATCCCAAACTTCAATGATTTCTACATTGAACTGGATGGCAATAATATGGGAGTGGAATGTTTACGCCTGTTAAATGAAATTATTGCTGATTTTGATGAGGTAAGGTCTAAGCACTTTGTCTTTTCACCATGTTAGTTCTACCAAATTACTATCAACAGACATCAGCTGTAGCTACTCAACCTATCTTAAGACTATGGTAAACTTCCTACTTAATTGTAGTTGGTGTCCACTGGGCTTCTTCAAAGTGCCCAGTTTGTACCTTTAGGCACATAAGTCTGACCTCAAACTCCTGTAATATCAGAAGAGTATTAAAATGTGAATTAATGGTGTTGTTTTTCAATGGCCTTAAAGTGGGCAAACCTCAATTGACCCAAGACACTGTGGTTTAATCAACTTGCACATATTATCTGATAACTATGGTTACTTGTCTAAAATATTATGTAATATTTAACAGTTTTATGTTTTAAACAAAGCTTATGGACAAAGAATATTATAAGGACATAGAAAAGATCAAGACAATTGGAAGTACATATATGGCAGCTGTGGGACTCGTACCTACTTCAGGAACTAAGGTAAGAGGATTTTACATGATGGCCATTTCTGGAGGAACCATTGTCCTTCAATATCCAGAGGAACATCAGAAACACAACTAACTTTAGGTGATACAGAACATTTGCATTACTTTACAACAATTTGAATCTGAAATTCAAACAGCTGTAGCCTGAAGAGAAAAAATTCTATCCTATCATGCAGCTTCATTTGGGATTTCATTGTCTGCAGCTCTGGATTTTCTACAAATTGGTATATAAAGTTCCTTGGTCAGAGTGATAGTGTTTTAAACTTGCTATCCCAAATGCTAGAATCACAGAATCACAGAATGTTAGGGGTTGTAAGGGACCTCTGGAGAGCACCTACTCCAACCCCCTGTCAGAACAGGTTCACCTAGAGCACGATCTTTTAATATGCAAGGAAGGGGAGACTCTAAGTGTATTAAGTTGCTGTAAACCTAACAGGAAAATAGAAAATGCTATTTATTTATTCTAGTGAAATCTGAGTGCAGCCTACAATCACAACAAACAGCCTCTCCTAACCCCCACAGTGGACAGGAACTCAGTAATAGGTGCATTCTACACTTTACCCGGCTCCCTCCAAGCTGACTCTTCTTTGTCTCTACTGCTGCCATTCTTCTTACTTCTTTCAGTACTCAACATTAAAAGAAAAAGTCAATGCTATTTCAGACTCACTAGTTCTGGGGCACAGTTATTCTGCATCCTCACTGCTATTCCTGAGTGTGTTTCTCACCTTAAGTTTGGGACAGAGACTTCCTAGATTTATACGCAGCATCTGGAAAAGCAGAAAACCTTGTGGACAGTATCCTGAGTATATTGTATACAGAGTGTTATGCACATTAATGAAATACATCAATAAAACTAATTAATGGAAAAAATTAATAATGTGAGGAATGTAAGAAAAATTAGAGGAATTTTTGTGGCTACTCTGCCCAAATTTCCAGACACCTCTGCCCTGTTCTGGTATAGAATCATAGAATCATAGAATTGCCAGAGTTGGAAGGGACCTTAAAGATCATCTAGTTCCAAAATCTCTGCCTGGCAGTGATGCCATCCACTAGATCAGGTTGCCCAGAGCCCCATCAAGCCCTGTCTTAAAAGCTTCCAGGGATGGGGCTTCCACAACCTCTCTGGGCAACCTGTTCCAGTGCCTCACCACCCTAACAGTGAATAACTTTCTCCTAATATCCAACCTAAGTCTACCCTCCTCTAGCTTACACCCATTTCCCCTGGTTCTGTCACTATCTGACCTCCTAAACAGTCCCTCACCAGCTTTCTTGTAGGCCCCCTTCAGAAACTGGAAGGCCACAAGAAGGTCTCCTCGGAGCCTTCTCCTCTGCAGACTGAACAACCCCAACTCTCTCAGCCTGTCCTCGTAGCAGAGGTGCTCCAGTCCTCTCATCATTCTCCTGGCCCTTCTCTGGACTCGCTCCAGCACCCCCATATCCCTCTTGTAACTGGGGCTCCAGAACTGGACACAATATTCCAGGTGGGGTCTCAGGAGAGCAGAGTAAGAGGGGGAGGATCACCTCCCTCCACCTGCTGGCCACACTTCTCTTGATGCAGCCTAGGATACGGTTGGCCTTCTGGGCTGCAAGCGCACACTGGCAGCTCATGTTGAGCTTCTCATCCACCAACACCCCCAAGTCTGTTTCCACAGGGCTGCTCTCAAGCCAGTCCTCGCCCACCCTGCATTGGTGCTTGGGATTGCCCCTACCCAGATGTAGGACCTTGCACTTGGTCTTGTATGCGCATATGTTGTAGATGTACACTGATCCATAGGGTTTAGCATTGCAAACCAACACCAAATTAGAAGGCAAAAGCAAAAAGGTCTAAAATATGTCCTGTGAACTTTCTAGAAACAATTATCCTCATTAAGTAAATTTATAAAAAAAGCCACCTTGAAATCAACTGTTAGAATCATCTTGGAGTATACCATATGCAGCCAATTTTCTGATCTGCAGAGGATTTTCAACTGATGCTTTCCTTTGCATGATTCCTAGAAATCCACAGACTGAAAAAAAGTGTTTTTAAAACTGCTTAAGCTGAAATGTTTGACTGCTGGGTCCTGAGCCAGGCCAAAAAAAAAAATGTTCCTTTGAAATTTGTTCAGTGTGATCTCAGGTAAACAGGCCCCAGCATACTTCTGTGTCTGCTATAAATGCTCTTTGAACTACAATCCTGAAAACAAAGTGTGTTATTGGGTAACTTTGGCAACATATGTTCCAAAACGTAAACATGTTTCTCTCTTCTATTTTAAAGTTGCTAATTGAAGGGTCAGCTGAGTTACCCAGTATTAAAGATAATGCTCTGAGCTTATGATAGTAATGCACTTTAAATCACTGCAGAAGGTCTAGTATAGGACTCTTGCCTTTCTCTGAAATCTTGGGGCACATTTTGATCTTTTCTGTACAGGTAGAATCTATTTAACATTCTGTATTCCAGAAAACCTAAAGAACTTGTATGAAACAGCCAATACTTTTGTACTTTAACTTGAGGTTTCAGCTCTTCTGTGATCTCTTCCCCACTTGCGAACGATGAACAAGTAGAGATTATTCAGGTCCCCTTGCCAGTTTCCCACTAGGTCTTCAATATAGAGCCATGTATGAGAAGTCTTCACAGTGAGGGTGACAGAGCTCTGGAACAGACTGCCCAGAGAGACTGTGGAGTCTCCTTCTGTGGAGATATTCAAAACCCATCTGGACGCACTTCTGTGTGACCTGGTGTAGGGAATCCTGCTGTGGCAGGGGGGTTGGACTAGATGATCTTTCGAGGTCCCTTCCAACTCCTAATATTCTGTGATTCTGTGTGATTCTGTGATTTTGGGTAGCCCATCATGTGCAGATGATCACTGCTAGCCACTACATGGTCCCTGGGCTGCTTTTGGTCTCCCTTCTGCTAGGGGTGCCCTTCCTTCACCAGAAAATCTGACCAGAGCCTCTGATTGTGAGCCACCAATTTCATCCTAGGATTTGGACATGGGCAGAAAGAACTGGATGGGGTTAACTGTGCTCTTAACTGAGGGTATTTAGACACATAAGAATGCAGTACCCTGATGAAGTTAAATATTTGAATACCATATTTTGCAGGACTGTTGTTTCTGCAGCTTGACTTCAGCAGATGACTACAGTAAATACACATTGCCTCTGTCAGAGTGGGTTTTCTGTGATGCTCAGGGCTGTCTTTCCAGTAACTATTCCTCTGATGTTTAAATAAATAATTGTTTGCCAGTTACACCATCAGGGCAGCACGTAAACCAAGCTCTTTGTAGATCTTTTGCACAATGTAAGTTTTTTGTGTATGTGAAGTCCTTTGAAATCCCATCTGTGATTTCCCCAGGGTCCTACCTTTGTGGTGTTCCTCAGTGCAGGTTCAAAAGAGTTTGCCAGTAATCCTTCTGAGAGGCATCTGTCACCTGCAGCACATCCAGTACTTGTCACCAGTCCTTTCTCCTGCAACCCTGATGGGCATTGCAGGAAATCAAAGCATTCATCAGGCAGCAAAGAAATAGACAGATAAGGCATATAAAGAAGTTTAGAGGATTAAAACTAAACACTCCTCCCTCCCTCCTCCACACATTCAATATTCTTCTCTTTCTCTGTTGGAAGTGTAGCTATCAGCTCTTTAATTCTTGTTCTTCCTTTGTTTTGGTACGGCTGCAAAAGTGTAGAGCCTAGTTGGCATTGCTAGAAGCAGAAAGAAAGAAACCCAGGCAGGTAAATAAAAATATCCTTCCTAAAAATTTGGGACTGGCCCAAGGATGGCTTTCATAATTTTTTCATTGTTGTTAGCATTTTGCTTTAATTCTTTTTAATTTCCCAGCCACGTGAAGGAACCCTTTCAAATTGAGCTGAACAAAGCAAGTAGCAACCTGTTTCTCACTATTATGACAAGAACTCAGTGAGCTCTCATCTCTTGGCAACTGCCACAGCCCTGTTGTGCAATACTCTACTGGGGCTAGACTGCCTCTGACCCTGCATTGCTTTCACCGTATCCTACCTTTAGCCCACTTTCATTTTGCAAATCTGTTCAAGAATTTAGATTTATTATTCCAATAAGAGCACAATGTAAGAGCAACCATAGTAAGTCAGGTCAAAGGTCTAGTCTGGTAACCTGTCTTTAACTAGTTCTGGGGGAAGGTCATGAGTTACAGGACAAAAAAGCCAACCTCTCTTTTTCCACTTTCTACTGACAACACTGCTTCGGAAATTCTAGAGCTACAGATAATTTGTTTTTACTACTTTGTGACAATTCTTTCTTTTGAGTTTTGAATCAAGCTAGCTTTTGGAACCCACAATATCCTCTGAAAATTAGTTCCATAGTTTAACTAAACAATTATTTTCTTATGTTTTGGAGGTTTCTTACAAGTTGATATGTGAACACTTCATCTGAGCCCTTCTGGCTCTTTTGCTTTAGATCATTTAGGTATGTTTTATAACAAATCCCTTCAGCTTGCCTGGAATGGAAAGAAAATAAAGGATGTTCTGCATCTCACAGGATTAAACCCAACAGGAATTTTGTGAATGGGAACAGCATGCACCCCAGGGAGCTGGGAGCTAGCAGAAGCCCCAAAGGGAGAAGAGGGCAGAAACTATAGTTATTAATAATCACCAGGCAAAGCAGTTTTGTAAGAAATCAGGTTATATTCCCTGCCACGCTCACAACAAACATCTGCAGCA
Source organism: Galbula dea (assembly GCA_013399015.1). Taxonomy (NCBI): domain Eukaryota; kingdom Metazoa; phylum Chordata; class Aves; order Piciformes; family Galbulidae; genus Galbula; species Galbula dea. The sequence goes on along the minus strand of VWZX01007087.1, from coordinate 33,744 downwards.
CTCTAGCAACAGAACCACTTTACCATGGGAACTTTGCTTTCCATTCTTCCCAGAAATGAAAAAAAAATTAAAAAAAAAAAATACTGAGAGAGAAGGAAAAAACCAAAATAAATAGATTTCTGTACTTGAGAAAAGAATGTATGTGCTGTAGCCACCATCAAAAGTTTATTTTCACAAAAAGCAAAATGGGTTCAATTGTTTTCCTAAGCCTGAGCTCTTCATTGTTTTCCACTTCACCTGCCTCTCAGTGCCATCCAAATCTAAGGTGCAATCCTCTTTTGTTTCCAGGCTAAAAAATCAATCTATTCCCATCTGAGCACGCTGGCAGATTTTGCAATGGAGATGTTTGACGTTCTGGATGAAATCAACTATCAGTCTTACAATGACTTTGTCCTACGAGTTGGTAAGTCACCTTTCTACAATGACCACATGAGCAGAACATTGTTGTTTGCTAGCTTTCCTGGTGCTGTCTGCAAAGGACTCCCTGTCCTGCACTCAGGAGAATCACATCCATGTAGAAGGTTAGCAGGCTGGATGGTGAGCATCAGTATTAAGGAATTCTGTGTCCAGTTCCACTGTGATTACTTATTCTACACACACCTAAGAGGAAATGGCACCAATAAATTTATACTATATTATTATTAGTGTACCCTCTCTTGTGATTTACACTGCTTGGCATTGCTAAACTGCTGAAAACTGGGTCTGACTGCACTTAGCTATTAAGTTGAATTGCATGTGCAAAAGCTTTTAAAGCATGTGATGGGAGCTTTTTGTCCACAGATGCCAGATCACCTCAACCAGCTCTGTTTTCTCCCACAAATCAAATGCATGCAATCCTTTCCATAGTATTACACTCCAAGTCCCTTCTCACAGCCTTCTTAGAAAGCAAGTTCTCCTCTTCCCTTCCTTCCCTGCATCCCATACCTCTCCCAATATACTTCCACTGCATGTTCTAACACCGAATCACAGAATGCTAGGGATTGGAAGAGACCTCTGGAGATCACCTAGTCCAACCCCCCTGTCAGAGCAAGTTCACCTAGAGCAGGCTGCACAGGATGGTGTCCAGGCAGGTTTGGAATGTCTCCAGAGACAGAGACTCTGCCACCTCCCCAGGAAGCTTGGGTCCAGTGCTCTACCACCCTCAAAGGAAAGAAGTTCCTCCATATGTTTAGATGGTTTCCTCCAGCTTCTTTCTCTCTATATTTTCATGGTTGGGTTCTGAGAATGGCCTGGACAAACAGAAAAGTGAGATTGCTAGCAGTGGAAGATTGAGAAAGCCCAAAGACACCAAGGATAGCAGTAGTTATACATCTTTGTCCCCCTGCACATCCTACCAAGAACAACCCCCAAATCTCTTTGAAATACCTTATAACTGGTCTTTCCAGGTTCACAAAGGGCCAGAAGACAAATATCTAACCCTCATTTTTCTGCATAACTTGCCTGAGGAAACCCTTGCACAGAATCTCATGCAGGGTTTAAGATCTGCAGCTCTTCAGGGCACTCAAAAGAAAAAACATCCTCTTTTACCTCCTGAGCAAGGTGTCAAAATTGGTCAGAAGTGTAGAACCAAGCCCTGTGCTTTGCCAGAAAAAATGCTTGAGCCGTTTTCACATACTCTGTCTTCTTCCAGTGTCTCCTTGGTCTGAGTCATCTAGTACTGATGACCAATGTGACACACTCCTTACCCCATTCCTCATGTCTTCCAGCCCACTATTTCTGTTCCACTTGGAGAACCTCTATTAAAAGGCTTTGTGTGAGCAACCACTGTCAAAAAACGTAGCGAACAATTAAAGATCTTTAACAGTTTGGTCTAAGTCATTCCACAGCTAAACTCTGCCCTACCACTGCTTTTCTTTTCTTAAAACAAAACAATGAAAATCTGCAGATGAGCCAGTTTTTTCTGTTGTCTATCAAACTGCATGTCCAAGAAGATATCTCTGTGTATGTCTTCATTTTGTTTCTAAGCCTCGTACAAACAGAGAAGCCCAATTAGCATTAATGTAACATATATGATTGGCCCATGACCAGAAAAGATCTAAGAGGCTTCTGTTACAGCTGCTTGCAGGAGTCACCTTTCCCTGGGACAATGTGCTGTAGTGTTTGAAACCAAAGTCATTGTTTTGATTGATTGCAGGTATTAATGTCGGGCCAGTGGTGGCTGGAGTCATTGGGGCCAGAAGACCACAATATGATATCTGGGGGAACACTGTAAATGTTGCCAGCCGGATGGACAGCACTGGAGTGCAGGGGAAAATCCAGGTGAGTGACTAAAACTGTTTTGCAGACTTTATACACCTCCTGCTTTGGAAACAGAGATGTTTTCAAGACCACCTATACAAGACAGCCTCACTTGATCTTGTGGCTCTTAAGAAAAGAATGACATTCTCCAGATGATTAAAGCTTCAGAGGTGTAATTGTTTACTATTAGATATTTTTCACTACTTGGAGGCAACAAAATCCTCTTTAAATCATTTCCCAAAAGAAGAAACTGAGTTCCCTGCTTGGAGACAAGCCTAGGAATGGGAATGTGACAGAATCACAGAATGTTAAGAGTTGGAAGGGTCCTTGAAAGATCATCTAGTCCAACCCCCCTGCCACAGCAGGATTCCCTAGACCAGGTCACACAGAAACACATCCAGATAGGTTTTGAATATCTCCAGAGAAGGAGACTCCACAACCTCTCTGGGCAGTCTGTGCTAGTGCTCCAGCACCCTCACTGTGAAAAAATATTATCTTGTCTAGATTTCAGCTTACAGCCCTTGCCCCTTGTCTTGTCACTGGGCTTCACTGAGAAGAGCCTGACCCCATTCTCCTGACACTCACCCTTCACATATTTCTAAGCATAAATGAGGTCAGCTCTTAGTGTCCTCTTCTCCAAGCTAAAGAGACCCAGCTCCCTCAGCCTGTCCTCATAAGGAAGATGTTCCACTACCTTAAGCATCTTGGTGTCTCTGTGCTGGACTCTTTCCAGCAGTTCCCTATCCTTCTTAAACTGAGGGGTCCAGAACTGGACAGAGTATTCCAGATGCAGTCTCACCAGGGTAGAGTAAAGGGGGAGAAGAACCTCTCTTGACCTACTAACCACATCCCTTTTAATCCACCCCAGAATCCTACTGGCCCTCCTGGCCATAAGAGCACACTGCTGCCTCATGGTCGTCCTTCCATCCACCAGGACCCCCAGGTCCCTTTCCCCTTCACTACTCTCCAAGAGCTCAGTCCCCATCCTATAGTGGTACATGGGGTTGGTCTTTCCCAGGTGCAAAGCTCGACACTTGCCCTTGTAGAATTTCATTCCATGACTCTCTGCCCAACTCTCCAGCCTCTCTAAGTCTCACTGAATGGCAGCACAACCCTCTAGTGTGTCAGTCACTCCACCCAGTTTAGTGTCATCAGCTAACTTGCTGACAGCACACTCTGTTCCCTCATCCAGGTCATTAACGAATAGATTGAAAATCGCTGGTCCCAGTACCGACCCCTGAGGGACTCCACTAGACACTAGACTCCACTTGACCACAGCCCTCTGACTTCTGTCCTTCAACCAGTTCCCAATCCACCTCACTACCCAATCAGCCAGACCACACTTGCTCAGTTTAGCTGCAAGGATGCTGTGGGAGACAGTGTCAAATGCTTTACGTGTTACAGGCATCTTGCCTGAAAAGGACTGCAAGGAGAAAGGGTCTATGTCCATATGTATCTTGATGCATTTCATCTAGCTTTAAAACCTCCGTGGGTGGAGGCTACTAGATGGCTGTTGTGTTACTAGATGGATGTTTTATTACTAGAGCTCAGCTAGAAACTGTGTTACACCTCTCAAAACCTCAATGAACTGTTTCAGTCCTTTATCCAAAATACCTGTCTGCTCTCCAGGGATCAAAAGTCTTCTGGAGTAAATTAATGTCACTGGAACTGATCCAGCTTACAACACTGGCCAATTTGTCTACACAGTTCTGCTGAAAGGAGCTTAATCTCCTGGTGTAATTGTTCAGCTCAAGAAGTTCTGCTCCTCAGTTCCCAGTTTGGCCATTTTGGATTCTTTAAGAAGATTCAAAGTGAGCCTGAGAGCAGCAGTAGGTGCTAATGCCTTCTGCTGGTGGGTATTTCATGCCAGAGAAGTACAATGAGGAGGGGCTGGCAGTTCTAGGATTAACCCTAAATGACCAGGAAAGGCTAATAGTTCTTTTTTTTTTCCTGCCTTCAGGTGACAGAAGAAGTTCAGCGGATATTAAAAAGGTGCAGTTATGAATTCGTGTGCAGGGGTAAAGTCAGTGTCAAGGGAAAAGGGGAAATGTTGACCTATTTCCTGGAAGGAAAGGCTGATGGAAATAACTCACAGACAAGGTCTTTAAACTTAGAGAGAAAAATGTACCCTTATGGGAGAGCAAACATCCAAACCAAACTGGGCACCAGCTGTCCATCGGTGTCCTCAGCTGCTAGCTGTCCTGCAAAAGCTGGGCTTGGAGCAGGTCAAACGTCTGCCACTCACACAAATCAAACACTGCATTATCTTCCTTCTGTGCCAGCTGTGAAGGAGGCTTAGAGTGAATTTGGTGGTGCCACTTCCAGTGAACTTGGAGATAAATGGTTGCCTGATTTTATTTATTTTTACTATTATTTTTTTTTTTTACCAAGAGATCAGAGGTTGTAGGCCATGGCATTAACCAAGGACCACTACCACCCAACCAAAGAGAACTTGGGGACTGCATAACAAACTCTCGGGATGGAACATATAAGGGCTAGCAATTCTGTTAGGGGAAGTCAAAACCTGCTTTTCTGGAAATGAGGAATATTTTCTTGGCATTTTTAAAGGGTGAATGAAGAAAAAAATGGGATAAACATGCAAGCAATTATTCATGTGTGTGTGTGTATATATATTTTTTAATCTATATATGCACATATGCAAAGAGTTCTGTGTAGACTTACTAGAGATTTATAGAGATAAACAGAACAATCTATGTATTTACACATCCACCTACAATGACATAGAAGAGAGATCTCTCTTTCTGTTGTAGCCAGCATTGTTGGGTCTGGGATTAGCAAAGCTGTATTCAACTGTGGAGTGTGGGGCAGCTGGAGACTCTCCAGGGCTACAGCAAGAGTTAAAGAAACTCTGCTCCCAGTGCATGAGTTACTTCAATGAGAACAGTGTTCATTGTTCTCTCAGTGGCAGGTTAATGAAGGCTGGATTCAGCTAATTGTTAAACACTATGTATTTTTCTTAAAATCTCTTTGCATGCTCCACAAATTAAAAAAAAAAACAAACCAAAAACAACAAACAAGAGAAAACTATTCAAACCATACCATTCAAACCATAATACTAAGATATGAAATAGATAAACCACAGAGCTTCAAGGTTTGGCAGAAGAACAATATATATTCTTTCCACTTAAAAAATAATAATAAGAAAAAAGTGGTAAAATTTAGAAGTTGCTGCCTCTTTACAGGTCATTTGACTCTGTACAAAGCCACCCTGCAAGCACAGCAATATGCTTATGCAATAAAGCAACATTCCTTTGTGTACAGTGCTGATAATCTTGAAGAACAGAAGGATGATATTATTTCAGGCTTTTCTAAACAACACAGGTCCTGTGGCTTAGTTCCAGGATTTAGCTTTACCTTTCTAAACAGCTCAAAGCATAGTCCTGCCCTGGTGACAAACAAGCTGTTGCTAGCTTCGTGACACTTGTATGTTTGCCAACATAGTCTTCAGTTTAATTGATTTTTAAATGAATGCCACAGTTTTATTATATCTTGACTCTCCCCAGTCTCACTCTTCAAAGCTGTACAATTATAGAAAGAAACAAGCACAATCAAACTTTGCCCAAATGAGGAGCACGCTGGTGAACGTGCCAGGAGAGTGAGGTCTGCTCTTAATCTGCATAAAAGGGAACATATTTTGACTGAGTTTTCCTTTAATGCAACCCACATCCTATTGTTCAGGGTTTCATCTTGAAACACTCATCTGGATGTGAAATGTGGAGTTGCAGCTCTGTACTCGAGGTGAGGGCAGCTGAAGGTCATCCTGAGGAGTGACATGAGCTCCCTGGATAAGTGCCACACGATACTGATGGGGGTGCACAAGCTAACCAGCCTCATTGCTTTCCAAAAGAGAAGCACAACTACTTCACCTTGTTTAAAAACATGTAAAACTTCCCTTTAACCAAAGGAAAAAGCCCTAAACCCCCCCCCAAAAAATCATAATCATCAACAACAACAACGCAACAAAATCTCCAAAATCAACAACAAAAAATAGCCAAAAACCCCCAAACCCAAAAAACTCACCCAAGCCTGCAGAAATTGTCCAGATTGTAGAGTAGAAAACTTGCATGCACTGGATCACAGAATCACAGCATCATTAAGGTTGGAAAAGACCTCTAAGGTCAGCAAGTCCAACCATCAACCCAACACCATCATGCAACTAAATCGTGTTGCAAAGTGCCATGTCTACACGTCTTATGAACACCTCCAGGGATGGTGACTCCACCACTGCCTGGGCCAGCCTGTGCCAATGCTTAACCACTCTTCCAGTGAAAAAATTTTTCCTAATTTTCAAACTGATCTACATCTGATGGTGTATTTGGAGTCAGCTTCCAGACTTTGTTTGACTCTTACCATTAACATTCTTTGTATTTTTGTTGTGGTGGTTGTTGTTGATTTTACCATGGGAAAAGCTCTATTTTATTCTGTAGTCCTGGACTGAGCAGCTCAGAATCGTGCAGAAAGTTCAGCCAAGGCACAAATGACTGCAAAACCATGTGAAAATGATAGGCAGTGTGCAGCAGACATTCCAATAGGGAAAACTAAATGTCCATTGAAATCATGATATAATGAAGCTGTGCTCTTGCCTTTATGCTTCCCTTCCTTGTTTGTATTGTTTTCCCCTCTTTTCCTTTTCTGTGTAGATTTGCTCTATTTCAGGTCCTGTGTGATAGCTTTAAATGAGATTTAATCCCTCTGCTCTTCTGTATTCTTTAATATATTCAGGAAGTTTTAGACATGGAAAGAAGTAGCAGTAATACTTCCAATAACCTCACAAATGCACATTTTCTGCCAAATTAGAGAAGCTGATCATTACATTTTTATTGGCAATTGGCTGAAAATAATACATGGCCCACTCCAATATCCCTGAAAACCATCAGGAGGATTGCCTTGGATTTCTGTGGGATTTGGCTTGTGTCCACCTTAATGCATGCAGTTGTATTTCCTCCCTTGCATTTATTAATTGTCTGCTCAAGCTCTGTAGCTTTTGCCTGGGTGATCTTGCTGTAGCCCCACCAAGGAGTCTCTTCTGCCCCACAGTACCAAAAAGTCCCTCACAGTTAACTGAGGATTGCACTGTGGGCAGAAGAGCCTCCTGGACTTCTGTTCACCATTCTGTGCAGCACTTAGCTTGAAACAGCAGGTAGGAGCCCTCCAGCAAAGAGATGCCATTTTGGCATGCTGATGTCTATCAATAGCAAGCACAATATTTCACATCAGTTTGAATGGTTTCTCTTTCAGATAATAGTAGTAATCAAAGTCTTTTGTTCTTTATATAAGGAGATAGAAGTATCAAAGATCTTCAGATTTCATTGTCTTGGGAGATAATTTCAAAATGTTCTATACTACTTTTATCTTTAAATGAATTTTCTTTTTTTTTAAAATTCTTTCTCTCTGCTGAGATTACAAACTGGCATTCAGTTGAATTCCTGGCTAGATATTTCCAAGCATTTTCCATTTGCATTGACTAGAAAAGCTAATTTATCCAGCCTGTAAAATGCTTTGGGTTTTGTAGCTGCTTCCTGCTGAGGCAAGAGACACTCCCTGCTAAAAACACGTGGAAATTCTCCCTTGCTTTCTCTAGGTGAGACTAAGAGCCAAGATCTTCAGCTCTTTAGGGCTGAATCTGCATATGTACCCACAAAGCCTACAGAACTCACCAGGAGTTTAGCATGCTTATGAAGGTCAGGAGCTGAGCTTCTGTTGGCCAAGTTCTGCTTTGGGTTACAGTGAAGTCTCGTATCAATACTGAACTGAGTATTTTACAACACTGTAACTTGAGAGTAGGTCTAGGTCTTTTTACCACTTTTGCCTATAATTTATCTATAAGGCAAAAGAAAGTACTTGGGACTGTTTGAAGGGAAATATTATGACCTGTGCCATTTTGAGGAGTAAGTAGCATGAATCATTTTCATGTGTTGAATTCCTGCTTGTAGCAGAAGCAAAGCATTTTCTTTACATCAGCCAGTCCAGATTCTAGGTGTGTTCTGCCCAGGCAGGAGGACTATTTAGCCATAACGTTCTTTCAAGTTAGAGTTTTTGTATTCCAGTGAAAAAAACCAACATTTTTTTAATTTGTGATAAACCTGTATTATAATGCCTTATTTATTTTTAATCTTGTACAGAAAACATTGGCCTTTCATGGATGTATTCACTTTAAAAGTTGTATTGTATTATGAACTTTTGTAAATAGTTTTAGGTCAGACAGGTAATTGCATGTACACTTGTATAAAAAAAAAATGAAGCAAAAAGGCACACTTTTAACAAATGTTACCAATTTTTATAAGAGACATTTTACATGTGCATGGAGGTTATAAATCCTTTGGGAATGGATGTCCTTTTGCTTTTCCTTGCAATCTATTGCATGCCACCCATGCCTGACTTCAGTAAAAGAAAAAACAAAAAAAACCAAACCACTAAGTTTTCCTCAATGTTTTTGACATAGCACTTCTGGCACAGAGTGTAACCCACTAGTTGCATGTGCATTCAGCAAAGCAAACTCAAAATGCAAACAGCAAATAATGAAGAAAAATAACTTAAGGATTGTGATCTGCCAACCTCAGTGTTCCAGGATCCATAACACAGTCTATGAGAAGTGTTATCAACATCTATGCTGTCTTTGCAAGGTACCTTCTGGTCATTAGAAGCAATAAACTCTACTTACTGTAATAAAAAAAAAAAAAAAGAAAAGAAAAAAAAAGCAAATATTCTAGTTCCTAATAGTGTGATATCTGGCATTCAATGGGTACTCACTGGTACTGCATTTGATGTAGTATTGTCATCAAGAAGGACCAAGTGTCAAGTTCATCATTGCTGTATGCAGATGCAACACTACAGAAGGTAAAGGAGGTGAATTGGGCCCATTGATGTTACCCAGAGTGTTTTTCTATATATGGTACTAAGTTATTGTATGTCAGAAGCACACAGTGCAAAGAGGTTGTTCTCCAAGGTACATACATATGTATATATATGTATGTGTATATATAATTGATTTTGTTGCCTTATTTTTGTTAGCTTTTTGGACTCATTCTCCAGATAACTTCTATTGCTAAGCAGAAAGTATTTAACAGAGATATCAGGAGAAGGCTCACTGGGTTCTCTGTCTTTGAACCATCTGGGTTCTGTGCTTATGTTAGTCCTGCTGCCAACAAAGCCATGCTTCCAGGGATGGCTTCCTTAGGCATCATAGCCTAACCCACAGCTTGATGCCCATGTCATTTTGTGACATAGGACCAGGATATCAGTATCTGTTTCTCTAGTTCTTTTTCTTTTCCAGTTTGCTGCTAACCAAAACTTTAAATTCTGGAGTTATTTTGCATGCATTTTTTTTAAAGTTGTCATATTTGGGACTACTTCACCAATGACTTGTTATAATTGCTGTATGATAAATGAGGAGTATGAGAGGAGCATAACACTGAGGCTGGTGGCAGAGGAAAAAAGGAGATGTGGTCTCTGAGTACTTTCTACTGTGGATTCATAAGGAATTCTTGTCTTTTACAGATTTGAGCTGGTTTTATAACAGGACATAGAAATCCATTAATTTACTTGCTTAATCAGGTGATTGGGATTAACTAAGCAGTGCAGCTTCTGCAGGGACTTCTGCCATCATGAATTAAGATGTAGCTTCATATCACGTATCGCAGCTGCCTGCATATGAGAACCTCTACCTTGTACTGATGATTTTCACAGAGCAGTTAAGGGTTTCTAACAGTTATAAGCTAGCTCATCTCAAATTCAGTGAGTTTTACAGCTCAGTGTGGCATAATTGTTGTGACTAATGACAATCTGGACTCTGCTTCTCTAACCCTGTTTATGTTTGGCTTTTTCCAGAACTCTGTATTGACTTTTTGGTGGGGTTTTTTTGATTCTTTGTTCCTTTTAATCCCTCCCATCTCTCACTGAGCTGTCAGGCCATATCTAAATCATGAATAAGTACATAAATGTAAATAAATGGAGGGGAAAAAAAGGATATAAAGGCAGAGAGCTGTCTTTTGCTCTTTAATTACAATTCAAAGTGTCGCGCTCTTTGGGTGGCCTGGTGTGACTTATAATCTGATAGGTGCAAGGATAAAAGCAGGAAAAGAACAGGAATAATAAATAATAATGAAACCACAATGTTAGCAGGAGTACAAAATAACAGAAAGAAAAGAAACCTGTGAGACTGCAGTTCCTGAGAGGAAAAGGTGAAAAGCCAGTAATCCTTCTGAAGTATGTGGTAAAGCTCTCAGTGAGATGGAACAGGTCTTGACTGTCTGAGCTGGCAGAGTACTGACCCAACAACAAAAAATAAGACACGTGTCTAACTGCACAGCCCAGTCCATTTCTGAGTTTTGGTGTCTGTTCACATTCACCAGCATGGTGAAGGTCTCTTGATGAACTGCTTTCAGAATTTCAGAAGGAATTATTAGGGATGCTTGGAGGTTGTCACCTTTAATGCCTATTTTCTGATCTTGAGGAAGGAGTTTGAAATCTGAATGAGCATTGTTCATGTACATAGCCTAGGTGCTGAAAGGACTTGGTTTTGCTTGTGCCTTACTGCATGCTGGAGGATCTGCTCCTTTCTCTTAGGATCCCCATTTTTATGGCTTCTGTGGCATCAGACACATCATACCTGCATAAAACTGAAGGAACAAACAGTGCTCCATCACAGTGAACCTTTTTTGTTTTATTTTTAACTGCTTCCTTTCCTACTTTGGTTCACTACCAGCACAGCTACCCGGGTGCAAGGAGTGCTTCAAGTGTTTATGGAGGGAGGCCATCCACAGGTAGATGTGGTTCCAAGCTAAATAAGAACAGATTTCCTAGAAAGCTCAGCACACACAGTGAGCTGAGTTCTGTGGAAAATCTACCCAGCTAGTTTGGAGCTCCTTTGAAAGGAGCTGGCTGCCCTCCTCTTCAGAACAGGCTTACACAACCCCTTGATTAAAAACATCCAGCACACTTCACCTACAGCTTGGAACATCACTGCCACATTTGCTAGACATAGGTTAGCCTTCTGGTAAACCAGCTAAGAGTTCTCCTTGTGCGCAAAGCTAAGGTGTGCATTAGTCACTGCGGTGGTGCAGACTATCGTGTCTTACTTTCAAGTGCCTGACCTCCTGCTTTGATCCTAAAACTGTCAAAGACAGTATCAATTGTGAGCAATTTGAACTGGCACATTTAAGTTATTGAGGTGATTTCTCACATCTTTTACTCCTTAGTGCAAAAGTTTTCTGTTCTTACATTTCAAATGCCGTTCAAGCAATGCATTAATAATTGTCGGTGAAACATAGCTGAAAATTAATTACCTAGGCCATCACAAAATTGTCTCATGGTAATAACATTCTGAAGTTGTTCCAGTAAGAATCCTCCTTCCCTCAGAATTCCTGCTGTATTTTTCTTTTTACAATAACTTTATTAGAGCTCAATTGAAAAAAAAAAAAAGAATAAGTGAAATGATTATTTAACTTGCTCCCATTTACAATTGTCTGCACGAATTTGGACTTAGACAAAGTTTCTTCTCTGCATTCAAGCAGCTGGTTATTAGGCAAAGCTAGCTTTGGAAAATGTTACAGAACACAGTTAAAAATGAAAGTAATGCTTTCAGAGCTACTGGTCTGAAAACCAGAGTTCAAGAGCAGTTACTACTTCTGGCATAATTTAACACAATATGAGAATTCTAGAGCCGTGATATTATTTACAGTGAAGTTCTAACAGAGCTTAAAAACCCCTTCCTGGAGGTGCTTTTTTCATACTGTACTTGTGTGTGTACAAATCATAAGTTTGTACCTGGAATGTGGATAATGGTGCAAAACAGTTATGATACACATTTCAGAGTTTCACACGGAATCACAGAATGTCAGAGTTGGAAGGGACCTTGAAAGATCATCTAGTCCAACCCCCCTGACACAGCAGGTTTCCCTAGACCAGGTCACACAGAAGCACGTCCAGACGGGTTTGGAATCTCTCCAGAGAAGGAGACTCCACAACTTCTCTGGGCAGTCTGTGCCTGTGCTCTGGCACCTCAACTGGGAAAATATTTTTCCTTGTATTCACATGGAATCTCCTATGCTTCAGCTTAAAACCGTTGCCCCTTGTCCTGTCACTGGGCTTCATTGAGAAGAGCCTGACCCCATCCTCCTGACACACACCCTTCACATATTTAAAAGCATAAATGAAGTCACTCCTTACTTTCCTCTTCTCCAAGCTAAAGAGACCCAGCTCCCTCAGCCTGTCCTCATAAGGAAGATGTTCCACTGCCTTAAGCATCTTGGTGGCTCTGTGCTGGACTCTTTCCAGCAGTTCCCTATCCTTCTTAAACTGAGGGGTCCAGAACTGGACACAATATTCCAGAAGAAGAACCTCTCTTGACCTACTAGCCACATCCCTTCTAATCCACCCCAGAATCCCATTGGCCCTCCTGGCCATAAGAGCACACTGCTGCCTCGTGATCATGCTTCCATCCACCAGGACTCCCAGGTCCCTTTCCCCTTCACTGCTCTCCAAGAGCTCAGTCCCCATCCTATAGTGGTACATGGGGTTGGTCTTTCCCAGGTGCAAAACTTGACACTTGGCCTTACTGAATTTCATTCAGTGTCTCCCTGCCCAACTCTCCAGCCTCTCTAAGTGTCACTGAATGGCAGCACAACCCTGCAGTGTGCCAGCCACTCCACCCAGTTTAGTGTCAGCAACAAACTTGCCAGAGTGGCCTGGCAATGACTTCTGCCAGCTCCCTCAGCACCCATGGGTGCATCCCATCAGGACCCATGGATTTATGGATGTCCAGATGGCTTAACTGTTCCCTAACCCAGTCCTCCTCAACTAAGGAAAGCTCCTCCAGTATTGTAACATCATGTGGGGGCTCAGAGGTCTGAGGCTCCTGAGAACAGTCTGTAGCAGTAGAGACAAAGATGACATTCAGTAACTCTACTTTCTTTGTATCCTCTGTCACCAAGGCACCCACCTCATTCAGCAGGAGGCCTACATTGCCTCTAGTGTTAGTTTTTCCTGCAATGTTTCAAGCAGATTCAGCAAATTTGACCCATTTCCTAAAATCCCTGCCACTAAAACTTGTGCTGCAACTCACATGTGTCTGGGTTTTACCCTGCTGGTTAATCCTTATACTCTATGCTATCAGGAGATTAATTTTTACCTTTCTGGTATATGTCCATAGGTTCTGCTTGGAAATGGAGATGGTTTTTTCTGATCTGTTAATTGAAAATATTTAAAAGTGTACATGATTCCTTCTTTTTTTTAATGAAATATTCATCAGCCTAAGGTAGGAAGCAAAAGCCCCCCATGGAGCGTGTGTTCTACAATCAAAACAAGTCTGTCTAGACATGTGGCACAATGTCCATGGTAGGCTTACCCATAATTTTAAGGATCCTACAAATAGATGCAATATAGAACCACAGCACTAAGAGAGAAAGGAGCTAGGCATGTCTGCCTGCCTCTTAACACCACAGAATTCTTCTTTGCATGTCTAAAGGTGACCTCCAGTCCATAAACCACTACTTAGTAAGACATCAGTGCCCCTGCTGCCTTCAGTTTCTCAGTGCCAGCACATTTTGTTGCAGGCAGTTACTGTCCACTCAAGCCTGCTTACTGTCTCCTTCTGTAGAACCTCCTGATGTGGTTGTCACACTTCAAAAACAAAATATATGTTCAAAGAGCAGATCTTTCCTACAAGAGGTGTTCATGGGGCAAGGCATAGCCTTGACATAATCTGATTAAGAAGCAGTGCATGTAACAGTAAACCTGAAAGGGCAAATGGACCTTCCCTCTGGTGGGAGTGCAGCTACCAGCAGCTGGCAGTAGACTGCTCATCGAGGTTCGACCTAGCCAGCTGCAGGCAGAGCAGCAACTCTGCTCATGTCCCCAGAGACACAGATAAGCAAGTGTAGGATAGCCTAATTCGTGTTCCCCAGCAGTTCCCTAAACACATGCAAACCCATTTCAAGGGCATTTCACTATTCTCTGTGTCTAGATGCCACTCTTGATCAAAAAAAAAAGAGAAAGGGAAGATGCAGCCTTGGGGTTTTATAAGGCTGGATGAATTGGAGCATTCAGTAGGAAGATCATGCAAGAGGAATCTTACCAGCTTAACTTGCAGATGTTTGCAGCACATTCTGCATCACTTACCAATGAACTTGGACATGGAGCATTTATTGCATCAGGTAGAGATATTCCATTCACAGAATCACAGTATCATTAAGGTTGGAAGAGACCTCTAAGATTATCAAGTCCAACCATCAACCTGTCACCATCATGCCACTAAACCATGTCCCCAGGTACCACATCTCTATGTTTTCTGAACCACTCCAGGGATGGTGACTCCACCTCTTCTGGGAAGTCTATTCCAATGCCCAGAATTCCTTGCAGGGAAACTTTAAATGTATTCTCTCTGTTTGATTGGCATATGAAGTTTCAGAAGATCTTTTAGTTTGCTTCACAGCCTAGTTAAAGTTAATGGACATATTAATTTCAGCTATTGTTGAGTTGTTGGATCAGGCCTAACTCTAATGTCTGTTCCTCTCCCACTAATGTCAAAGGGAGTCTTGCCAGTGACTTTAAAGGGTCCAGGAGGAGACCAACTGTAAGAAACATCTACAAAGGTAAATAAAACGAGTAGTCCTAACTTTGAGGGACAAACTAGTAAGTCAAGATGTCATTTTTCCAACTATTGTAGCCCACTGAACCTATAAATAATTTTTATATCTCTATAGCTATACACTATATATATATGTATGTATATACATAGTACAGTACAATAACTTAACACTGGGTAACTTCTAATGATAGATTTGCATTAATAATACGGGTCTATTTTTATGTAAATAGAATATTGTAGAGTATCTTCCAGTCTTTTTTCAGGATTGTTAAATTGAGAAGAGCAATTGAATATTTGTCCTATTTTTATGTTAAAAAAGTGAATGGACTGAAATGTTAAATGTGAATGTAAATTTCTTATTGCAACTTTTATACTGAGTGTTTGCACTATTATCATTTCTGGAATCTAAATAAAAATAAAGGGAAAAAAAATTGCTTGAATCAATGGCTGTTTGAGATGGTTGGTTTGGTTTTGGTTTTAAAATCAAGTGGCATAACTGTATACTAAGATGCTTTTCAGAGGATCCAACTGCAGCCTCTAAGTTTTCAGGCAAAACCCATGCATTTAGAAATCCTGCAATTTTACTTCCCTGTGTGCTTTGAACTGAAGAAACCTATGGGAACTATTCAGCTTCCTCGTGAGTCTTGTTGACTTTCTGCATTGACCACAATGGAAGCCAGCTTGGACCAAGGGCTCCCATCCATTGTGCAAGCAGAGGAAAGTAAATATGTAAAAATACTAGCAAAATACTGGCCACACAGAGCAGGACACAAGGAGGAGAAGTTTATCTCTCCCTTACCACGAGCCAGAAATAGTTGTCCAACTTGAGCTGAGTGTGTATTGTGCAAGATACAGAACCAACTTAAGTGCAAAATTGCATAGGTTAACTTAAAACTGATTCAAAACCTGATAAAGTAAGATCAGGTAACATCTCTCTCAAGAGACTTGGGCACAGTGCCAAAATAATTTGGTTGTGCCTCTTCCATATAACATCAGAC
This sequence comes from Galbula dea, assembly GCA_013399015.1. Lineage (NCBI taxonomy): Eukaryota > Metazoa > Chordata > Aves > Piciformes > Galbulidae > Galbula > Galbula dea. Next base: position 17,901 of record VWZX01007087.1, on the reverse strand, counting down.
TCCCATCTGGCCACCTCAGAGCAAAAGCAGAGGCACTCAGGTCTGTCAGCCTGTCTGTGCAGATATGCCCTGACATAACTTGGAAATGCAGAGTGATGGAAACCAGCCTGGGCTCAGATGTAAGGGATTTTATTCCAAATCCTAGGGTAATGCTCCCTGGCTCCTTCTCCTGCAGGTTGGAGAGCACAGAGTGAGCTGTACAGAATTATTGTGATGGCAGTAAGTGTGAGGGAACTATTCTTGGTTTGCCTTTATACTGGTGAGAACTGTTTCATAGAATCATTAAGATTGGAAAAGACCTCTAAGGTCATTGAGTCCAAGCATCCCCCCAACTCTACCATGCTCACTGCTAAACTACATCCCCAAGCACCACATTTACACATTTTTTGAACACTTCCAGTTTTGGTGATTCTCCCCATGCCTGATAACCCTCCCAGTGAAGAAATTCTTCCTAATACCTAATATGAACCTCCCCTGCTGCAACTTGAATTGCCATTTCCTCATGTTCTATCACTTGTTACCTGGGAGAGGAGACCAATACCCACCTCACTTCAGTCTCCTTTCAGGTAGTTGTAGAAGAGTAGGAAGGGGTCCTCTGAGCCTCCTGAGACCAACACCCACCTCACTCCAATCTCCTTTCCTGTAGTTGTAGGAGAGTGAGAAGGTCTCCCCTGAGCGTCCTCTTCTCCAGACTAAACAAGGACATAAATAAACTGAAAATCTTCATCTTTCTTTGGTCCTATTCTGCTCCATTAGTAGTTTAGATCTTTCTCTTACTACTAAAATGTACAACCCTCCCTGTGTTGTTTTGGGGGATTTTATGTGTACAAATACACAAAGATCTATGTACTTGTATACTTGGGTTGCTCATATCCTCTGGTAACATTTTTGGCCAGGAAGAGCAGTTCCAGTCCAGGATAGTTTATGCTAATAGAAATGCAGCCCCCAAAAAAGAAATTCCAGAGAGACTTCTTTTCCATCACACAAACCAACCAGGACTGGAACTGGTGTTCTTGGCCAAAAATGTTACCAGACGACGTTGTCAATTTGAAGTAGGAGGAAGGGGAGGATGGAAAATGAGAACATTGTGTACATCATCCAGGCATTATTGGTGCATTGCCATCATATCTATGTCAAAGCCTTCCCGTTTTGCAGCCATTCCCTAGGGCAGTGTGGTCACCTAATGCACTCTTCCTGCTGGCAGAACAATATGTTCAATGGAAGGAAACAATTACACAGGTACCAGTCATGGACCATATTCTCATTTGGGCCATTCTGATGGAAAAAAAATACAAATAAAAGCTAGAGCTGGAAAGTGAGCCAGGTAGTGGAAATTGTCTTGTGACAATTCTGGCTCTCATTAAACCCACTGAACTGTGGAGAAAGCATTTGGGGATGGGAATCTTGAGGTATAGCCAGGCTACTCAGGAGATTTGATCTGATCCTAAACATCCAGTGCTGTGCAGATCATGTCTGTTGCCAGTTGCAGCAGTAGTTTGCAAAGGTTTTTCAGGCAGAAGGCTCAGAGAATAGACACCAGGCGTTTAATATCACATAGGTTTATGCTGTTTCTATACCTACAGTCCATTATTATTAGATTAGCCATGACAAGCTAGCAATGAAGAAGTAGAAGGAGCTAGTGATGAAGAAGCAGTCGTGATTCCTATGAATGTTTACTTTTCCATTTACTAGGCATAGTCTGAAGAACTCAGTGAGGGCTTTCATTGGGACAGTGTAACACATTAATTGCTTCACCACCAGGGATGAAACAGATGAGCTTCCCTATCACCTATGCTCTGCTTCACTAAGTCAGTGGGACAACGATGGCTTTATGAGCATTCCCTCAGCTCAGACCACCTGGGAATTCGTCTGTGCGATTCTACTAAGACAAGAAAGAGCTATTGACATTCATCTGGCCTGACCTGCTGCACAGGACTACAGTCAGTCTGGTCATGCTACTGCACTGCACAAACACAGCATTTTTTCTGTATTATTAGAAGTATTAAAGTCAAGCAAATCCATCATTTGCCGGTTGCTGAGAGATTTGAAGTCAGACGTTTGTTTGGCATCGGCCAAACTATGCTCATGCTGTTGCAAAAGGTCATGAAAGCGCTGCCGACTGTTTTCCCCTAAACTCTATAGTTACTCTGTATGTTTATTGAACTTTGGCAATAATATTCTGTGCTCCTCAGCAGCACTGCCAACGTAATTAGAAAGGAGCTCTCGTATCAGAAAACACACAACACGTTGCCGAGGTAAGGTCCCAGTTGAACATTAACTCAGATTGACTTCTGGGGTCCAGAAACAGGTAGAAAGTGTATAGGACACCGTCTAGTGAATAAACAACATGCAGAGAGGACATATTGTGGCACTCTGGTAAGACTGAAGTGGATAAGCATATAATGAAGTGGAGTCATTGACGTAATTCCAAAGGCAGGTGGTGTCACATTGATTTTTGTCAAGGTCTGTGACCTTTCCTGCTATTAAAGTGTGCTCAGTTTCTTACTACCAAGGGAATTAGACTTTGTGAAGCCAAATACTAATCTGTTGGGCCTCTGGATTAAAAAAAAAAAGAGGAAACATACTTTTCTCAATTTGGCATTCCCCACAATGGTTCTAGAGGGGCTACTTGTATGTTATAACCTTGTTTAACCAAGCAAGGCAACAACTTTTAGTGCCTTAAGGTTTCATAATTGACCTAGGTACAACCACTCCACCTCTCACACAGACACCAAGCACTGCATCTGACGGCAAAGCTGGTTCATGCTGAGGAAGGAAGGGCCACTGGGCTTGTCCATAAGGATAAAACTGTGTTCCTTAAGGCTTTTGTTTCCACAGTCCTAACCTCATATTACAGCAGAAAAAAAATTTGACTGTTAGAAGATCACTTTCAATTCCCTGAAACTGGTGGACCTAGTGAAAATCTAGTAAAATCAACATCTAAATTGAAAGCATTGAAGATTTGCAGTGGTTCAAGGACATAGAGCCAAGTCTCATTGGTCCTCCTATTCTCACTGAAATGAACTATATGGAAGGTGATTTTGACATTTAAATAAAAGGGTTGACTTTCTGAGGTACCATGAAACCCAGGTAGTATATCAAGATTGTGGGTTTTAGTTTGCAAAATCAGATTTGTTGTCCACTTGGACAGAACCAGCTCCTAGCAGAGGTACACTACTCAAAATCCATATAAATATATAACCTAAAGTACATGTCATGACTCAGTGTATTGCTGGTGCAGAGCCATTTATTTCTGACAAGTTATGAACCCCCCAAACCATCTGTCCCTGATTCTCTAAAACCTTCCTGTCAGGCTGCTGTGACAGGAGTTGAGGTGGGAATTGGCCTTGACTCTGGTGAGCAAAAAGTTCATTGTCACACTGAAAAATGGGATGTTTCAACAGCTGCAAATGTGCCACTTCCACACTACAGCCCCTAAATAATACTGTATTTTCATACAGTGATAATAGCATCATCATTTGGTAGAATTCTACCAACTATGAAGAAAGGCAAAATCTTTAAAGTTGCTGCAGAGCAAGGTCATAAATCTATGAAAGTGCTTTTCAGGCATTGAAAACTTCAACAGACCACAAAGGATTCATATAGTCTTTGGTTGCTGAGAGTTTCAGACAAGGTTTTTCGGATAAAAGGGCTGGCAGGCATGTCCTCTGAGGAGCACCTAAGGACATGGAGCTAGTCTAGTTTGGAGAAGAGGGGGCTGAGGGGCAACCTCATTGCCTGCTCCAGCTTCCTGAGGAGACAAAGTGGGAGAGGGAGATGCTTACCTCTTCTCCCTGGAATCCAGTGTCAGGAGGTGTGGGAATAGTTCAAAGCTGGCCAGGGGAGGTTTAGGCTAAGCATTAGGAATCATTTCTCTCAAGAGAGTGGTCAAACCCTGGAACAGGCTTCTTGGAGAGGTGGTTGATACTCTCTGTTCCTCAGTGTTTAAGAAGCATTTGGACAATACCCTTACTAACGTGCTTTAACTTTTGGTCAGCCCTGAAGTGGTCAGGCAGTGGACTTGATGTTCATTGTAGGCCTCTTCCAACTGGAAAAAAAAAATTGATTTTATTTGATTCAATTGTCTTCAAAACAGGTATATAAAGTGACTGTGCCTATTGTATACCACATCGTGAATCACAGGATTTTCAGTAGTGCCCAGACATGTAATTCCTCCTGAAATAAGTGGAAATAAAGGGCTAAGGTGCTTTTGAAAGCACCTTTGTACAACTTTATGTACCTAAAGAGGTTGAGTCTCCCAAACAGGGAGTGTTGGACTGGTTCCATTTCAATGTCTGTGGCTGTCCAAGGAATGAACTATTCACTGGTACTGAAGCTCTGCTCCTTTTGTGTGCCCCATTGTACCATGATGCTGGGAAGACCAAGGCAGGCACTGTTCTGCAGAGGTTAGTCTGTGGTGATGCTCCCTGCTGGTTTCAGCTCTCATGTCAACAAATGAGGTGTTCCACTCCTATTTTCACTGATGAGTTCAGCTCGATCAGCAGTCTCAGAGCACTCCTCTTTGACTTGCCTATACATAAAACCCACATACAGAAAGAATAGGTTATGGGAATCAGATTTGCATTTTAATGGAATTTCATCCATGAACAGCTCATAATCTGGACCTAAGTCTTCTAAATCATTTAGTGAATAGTTTCATTTCCTTTCTTTTTTATTTTTCCCTTTGTCTTGCCCATCCCTTTAGTCTTTCTTTTAATTTATTCTTCTCCCTTTATTTTTTTTAACCATCTTTTTATTCCACATCAACATTTGTATTCTTCTTCCAGCTCTTCCTTCCAGTTCTCCAAACAAGGGCCATTCCACCATGCCTTGTCAGATAGAGTGCTGAGCTCCACTTACCAGCTCCTACTGCCTGTAATGTACTACTTTGTGGAATCACCCTCTGCACCAAAACCCATCAGACTAGTTGCAAGAGCAGGGAGAAGACCTGATACTCTTCTGCCCAGGAAAGACTGCAACAACCTCCTAATTGCTTGGACATTTTTGCAAGATTTGTGACCTCACAAACTAGGATCATATGTCCAAGTCAGTGTCATATGTGAGGGAAGCATTTGAGCTAAGGGTTGGTCCAGCATCCAAGCTCGAACTGTTTGGCAACATCATCCAAGTGGGAAGTGAAGAAATGAATAGAGAAGCAGTTGAAGAGGTGCAGTCTCTCAGATTAGACCAGAAGACTAAGGGAAAAGGTTATCTCTTTATGTCCCTGCATGTAAACTGAATAATAATTCCAGTTTACCCTTTTCCAGATGAGAGACCTCCTCAAACTCCCATCTCTCTGAAGTGAATTTGTACATTTGAACTGGAACAAAGGGGCTAAAATTTGAACAAAATACTCTGCTGGTTTTATTTTCCCCCACTTTCATTGGGTTGGGAATTAAAAATATTGAGAATTAATGTTTCTCACAAAGGAATGGAGTAAAAACATCTAAATGATTTTCTGTGGGGGGTTTGCATTTTTGTAACAGATTTAGAAAGGGAGATGAGGTCATCTCCTAAAATAAGATAAATAAAAGAATCTTTCATGCCATAAATGTAAAGCAGTGAGAGGTTTGCTATGATACATGCAGAGGTGCAGAATAATCTTGGTAGAATTGTGTGCCATCTTGCACCACACAGTAAAAGAGAGGAAGGTGTGTACACATAGACCAAACAGCTTGATGCAGACCTATGGAGGTAGTGCTCCAAAATATAAGGTAGACAGTGCTGAAGAGGAAGATGGTCATACACCAAGGACTGTCATTTTAGTGAAGGACTATTTCATGATGAATAAGTGTGAGTGCAGGACACAGCCTGTGTCACTCTTTGAAAGATGCAAGAAGCCTTCAAGATGCCACTTATGCCAGAGCTTGGGTGTTTCATGTTCAGACTACAGCTACAGCAAGGCCCAGGTAACGTCATCCCTGCAGGTGGTCTGCTGAAATCTGCATGCTTACATTGATTCTGGACTCTTTTTTGTCTGATATCTGCACAGGTATGTTCTTCTCATTCCCTGTAGTATCCTGCCACCACTTCATAAAAAGCTAAATCTATAGGACAGAGGAGAAACCATGGCTAACAGTAAGAACAACTTGCAGATCTCCTAATTTGTGTCTTGAGAACATTTGGCAAGGAACTAGAGGAAATGGCAAGTAATAGCTGTGAAGGAAAGGGGAAGGCTATTTTTGAAGAGGCCTTCAGGAAAACACTATGGAAGATAGGCATAAAGATCATAGAATCATAGAATTGTCAGAGTTGGAAGGGACCTTAAAGACCATCTAGTTCCAACCCCCCTGCCATGGGCAGGGACACCTCCCACTAGATCAGGTAGCCCAGAGCCCCATCCAGCCTGGCCTTAAAAACTTCCAGGGATGAGGCTTCCACAACCTCTCTGGGCATCCTGTTCCACTGTCTAACCACCCTAACAATGAAGAACTTCCTCCTACTGTCAAATATAAATCTCCCCTCCTCTAGTTTGCAACCATTCCCCCTATTCCTGTCACTACCCAATATCCTAAAAGTCCCTCACCAACTTTCTTGCAGGGCCCCAAAGATGATGCACCTACAGACAGCACTGGTGGACTATGAGGTACCACAAAAAGGATATATGAGAAAGTGAGAGCAAGCATGGTGAGAAGGACAAAGCATGAGTTGGAAGCCAAGGCCAGGAGTTTTTGAAGGGAACCTAGTGAAATGATGTCTATTTTGCTGACCAAAACAAGCTTCTAATGGAGGTTCATGCTGCACAGCATCGTTTGCCTCACTGCCTTGCTGGGAGAGGCCATATGATGTCTCACTGACACAGCAGGCAGAGTAAGTCAAGAGTATGTCAAGACATCACTCTGTGCTATAAAAGGAACTGGCTTGCAGGGCTCTGGAAGGTACAGTATGGCTGACCTGGTGGCTTTGCTCACCAAGCCACAAAGCCAAGATTTTGACAACTAATTACTAATCTTCAAAATGAGGTAAGGGTTGGTCCAGCCTCTTCTATGTTTATAAAGGACTGAGATTTTTTTATTATTATTATTATTTGATTATTTTCTTTTTTGCCTAGCCACAAATATCTCAAAATAGTTTTTATTTAGTTCTCAAAATATTCCTGTAGGAACCTCCCCTGGGAGTGTAGGGAATAAATAGCTTATCCTGGACAGACTATTTATTTCCAGGATGTTTACTCATGCGCTCCATGTGATTGTAAAGTGCCTCCATTTCTCAAGCTCTCTCTCAGTTCCTTAGGGGCACATAATTTAAACCTAGCAACCTTCCCCATATACTGTCAGACTGTTATTCCTAAATATTGAACTGGTAGCTCCAATTCTCTATTCACAGCGTGATTATTAATGCAGCAAGAGAGGGTGGTTTATGATTAGGTTTGAAATGCCCAGACTCCCTGGAACCACAAGTTCAGACCCCTCTGTCTGCACTAGATGCTCCCTACATCTCAGGTCACTCTGAAAGCCCTGAAATTAGATCTGATTGGCTTACATTTTAAAGCTCCACAGGTCATGCATTGTCCAAAAGGGGCAACCCTAGTACTTGTGCACATGCTCCCTCCTGTCTGGGAGAGCAGCTGCTCATTGCCACCCAGCACAGAGTTGACTTACAGTTCAGTCCAGTTTGGTGCAGCCCAGCTGTTTTTCTCTGTCAGCAAAAATTACAGCCCTCCACCTGAACCATACCATTACAAGCCAATGCCATTCTCATCCAAGAGCTGAAATTTTGAAACCACTTGCTTCAGGATGAAACACTGCTGTTAGCTGCAAACACCATGAAATTCAGGCTGCAGTAAAATGATCTTCAGGTTATTCTCACTACCTACTTTCCTAAAAGGAAGCTTTTTTAACCAGGTGGATGGATGAGGGGAGTGTGATGGATGTGGCATTCCTTGACTTCAGCAAAGCCTTCGACACTGTCTCCCATGGTATCCTCACAGCCAAGCTCAAGAAGTGTGGGTTGGGCAATTGTGCAGTGAGGTGGATTGGGAACTGGCTGAAGGACAGAGCCCAGAGAGCTGTGGTCAGGGAAGCAGAGTCTAGCTGGAGGCCAGTGACGAGTGGTGTCCCCCAAGGGTCAGTGCTGGGTCCAATACTTTTCAACACATTCATTAATGACCTGGATGAAGACACAGAGTGTACCCTCAGCACGTTTGCTGATGACACGAAGCTGGGGGAGTGGCTGACACCCCAGAAGGCTGTGCTGCCATCCAGCATGACCTGGACAGGATGGAGAGCTGGGCAGGGAGAAATCGAATGCAGTTCAACAAGAGCAAGTGTAGGGTCCTGCATCTGGGGAAGAATAGCCCCATGGATCAGTACAGGCTGGGGGCTGATCTATTGGAGAGCAGTTCTGGGGAGAAAGCCCTAGGGATTCTGGTGGACAGGAGGATGCCCATGAGCCAGCAGTCTGCCCTTGCAGCAAGGAAGGCCAATGGCATCCTGGGATGCATTAAGAAGAGCGTGGCCAGCAGGTCGAGGGAGGTTCTCCTCCCCCTCTACTCTACCCTGGTGAGCCCCCACCTGGAGTGCTGGGCTCCCCAGTTCAAGAAGGACAGGGAACTACTGCAGAGAATCCAGTGCAGGGCCACCATGATGATCAAAGAAGTGGAGCATCTACCCTGTGAGGACAGGCTGAGAGAGCTGGGGCTCTTTAGCCTGGAGAAGAGGAGACTGAGGGGGCACCTCATCAATGTCTATAAATATGTTAAGGGCCAGTGTCAGGAAGAAGGAACCAGGCTCTTCTCAATGTCATCCAGTGTTAGGACAAGGGGCAATGGGAGCAAGTTAGAGCATAGGAGGTTTAGTGTTAATGTGAGGAAGAACTTTTTCCCAGTAAGGGTGAGGGAAAACTGGCACAGGCTGCCCAGGGGGGTGTGTTGTCTCCTACTCTGGAGACGTTCAAAGCCTGCCTGGACTAGTTCCTGTGTGACCTTACCTAGGTGTCCTGCTTTGACAGGGGGGTTGGACTTGATGATCTTTCTAGGTCCCTTCCAACTCCTAACATTCTATGATTCCCATCTGCTGCTGAGTCCAGTCAGGGAATTCCCAGTACTGCCACACCATCAGTGGTGATGGTGATGTAATCACTGTTAGGGCTTGGGTTCAATATTGGTTTTGTATGTATTTCATTTTATAGTTGTTATTTTCCTTAAAGCTGTTTTTGTTTTCTTTTCCAGTCCACAAATCTCTCTCCCTTATTCTCTTTCTCTTCACCTTTGGGAAGGCAGAGGTGTTAATAGAGAGCAGCTGTTGCTCATTTAGTAGCCAGCCCAGCCCTAACCCTTGATAATTAAATAGCACAGAGATTTTCCTATGGTTAATTCATCCTATACTTCTATTTAGTGGTTTGTTCAGTTAACAGCACTGCTGAAACTCCTAAAAAATGCTAAATGTGTGATTTAGGAGGTCTCTACAGCACAGTTTGTTGGAAGGCTACCAGGGTTATAAGAAGGGCTGTAACACCTGAAGTCAGATCACCTCAGAAGCAGAGGAAGATCTCGGTCTTGTTGGTCTGGTAAGCCTGTTCTCTTTTGTCAAAGTTACTGCAAAATATATTTTCCATGGTAGACTCAGACATTCTTAAATGGTTTGTCCTTGTTAGTTTTAGACTCTTCCCCTCCTGTACCTATAATTGTGTTACTAAAACAATTGAACAGGAGAAGTTTGTTGCTTGTATATATGTGTCTCTAAAGCACAGAGAATTGTGAAGGAGGAGGGGGGAAAATCACCATTTTATTGTTTTCCTCAGAAGCTTTGGCTGAGAAATTCTTTAAAAGTATCTTTAAATAAAAAATACCTTCCATTTAAATTTTAATGAGCAAGGGGAAGGCATCAGAATATATAACTGAGGATGGGATTGTGGGGAAAGAGTGGTTACAAACTTCTTATTCCCCTTCCAAGTTTAATCATGTAAGCAAGCTTCTATGAGAGAGACTAAGGGAGGTCAATCTGCCTGAACAGGAAAGGAAAAGGGCAGTGTCTGTAGGCTAAGTGCTGCTTATAATATGTCACACAAGCTGGCATGGCTAAGGAGTTAGAGGAGAAATGGGTATAAAAATAAAAGTGGTAATGGGTTTTTCTTTTCCCTTCTCCTTTAAGGAGAAAGAAAACCCACAAAACACCTGGCTTTTGCTGTGTTAGAGTCAGTGCTCTACCTTTTGTCTACTGCTCTTTAGAAGCACAATGGTGATGTGAAACTGCTAGACTCAAGACAGGTGCAAAACATTGACAAGGAATGGAGAACTGATGCTTTTTACTTCAGCAAACATACCTCCCTGTCCTCCTGTGCCCCCTTCATCATAGTCCCATTTTACTATCTTCACCATTGTCACCACCAACCCCTGACAAGGCCTTTGATCTATAGGGCTTAGAATATCAGCACTTAAAACATATTGGCCCCTTGATGAGCTTCATGCAATCAACTGCATGAAATATCTGAACCACCTCATTAAAGCGGAGTTCAGCACTTACTAGAAGTACTTAACTGCTCATCTAATGAAGATATTATGTTAAATATATTTCCAACTGGATATATTTATCTTGGGCTTCTCTATCTGCAAGAAGCCAAGCTCTTTTTTTTGTTGAGGGTTGGCAAATGATTAGGGGAAAACACTACTAAAAAACCCAACCTTGCCACTCTTGTAAATTGAGTTAAGAACAGACTTTGACCTTAAAAAAAACTATGTTATGTGAAAGTTAAAATGAGCAGAATGTCCAGTAAGCAGGAGGGAACAAGAGGTTTGTGAGTCCCCTTTTAAGAAGAAGAATGGCAATTGGACTAAGAGATGCTCACTTGAATCCAGAACTTCTCCACTTCAAGTTCTCTCTAGAGCACTTGAATCTTTGCTATGCTATAGTAATCCCTCTGGCATCCAATAGTTTTCATCTATCTACTCAGTGTTAGCAGCTGCAACATTGAAAGGGTATTATTTGTATACTCTGCAGGAGAAAACTCTCTTCATGGTGTTGCAGTTAATGAGATCTTAAAAAGAATTGTAGCACATGTGGAGCTCCACATGCTGAGAGGCTGGTACAGGAGTAAGTGTTGCACATGTGACACATTGTCTTAAATGTTCTATTTTCACCACGGCTTTTACAAACCCTTGAAGAAGACCTTATCTATGCAAAAGATAAATGTCCTGTAAAGGCAGAATGAAGACATCAACACCTTGGGTTTGGTTTTGCAGCAGCTGAACACCTTATATGGGATCTCTATGGCTACATGAGCAATGACACTATTTTCCTTTCTTGCTTTCTTAAGGCAATAAACCTAACTTCGATATGTCAGAGGAAGAAGATTCTTTTCTGAATGTTAAAAGGTCTCTGAAAAAGAGAATGGTGAAACACAGCACTCCAGTGGATTTCATGTTTTCAAGAACAATGCCATCTCTTACAGATCTGACCAACCAGTCAACCAAGGACCAAGATGTCAGTAAGAGAGTTCATGGGTCTTCAGTGCCGAAATCAAATCTAAGTAGATCATTAGCTCAGGCATCAACAGCACGTGTTGAGGCATACTTTCCTCAGACTTCCCCAAGAAGGCTTTCAACAGTCTTTGACTCACAAGAATTAAGCAAAGAGTTAAGCCAAAGCTCTTGGGCTGTGTTTCCTAGAAGGAGGCTTTCCACAGTGTTGGCCTCTGATGAAGCAAGTGAAGAGCCAAGTGGTGAGGTTGTCCCACATGTGGAAACTCAAACTTCCGCCAATGCATCTGAGGAGTCTGCAGTACCTCCCAAGAGTGGACCTTCATGGCTTGTTACTGGAATACCAGGGATAAAAGATCCCCCAACAGTAAAAACCAGAAAGAAGAGAACTGATAAAGCTCTTGTGGTAAAGGCTTTCCTTAGGTTATGAAATAGCTAAGCTATACAATTTCCTACTCATGCTGAATATATACAGTAATGTGAGAATATCTCATTACAGAGCAGCTCCAGAACTTTACCAGTAAGGACATGTGATTTGGGTCATAACCTTCTAGACTCTATGGTATCATTCCTAATCACAGACTGGAGTCTCATAGACTAGTACTTGCTTCATCTTGTGAGCTTGCATGACTAGTTGTGTACCCTAGTGCAAAACATTTTTTCCAATACATCTTTCTTTGGAGAAGACTTAAGAATGGGAAGAAATCAGTGATTTAGATTCTCAAATTTCTTAATGTTGGCAAAAAAAAAGGTCTACTTCTTCCCATGCTTAATCCAAATCTTAATCCTTTATAAAAATAACCATGCCAGCCATTGCAAATGGGGTATTGTCTGCAGTCCTTTTATTAGTGTAGGGTGTCCTGGGGAAAGCTTAGACTACTTGATCTTATACAGGTCTTTATTTGTCTGTTCTGTGGAGTGAGAGAACTCAACTTCTTAGAACTTTGATTATTGGCAAGGTCCTGTGGAAAGTCCATAGGAAGGATAGGGAGGCAGCCAAGTTAAACTCTGGCTGTCATGTCAGTATGAAGCCATCAAATTCTGTTCTGCTTTGATTTTTCCCCTGTGCCATATTGTTCATGGGTGCACTGAAAACTTGCCCACTCTGAGAGTAAAGGCTTCTTAGCTTAAAACAAATGGGAAACTTCAGCCAGAGGACATTTGGGTTCATAATGCCTTTGTGTATGCTGTTTGTTTGGGGGTTTAGGCAACATCTGAATGGATTAGGTTGACTAAATAATATTTTCTTTTCTATGACAGAGAAAGAAACAAAGAGAATGGGTGCTACGTCAGCTTAAAAACATTGATGAAGCAGTTGATCATGAGCTGACAATTGAAGAAGCTTGACTGAACTACCTCCATGACCAGTGTTAACACATCTTCCTGGTTCCAATAAATCACATACTGACTACAGTGGCTGTTAGACTTCTCTTTTCCTTCCAAAATGTTTTTTTTTTATTTTCTTGTTATTTCTTTTCTTGTGATTCTATTTGCCTCTTAAATCTAGAAGGAGTCAGGTACAAATTAAGAAGTGCCTCTACCTGAGAGCCAATGTTAATCTATAATGGCTGAAGGCATGGAACAAAGAATGGAAGGAGAAATTTATGTAGGAATCATTCTTCATCCTTCCACAGCTCTTCCTGACCATACTCTTTTGTGTAGCATTCAGATCTTCTAGGGCTGCTGATGTTCCTGAAGTGACAAAGTCCTAGTGGCCACAGAGAGTGTAATCCTGCCTAGGCAAAGGAGAATCTCCTCATCTAAAGAGTAATCAAAACTGATGCAATCAGGAATGTTTTTGCTGCTAGCTAGAGAGGTGAGGAAATAGTGAGAGGCACCAAGGAGGGAGGCCACTCTCTAGAGATTACTGTATAATGACAGTTTGTTTGGAAGTTTTGGCTTAACAGTGAATTTGCCCAGCTCTGGACTCTAAATGTACCTCAACGTTGCTTTGGAGACCCTTGATGCTCAGCTGTCTGCTTGGAGGTGGTATGGATGTTCTGGTTTTCTCTGGAGCAGCCATGTGGTGGGGGAAGAAGGTTGTCTTCCCTGAGAACTGGTGATTTAGCTCATAGCAGTTCTTTCTGAAGCACCAGTAAAGAAGTGATGCAAAAATGCTGGTGCTAGCTCCCACTGTGGTCTGTTATTTAAACTTCAGGCAGAGTTTAACTCTTCAAAGTGGGATGTCAGCAGCAGGGATCCAGAACAGACTTGCTGTATGCACATATCCCTGCACTGTGTGGCTCCAGCACATGAACTTCCCTGGCTATACTGGTTTTGCAGCCTGTCCCAGGCTCTACCTAATTACCCCAAAGGGGAGAGGTCCTGTTTCAAAGAAGCTGCAAGTCAAGGATGGAGGCAAGGGAAGCTTTTTCCTTTCCTTCTCACGTGCAGAGACTTGTAATATCTCACATCCAAGATAGCTGAGAAGCAGAAGCAAGGCCCATGCCAACTTGATGAGACAGGCTAACCAGCAGCAGCTGTGTTATGCTCAAAAATACAAGAGTGGAGTTACAGTTTTACAACCTCTCTCAGGATTTAAAAGGAATTGGGATGTTTTTGTTCATGATTCCTGAAGTGAAACTTCAGAGTTTCTCAGGAGAACAGACTTGTCCTAAGACTTGGCTTTCTGTGGTAGCCAGGCAGTGGGGTGATGTTGCCCCTCAGGTCACCAGCCAAGGCATGCTTACTTGATCTGATGTTTTGTTAATGTTCTGGTATTTGTTTGTGTGTGTTACCCAGGCTGCTTGTCTGGCCTCCACAGGTTCCTCTGGCAACCAAGGAGCTCCTGGCTGATGTAGATCCCAAGCTGCTTTTGAGATAAAATAGGCATGGTTGCAGATGTGCTGCTATTCCCCTCGAGCTTGCAGGCATTTCATCAGCATCTATGATTTGTGCCAGGGGCTGAACAAAGATCAGGCAAGTGCAATGTTAGTGTAAAACCCTCCTCTACCCCTGGGACAAGCACAGATTAGTCTGGCCACATGACCCAATGCTTAATCCAAATGACCCAGTTCTGTGTCTTGTTTATTTGTACCTTCCCAGATAGTCAGTTCCCCTCATTCCTTCTTCAGGCTTCTCATCCTGGTCTCAGAAAGTCTGGATACTGTTTCTGCTTTTCTCTCCCAATCACCTCTCAAAGTCACTCTTCCACTTCTGCCTGAGCCTATCCAGTTCCTTTATCTTCAAATGTCTTTATCTAATGTCATCTTTAATCTGGCCTCTGGTGGCTCCCTTCCTTGTAAGATAGAATTCTTCTATCTCCCATGTCTGCTCTTCACTGCTAGATTCCTTGCCCATTTGATACCTTCCAATACCTGATGTCAGTCATCTCCCAAACCCCAGACTTGGCTTGTCATACCCCTAAGTGCCTTTGTACACTTAAGCTGCCCTCCTCTAGGATGCTAGGCCAAATTGAAAGGTCATTAAAGGCCAATTGGACCAAGTTCCAGCCTTTAGTAGGCCAGGGATATAGTTGCTGGGAAAGTCCTTCTTAGGCCCTGCTTCAGGCTATGTCAAATGCAAGAGGAATCTGAGGAATATGGCTGCTTAACATCTAAGAAGTCTTTGCCAAGGGCAACACAAAACTTTCTAAGGTTCAGAACACAGTAAATGCTGGGAAAGTTTTCCAGGGAACAAGGCTGCCACTGGACCAAATTCTTGTTGGTGCCAATAAAATCCTAGAGACTTTCCTCAGTGAAGGGAAACAAATTGTCCAGAGTGGTAGCAGGGCATTGACTTTGACTGGGTCCTTGCAGGTCTCTTTCAAGGGCTGTCTGGATTTTGGTAAGTGCTTCCATTTCCTCCCCCTGGAGTGCTTAAAGAGCACTACACAAAGCTAGATAGCATTTATCTCAGAGTAATGAATTTGGAGAAGTCACACTATTGCTCTGATATCCTCTCATGAAAAAATAAAATGTTAGTAGAATTAATTCTGAGGTTTTCTGAAATGTGTCTGAAACTCTACATCAAGAGTATTATTGTCAGTTACAGGTTAGAATACCAAGGGACTTCAACCTATAGATTATTTATTGAGTATTAAACCTCATGCTATCCCCTAGTGAATGATGTTCCCAAAGAAAAGCTTGTCTCTAATTTTTAAAAGCCAGGATGTTAGGGAAGCTGAAATGACACATAACAAACTACACATACCAACCTACACTGCTATGACATGTAGGTATATCCATTGGAGCAAAATGAAAAAGAAAACCAAAAAACCCCTAGTATTTCTTTTGTTAAGAGGATTTGCACTTTCATCTGTTTCTCCAGTAGACTCTCAAATTTACTGGAGTTTAAGTTTAAAGATACAGGTAGTTTTCTGTTGTAGTATAATATACTTTGAAAAGACCAGGTTTTGGGGGAGGATCTGGTGGTTTGCAGTTTCAATGTTATTTGATGTCCATCCTCTAGAGAAAACAATGGCTGAATGCATGGAACAAAGAAGGGAGGGAGAACTTCATGTAGGAATCATTCTTCATCCTTCCACAGCTCTTCCTGACCATACTCTTTTGTGCAGCATTCAAATCTTCTAAGGTTGCTGATGTTCCTGAAGTGACAAAGTCCTAGTGGCCACAGAGAGTGTAATCCTGCCTAGGCAAAGGAGAATCTCCTCATCTAAAGAGTAATCAAAACTGATGCAATCAGGAGTGGTTTTGCTGATGTCCATCCTCTAGAGGTAGGAATGGTGAATTACTGTTTGGTTAGCAACTCTCTTCATGTGCAAAGGTATTTGTTTCTTTATCTTGCAATATCACCACAGTTTAAAAACAAATAAACAACCAAAACCAACCAAAACAACAACAAAAAGAACCCCCACAACTTAAAGGGAACCATTAAGTCCAGCACCTCCAAAAACCAGGAATCTCTAATTATTAGTGACCTTAAGTATGGATTGCAAGTGCTGAGGCTGGGAAAGATTAGGGACTACAGATATCAGATTCTTATGAGAAGAGGATAACCTCCAGGGCATCATGTTTTCTAAATTCAATTAAGAAGCCATTTTTTCTGCATGGATGAGGGTGAATCAGGGTTGCAAGAGGTTCTTGAGCCTTGCTCTTGTCCTGGCTTTCAAACACAACACTGAACATGTTTTTAAGTTCAGAACAGTCTTCCCACTGAAGGTATTTTTCCTTTAGGAGCTAAAAGCTATGACCTTGACCTAGGGAACTGTTTTGAGTACACTTGTCTCTGAACGGATATTACACAACCTACCTGCTGATGGTGACTAAGCATGATGTTGGATGGAGAAGAACAAAAACACTACCAAGAACAGAAAGAAGAGACAGAAATGTCTTCACCCTGGATTTATGAGCTCAGCCTTGTTCCCACTGAAGCAATGGTAACACAACTGTTGACAGAGCTGGGAGTGCTCTGCCCAGCTGCAGTGCTTCTGTAGGAGGCCAGCTTGAAGACAAAAATGTTTAGCACACATATTTAACATATTTCAGATGCAAATAACAGAGAGCTGGTAACTAAGTTACTTCTACACTGATCATAGCTGAAGAATTTTAGAATAACTAGGAAAAGTGGAAAACTTAAATAAAAACAGATTTTTTCTTCTTTTTTTTTTGAAATCACAATACAGTTGCATTCCTGCTATGGACAAAACCCTGAGCAATGAATGTCAGAGCATTGTCATTGAGCTGGACTCTGATCTGTTTAGTTCTGTAAGGCATACAAGCACAAAAAATGTCCCTTAGCCCCATCTGCTGCAGCAGTCCATCATGTCTATTAAAACCACTCTTCGGTTCTGACCTGGTAGAAAGAAAACAAACAAACATTTTGGACATCTGGCTGAGCCTAGCAACACCTAGAAAAGTTGGAGCTGTTGGGGAACATTTTTGAATGTTATTAAAAATTAGACATAGGCACAGATCTAAAGACCCCACCTAGGATATAGCCTCCAGAACCTGAAACCATTATTTCTGCTGCTCATTTCTTGGACTGCTATGCAGGTACCTAATTCTCCTATAGAAGGAAATTTGAGTTGATCACAAAATCACAGAATATTAGGGGTTGGAAGGGACCTGTGGAGATCATCTAGTCAAGGAAGGTCAGCTGGCCATCCCAGCTTCCCAGAATGCAAAATCATTCCAGTTAAAGGAAAATAAGACTTGAAGTGATATTTTATAATGTGTGTTTTTCTTCATGGACTTATTGAATCTTATGTACTTGTATATTTAGATACAGTGTGGATCAAAGGTGTCATTGGGAGTTATTTTGTCATGTTGTCATGGCCAACCAGTAACTGACTGTAATAACAACAAAAGCAAAAGTTTTACAGTAACATATATAAGCATTTCTACAACAGCTCTATTAATCAGATTCGATGAGAGAAAAGGTTTTGAGACATCTGAAAATTCTTTTTCTGTGTTTGTCTTAGTTTTTACAACTGACCCACCACCACCAAGCTGTGGGTCTCTAGAAGTTTTATTCTTTTGCATATGGCTTTGCTACAGAAGACAAAAATCAGAGTGATTTATTGA